>JAFBJQ010001917.1:0-65395 GCA_016785345.1 Trinectes maculatus | reverse complement strand
ACACACACACACACACACACACACACACACACACACACATTTATATATATATACATATACAGTATACATACATATACACATACATATACACATACATACATACACACATATATATCTATATCTATATACATACATACATACACACATACACACACATATATATATATATACATACATACATATATACACACACACATACAGTATACATACATATACACATACATACTGTATACATACATACATAGATCTGTCTCTCACCAGGCTGTGCGTTGAGACGACAGGAAGTTAAGAAGTCGGCCGTGAAGTGGATGTCGACGTCGCAGAAGAAGAGCAGGACGTTCTGGCTCCGCCTCCAGGCCCTGGCGCCCACATCTAAGCCTCGACCACGAGAAAACTCCTCATTGAGCTGGATGAGCGTGAAGCTCCTGAACCGGGTCTCCCTGAGGGGACGCAAATACACAGGTGAGTGGTTTCATTCAAAAACACAAGTGTGTACACAACGGCAACAAAAGTCAACAAACAGTACATCGGAATGTTGCAGCATCATGTAGTTAATAATATTTCAGAAATTCATTTGCACTTAGTATTTTGCAGTTTTATTTAATAACTGTGCAGGGGGTTAACTGACTTTCCTGAAAACGGATTCATTTTGAAATCCGACACATTGTTAATGAGGAAAAGTCTGAGAAATCAGTGTGTAGGAGCCTGAAAGTGTTTCGACAGGAGACACTGCAGGTAAATGTGTCATTTCAAATGACGTCCTCACCTGGTGGTCTGGTCCAGCATGGCCTTCACCTGGTCTATCTGATCTCGACCGAAGTAGACGACAGTGAGGTGAACCTTGCCGTCCTGTTGGATGCACACGTCTCTGAACCCAAAAAAACAGAAGGATGCTCACGTTAGGTTCACTGCACACAACTTCACCCAGCCGCAGCCAACAAATTCCCCTATTGGACAAAAAGACAGGAATCTTCTTCAACCAGAAGCTCCTGACATCTGATCCCAGTGCACTGGGTGGAGAGAAGAGAAACTGTTCGGTCCCACGCCTCTCGTCTTTTTTGACGTGGTGCAGAGTCTTTCAACCACAACTCGAGATTTCAAGATAATTCAATCACGGTTCAGGCGGTGAACGTGCGTCCGTGTGTTTGATGGTACCTGAAGTTTTTGATGAACTGCCTGAACGCGTCCGGCCTCTTGGAGAGAGGCACGACGACGTTGATGAGCATGTTGCGTGTGTCCACGCTCTCGCTCTTCACCTTCATCACGGGACCGAACGGCCTGAAGAGCACGAGCTGCGTGAAGTCCTGCGGGCCGTCGCCTTTGAACATCAGCTCGTAGACCGTCCCTCTGTCCCGCTCTGTACGGGTCAGACCTGCGACGGGGACCAGGGACAGCTCGGAAAAAGTGATCAACAACTTCACTAACAAACATTTCCTGAGGTTTTCTCAAAACACCAGGAATCTCACCCTCTATGAAGTCTGAAGGGGAGTACGTGCGCTTCCGCCGGATGTTGTCCGCATGTTGCTGAGGTCCATTCAGGACATGCAGAGCTGTTTCCACAGTACGTATCAGCTCGTCCCTGCGGTCTCTCCTTATGGGCCTCTCCTCGGGGTGCCGGGTCAGCCCCGTCTCCAGCTGATACACCCTGACAGAGGCAAAGAAAAGGAGTCAGCGTCGCATGAGGTAGACCTAGACTTCAGTAATGGGCGACACAGCATCACCTTGATGCTCTGCCGTCTCCTCTGACATTGTCAAATACCAACTGCCCCACTCACCTTTGCAGAGTTATAGTGTCAAAAGGAATCAGTGCATATTCGCTGGGCAGCTCTACTCCTGCGTTCACCTCCGCCTGGTTCAGCTGCGAGCGGAAGAAGTCCTGGAGGACAGGATGTCACACATGAGTCTGCACCAACTCTGCATTGTGTTTGCACGTCTCAACCTGCAAAGTGGTTTCCTACCTTTAAGTCAGACTGGGTGGGCGTTTTGTGCAGACTGTCTAGACCCTGAGGCAGAATCCCTCTGGTCTTTGCGTTATCCAGAGACTCCTGGAGCTGCTGCGTCCTCTCCTGAAGAGCCTCCTTCAGCTGGGCAATCTGCTTCGTCAGGCTGTTAATGTAATGTCTGTGAGAGTCTTCCCTCTCCTGCAACAACGCCATGTATCCCTCCTTACTGGTGGCCCCTCCGGACCACAGCGCAGACTGCTGGCGGATGTGGGACGCAGGTTTGCAGGCCAGGAGGTAGAACAGCGCCAGACAGCAGCAGAGGCCGACCACGATGAGGACAACCCGGGCTGCCAGGGCCAGCAGCCACCGTTTAAACATGCTGGGACTGTCCTTCAAATACTTTTTCATCCACCTCAGGTTTATGGAATCATGGTCGTTCTTGTGTGGAGGTGCACCGTTTAAAGATCTGGGCAACTATGGATTCAATGTGTAGGTTTGAAAAACGACGTCCTCTCGTTTTCTCGTGTCGTCCTCCTCCGTCGCATCCACAGCCAGCATCTTCACGGGGTGTTGAAGGTTCCAGAAGGTTGCAACCTCCCTACAGTGATAGAAATATGCATTTGAAATGTTCTAAACTGTAAAACAACTGTAACAGCGGTGCACATTATATTAAATTGAACCTTTAAGTTTTTTGTATTGTGTGTCTGACAACCTTGTGGATGAAGACATGGACCTTGATGTTCACGAGTGAGCTCATGTTCGTTAACCACAAACAGCCCTCATGTCGCAAGTTCATGACCAACGTGTAGAATTATTAATTGAAATCAATTAACCAAAATCAGCTTTGAAGACAATATTTGTGCAAAGTTGTGGAAATCGCAGCAATGGCATTTTTAACTATTTCATCATGGGAAAGTCCCAGAGGACTTGAAGTGAGAGACATAAAGACTGAGAAGTCAGACCAGCCAGCAGCTCGACACTCATGTTCTGATGCACCACTTTTTTTTTTCCCCGAGCAGCATATTTCCCCCGGCCCTCAGCCTCGTCTCTGTCCGTGAAACTGTTGGTTTTCGTGGAGCTGCTGCAAAGTGCACAGGAAGACAAATAACCTGACCTCATGTTCACTCTGAGTGCCACGACGTGGAAGGTGGGAAGTGACAGAAACAAGCATTTCTCTGTGTATCTCTCCACCCTGTGTGTGTGTGTGTCTGTGTGTGTGTGTGTGTGTGTGTGTGTGAGTAAGAGAGAGTGAGAGTGTGTGTTGCCATCATCAGTTTATTCACAGCACAGTTGCCTCTTTATTGCTCAGGTAGAGGCTGATCTCATGAAAGACTTGCTTATGTTTCCAGGTCCACCCAAGCAGTGTGTGTGTGTGTGTGTGTGTGTGTGTGTGTGTTGCATGCATGCATTTGCTTGTACCAGACCATTTCAAAGGCGTCCACCATTCAGATAGTGGTTTCTGCTTGTTCAGGACTGCGGGTGCTACTAAAACCCGTCCTCGCGTCAGCTCTAATATCACAGTCGTGGTCGTAATCTCATCGCTCCTGGCTCGTAAATCGCCTTTCTCATCTATCGACTGCAAAAGACTGTGAAACTTTCATCACGTCAGTGGAGCAGCAAGGTGCCTCGACAGTGGGTCATCAGGTCCATGACATGCAGAGACACACAGTGCTGCAGAAAGCTGAAACGAAATCTGAATAATTCAATGCGGTTCTACTCACCAGCTGCTGTGAAGCTCAGGAAAGTTCTGATTTAGTCTCCATCGTCTGTTATTACAGGTCAGAAAACATCATCGTCTGTTTGCAGGTAGAAACGTCAGGCGGATTTTTAAAAAAAACAAAACAAAAAAAGCGTTGTCTGTGTGAGCGTGATGGAGCGGCTCTGTAGCTCGTCCACACTGCAGTGACCTTACAGCAGGGCGCTGAACTACTGAAAGCCTCCTCTCTCCCATCCTCTCCCCACCGAGTCCCCACCTTTTTCCCCAACACCTCCCTCTCCTCTCCTCTCCTCTCCCTTTCACCATCAGAGCCGCTCTTCCCCTTCCATCCCTCTGACACCTCACACCATCTCACACCATCTGCCCTCACTCTGCATTCCCTCTCTGAGGCTCCCTTCTTCCTCGCAGTCTAATTAGAAGGCAGCTGGGGGGAGGAATGGCCCCCTCAGACTCCCGCGCGCTGCCACCTGCAATCTGCTTGGGCAAATAGCTGGGTACCAGTCAGATCCCCACTAATAAGACAAGGTCCGGTACATTTAATGAGGCGACCTACAGATGGTCCTTGTTTTCATTGGGATGTGAGCTCCTGAGCTTGGAAATGTTGATTCGGTTCAATTATTGCTGTCAGTATAAATCTTTTCTAGCGTTTTACATTTCTAGCTTGTAAAATAAATATTTTACAAGCTAGAAATGTGTGTATTATATATAATAAGAGAAATTATGGTCAAATGTTTCAAAATATTTCACAGTCAAAAGGTTAAGAAACCAAATGAGGTGGAAAGAAAAACATTTAATACATTGTTTTTCCTGATGGTGGCGCCACAGGCATGAGTATAATAGGAAATTAGGACGCAAGCGAGGCTGCACAAAACAGACAACTGCATTTATTCTTGTTCAAAGTTATTTACAACAGTTAGATTACAAAATGTGGAATGTGGTCAAATTCCTAGTGAACACGTCTAAAGTATCAACAGGGTTTTTTTTTTTGTCTTCTTTTCTTGGCACGCAGATGTGAATTCAACAACCTTAAGTGTGTGTGTGTGTGTGTATATGTGTGTGTGTGTATGTGTGTGGCCTATTAATTACAGTGCAAGAGCCTACTACACAATGTGCTTTGTGAATTGTGTGCTCGATTTCGGCAGTGTTTCGCTTTCTGAATCTCTGTAAATAGTGAACATCCCCCCTCCAAAACAAACAAAAAAAACACACAGAAAAAAAACCACACAGAAAAACAACACAACCAAGGCCTGTAAACAAGAATCACTAGAAAAATAATGGCACAACACTCCAGGATTCCTCGCTCATGAATTAACGGAACAACAATGCAGGTGTGTCCTGCTGATTCCTTCCTGGTCTCCGCTGTGCTGACATCGTCTTCGTGTTTTAGATGGACAGAGACAGAGTGAGTTTTCTTTTCGGGAATTCAAAGTGCAATATCTAATAAAAACATAAAAAAAACATATTCCAACAACGAGCCAGAGTGGTGCAGTGCGAGACAGAGTTGCTTTATATTAACACAAGAAAACGTGTCTGAGCAATAAAACGTCCGAGTGGGGGGAAACACAACTGGAGCAGGTACAGTATGTAGAACATGAATATTACTGCAGAGGTGGGCACCTGTATGGGATCTGCACTCAGTATACGAAAACAAATCATTATACTTCTACTGCATTTGCTTGAGGTCTCTTTTCCCTTTTGAGTTTCTTTTATCATTTTAGGCTAATTGTTTTTTTTTTTTTTTACAAAACTTTGTAATAAAATGTCGCCATCACAGTATTTTATTGAATCGTTGCTCTAAAGGTTATTTTTTTAAATTAACCCTGTGCTACTGCCAGAGATGTCGATTCAATAACCGCAGCCAATACTGGTATTATCTCATATCAGTCCCCACCATGACACGCAAACACTCATACACGCTCAAAGGGGATTCTCCTCCTACCCAGCCCTTTCATCCGTCAAACACTCATTTTCCCGCATCGCAGTGAAAACGGCAACTGCGTCTCCTCCGCTTCAGCGTTGCCGCTAACCTCACTCCCGGCGACGAGAGAAGTTGTGAGGGGTTGGGTGGAGAGGGGGACGCCGAGAGGAGAGTGATGGAGTGATGTGTGGGAGGCTGGAGATAATCTCTCAGACATCACAAGGTGTCGTGTTACCATCTCGGAGACGGTTGCTATGCAACAGCATCCTTTAGTCTTCCTCAGGATGGTAACTAGGTTACCCACAACTTGTTATTATCATGACGGTGTTTTGCTGCAAACAGTAACCCCCCACCCCCACCCCTCACCCCCCCACCCTAACTCCAGCATCCCAACCAGCAGGCAGGTCCAGCCAGGTTACACCAGTTCATCCAGCAGTGTGCCTATACTGTGGTGCTGCTCAGGGGGGCCGGCTATGGGCCATCTCGGAGACGGTTGCTATGCAACAGCATCCTTTAGTCTTCCTCAGGATGGTAACTAGGTTACCCACAACTTGTTATTATCATGACGGTGTTTTGCTGCAAACAGTAACCCCCCCCCCCCCCCCCCCCCCCCCCCCCCCCCCCCCCCCCCCCCGCAGGCAGGTCCAGCCAGGTTACACCAGTTCATCCAGCAGTGTGCCTATACTGTGGTGCTGCTCAGGGGGGCCGGCTATGGGTTTGTTGCACATGGGGCAGACACAGCGAACCTCCAGCCACTTCACCAGACACCTGCGGAGAAGGACACGCATGTTGATTAACAGAGAAGCCCTCTTCACCAGATCTCCATGATGAGATCACGATTCCCCTCACGCCAGTCAAAGCACTAAAGCAGAGGCAGCATCGCTTTTAACAAAACAAGCGCACAACATGGTGAAAAAAGACACCTCCCTGGCAAAGTTTGCTATATTGGGTACACAATGGCATCACGACAGGGTCTAACCGAGAGACACTCCAGATTTCACCTGGAAAAAAACACTTCACATCAGCATCAGCCCACGCGTCCCCTGCAAGATCATACTGCGTGTGCTACCTGCCACCTGCACAATGCATGCTGGGAAACTCAAGAGTCCTGATTATCAACTGAGTATTTAAATGAATCATTCAGAAGGACTTAATTAAATCAGGAATACGTGACCGGTCAACTTTTCATCCCTCTGACCACGGTGTTGAAGCATCGTTAATTGAAGAAGCCAAGGCCAGGGCAAAGTGGAAAGAGGAGCTCTGCGGTACTCACCTCCTGTGGAAAGCATGTTGGCATGGCAACACTCCCAGCTCGTCTTTCACTTTGAAGTCCTCCAAACACACTGCGCATGTCTGCTGCGGGAATGACGGACAGGGATGGCGTCAGAGACAGCGTTTTGAGATGTTTGCTCTCTGGTTGTGCGTAAAGGGAATCTGTGCAGATCACATTCTTACCCCATGAAGACTCAGCTTCTTTGGATCTCCTTTTAAAACTACCTGTGAGAGGAGCAACAACCACATGTTACCAGCAGCATTTTTTTTCATTTGGACCATGAACTGTGCAAAGTATTAACCTCAGTCTTACTTCTCTGTATCCAAACCGCTCACTCTGGGCTTGGTGTCGCAGTTTGCTGTGAACAGAGTAAAAAAACAAAACAAATCATTACCGTTTGCTGAATGTACTTTTTCTTTGATTGGACAAAGACAGCAATCAAACCTGTTATGTAAAAGTAGAAATATCTCATAATATCTTCATAACTAAAAAATATGTATATAATTATACTACGTAGGATCATGTTTTACTATGATAAAGTCAGTGGAGGGGTTGTTGTTTCATTGTGTATATCGACTTCCTCCCACAGTCTAAAGGCGCACAATGGGGTTAAGTTAATTAGAGAATCTATATTGAATTTTAGTTTCTGTGTGTTACCCTGTGATAGATACAATAACCTTCATGGAAAGTTAATAGGTCAATGTAACAAAGTACTTTTACTTATGTACTGTGCTTGAATTCAACTCTGATGTACTTTACTTGAGCAATTCATAATTATTAATACTTCTACAACACTGCAACATTTTATTTTTATTTTATTTATGTCATCTGGTTTTTACATTCCAGTTCACAAATGATGCAAAACAGGAAAAATTGCTAGAACTAATTAACTTCTACACGACTAGACATCCTTTTTCGGCCACACGGGGGCAGCGGAACAAAGCGCAAACACAACTCTGGACACGTTACTGAAATTTCTACTCATGTGCAAGTGTTGCTTCTGTACACATTCAACAGTTAATTCAATTTCTTTTTTAAGTTAAGTCCAATATGAATCATTTTCCTTTTAGTTTTGTTTTGGTCTCAAACTACTCCTCAGGTAAAAAAAAAAAAAAAAAAAAGAAAGTGTCACTGAACCACAACGTAATTAGAATAATAACCTAAATCATTATAACTTTCATACTTTGTGATAAAGATGTCGATGTTAAAGAGCAGGCCGCTGACATCAGGCTAAAGATTTAAGTTTGTGCGGTTAAATGATGATTGTGCGTCTGACCCCTGTGTAATTGCAGGTTTTCTAGCACACATCCGCAGACATCCTCCCCAATCACACACGCACACGCATTGTTCAGACACTTAAGTAATCATAAAATCGCACACACACACGCGCAAAGACACACAAATAGACTCACGCACACATGCACACAAAGGCGGATAATGAGCATGTTGCCTCTTTGAATCCCTGCACCACCCCAAAACACAACAATGGAGGGGAGATCGTTATCGCTGGACGAGCCGGGTCTATTTTTAGGCCCCCTTTTTTTAATTTTTTTATATTCAACTAAACATAGACACAAACGTCGATCACGGCTCGTGATTCAGGCCTGAAGCAGAATGCACTGAGATGATGTCTGCCATGAAAGGTGGGTGGTGTTTTTTTTTTTTTTTTTTTTTTTTTTGGGTGATCTGATCCCCATGTAAACAGAAAAGAAGAAGAAAAATCTCAATGAGTCACTGCTTCAAGTAAGAAACTGACAGCTCCTTACTGTTTTTGTCACTGGGTTTATTGTTTACGCTGATTGCTGCTAACAATCTTCCTCGGGGGACAATGCGAGGATACGCGTTTTACATGCTGAGGTTTCCCAAGCCTGATGAATGATGTGAGGTCGGTGACCAGGCCTTCAGCAATTTAGTTAAGCCATTGTGCCCAGTCGTCAAAAATAGAAAATCCACATGCAATCAATTGATCAAAGGATCAATTGAATTCAACAGGTGTGTGGTCCATCAGTTTTTCAATTATTTCATAAATGTTAATATCATGAACTTGTTGCATGATGCACAGAGAGAGAGAGAGAGAGCGACAGACGACAGGGACCCGGCTCCAAACAGAGACTGGCATTCATCACTCCGCGTGTTTCTGATGAATCACCCGCTCTATAAACGAATTCACAATCACACTCCCACCCAAGACCACCTTCAGCATGTTAATGGGCCTGAGAGGAAGTGACTCACTGGTTATGATTCACAGGCAAAGCACTGATGCAGGAGGATCCAGGTTTTTCTGATGGAGCTGACTGTCACTTAAGTGACGGGCTCGGACCACAACACGGCTCCGTGGGTTTCAACAAATCCAACGTAAACAGGAAAAAATAACACTCTTCTTATGGACAGTGGGTGTTTTTCGTCAATATTTGATCTGTTTTAGATCAGTTAATGAGTAAATCATCATCATCATCATCAAAGTGAACAGGCTGCACAGGAGGGAGATTTACAGTCTCCAGCTAAATGTGACAATTTCATTTTTGTTTCCCACTGACTTCCAGACAACATTCAGGCTATAAATGTCTCCGGGTGACAACATTCTTTTTTTTTTTTTTTAGCTGTTTGACAATTTGAAAACAGCCAATTTGGAGAATACGCACAAATCTTACCTTACACCAAAAACATAACAAACCACTGTATGAGATGTCAGGTGATCTGCCAAACACAGATGCTCACTCACACAGAGAGAGAGATATCATTTTCTGACCACCTTTAATACACCACAATGAGGAGCGCGTTGTGACGTTGTGTACCGCTGCGCTTTGCTATCCGGCCTGCGTTCATCCTGAGCAGATATTCTCTGTCGTTTCCCTCACTGTCGTCCTACATTGTGATGTAGGACGCCTGTTTCCTGTTGCCTCATATCCCGTCCAGACACAAAAGTCCCCTCAGCTCACCGGGGGGTTAACGTTCATTATATACATTAACAGGAGTCACCCTGTTCCTCCTTTTTCTATATTTACAGACATATATGTGTGTGTCTGTATATATATATATATACACAGGGGGTCCTTGTGTTACGACGGAGAGCCGTTCCTGACAATGTGTCGTAACGGAATTTCGACGTTAGTCGGAACATACATTCATATGTATTTATTTGTATGTAGATAATAAGTTGTGCCACTAGATGTCGCTATAGTACCACGCTAAAATAAGAGTTTATTATGGTGAATTGCCTTTTGTCCCTCTTGACACACCGTAGGGGTTGATATCGCGAGTGTAATGAGCATTTCCTTTAGATTTCTGATATCAACCGTGTAGACCCTGTGTTGTGAATAAACCTACGATATTGCCACGATCCCGAACCCATCTGTGTCCCCCGCTAGCCGGCCATTTCACATAAGTAAACACAAGGCAGAGTAGCCTAGCTGTGCTGTGGAGGTGTTGGAGAGCCGGCAGGCGCGCTGAGAGACAGAGACAGCACTCACCAACTAGTTCCGTGTGAAGTCTGTACATATTTACGGGGCAAACCGCTGAAGCCGAAACAAGGAAGTTCATGGGAGATGTGTCGTAACCACGAAAACGTCGTATCTCGCGACCGTCGTAACTTGAGGACCCCCTGTATGTGTGTGTGTGCGTGTGTGTGTGTGTATATGTATACATAAATGTGTGTATATTCATATATATGTTTTTATACACACACATACAGTATGCACCATATGTTTTTGATGGTCAGACACGTGCACATGTTTTAGTCATCTATTCTTCTCACAGTGTCTCCTCTCCTTCAGCAGATCCCTCACCCACCTGATGAAGTAACAGCAGAAGATGAGGCTCAGGATGAAGACGAAGATGCCCGTCCCAAAGATGACCATGTAGATGTTTAAAGGCAGGTCCTGGAAGGTGATGGGCGGCATGGTGCACGACTTGTTGGCGTAAACCAGTCCCAGACCACATAAGCACCCTGCATCATCAACAAAGGTAGGATGTGTTATCACGTTCACAGGAAGAACACAGTCAGCTGTGGAGATGTGTCGTTATTCATATTCATGCATTCACGTGCAGCTTTGTTTGCAAACCAAACACTCCGACACTTTCCTGTGGTGGAAATTACTTCTTTTCATTGTCGTACCCGAATGCATAAAACAGCGCTAACGCGGTAACCAAGCAACGCGGCTGTGTCTCTCGCCACGCGTCTTTGCCTAATAGCAGGTCAGCGTATTCCAAAGGCTGCAGAGACGAGAGAGTAACAATTAGCCATCTGAGAGCATCACACTGGTTCAGCCCTCTTTTGTACACACAAAATCAATTACTTTCCAAAAGCGATGAACTCTACTTCATCGCTTTGAGGCCTCGAAGCCCCTAAACACATTTAAGCATCCTCGCTGAGTGCAATTTGATTAAAATGGTAACCATAAACTGTTATTAGATAAATATGGCTGGCGGGTGATTGGTCCATACACGCTGGCGGGGGCTATAAAAACACATCAGGAGGCAGACGCCTCGTGTTTTCTCATTTTGAACTCGGTGCAGTTTCCAATCCAGACAGTGAGACGTCGGATGAAACGTGTCATCCTCTCACCTCACTGTTCCTGGCTCACTGTTCCATTTTTCCAGGATATGGATTGTTGTCACTGACAGATTAGTGTGCACGTGCTTTGCAGTTTTGATGTGTTCATTTGTGTGTGTGTGTGAATATGTCAGACAGAAATAAACAGGAGCACGTTCGTATTGTGTGTGTCTGTATCTGCAGCTTTGTGAGATCGGGGTCACACTAACCCAGGGAGCGATAGTGGAACTGACTCTCTGGAGATAGACGAAAGGAAAGGATGGATGATAAAGTACAAGTAGATGCAAAGGTGAGGTGGATGGATGGATGGATGCATGGACGGATGGATGCTAGTTGCATTTTCCTGTGTATTGTTTTTGGATTGATCTTTGTATTTGGATCCTGCAGGCAAAGTAACACGTTGACCTTTGTGGCTGACATTTCTCACGCCTTGCAGTGGAAGCTGCCGCACGAGAGGATCGATACTTCCCGCCTCTCAGCTCCACTCTCTTCGAGCCAGCCCGCGACGCTCCATTAATCAAGGCCCTTCATTGATGGCGGCGCGTTCAAGTTCCACCGCTACGTAATTTCCCTCAGAGAAGAGGCGATCACAGAGCAGGCACGTCGACAGGCGCCGCGTTCACGGAACTCAAACCGATCGATGAGCACGTGCTGAGCTGTAGCCAGATTGCGAGACGCCATTTTTATTCTCTGAAGGGTTTTTTTTGACCATCAGTAAAGTAAAGTGACCTCAGTGTCCATAAAGGCAGCTGGACACACACACACACACACACACACACACACAGATGTGACCACGAAAACAAACAACCTCATTTTCTCTTTCTAACATTTGTGAGACAATCAGATCCACAAAGCTCATCGACAAACAAAGAAAGTCAGGGAGCGAGAGGGGAAAACACGTCTTTGTTCTTGCATTGGTTTGCTGCATAACTAATGGCATCAATAACCTGCGAGGCCGCCGCACACACAATCCAGACCAGGGACATCTGCATTCAAGTCTTTATGTGTGCGCTCGTCATGTCACCACTGTCTTCCCCCTCCACCTTTTGTGCGTATGTAGAGCAGACAGCTATATGTGGTATCATGCTTTGGGTGGAGCTCTGTGTGACCACTGACCTATATATTGGCACACTCTGCGTTGCCATGGCGCCAAGAGTCACAGATGCAAAAAAAGGGGGAGTTGGGGGGGGTGAGGACCAGCGAGTGAAAGTTTTGGTGTTGAGGATGAGGATGGAGAGAATGGCAGTCGGTTGCTGTGTGGCCGTGCAGAGAGGGAGGAAAGCCCCTGTGACATGAATATGGCGGCGGCTTCCCTGACGCGCTCCTCTGAGATGCCTGGTGGGGTTTTTGTCCTACATAACGACGCGCTCGCACAAAGCTGCCTCCTCTTCCTCCTTCCCATCAAATATGCAGCGGCTCGCATGCAGGGGGAAACACGGCTGGTTTTCAGGAAAGAGACGTTTGACCCAGAACTCCACGTTACACATGCACTAATGTGCTGCGTGCACGTGCACGTCCACGTGCACGGCTGGAGCAGACAGACACGATAACAGATACAGTGACGCAGAGAGGAGGCTGCCTGTGACTGTTTCATTTCAACAACAGACTTGCATTCTTTAATAGTGTTGTTAGTGTGTGTGTGTGTGTGTGTGTGTGTGTGTGTGCTGTTTCCCTTATGAATAGCAGGGGAGTTGAGCAGCACAAAGGGAGTAATTGTTCTTGCCCTAACACCACCAACAGTTCGCCGAGGAGGCTGCTGTGCTGCACTCAAACCAGACGGAGTCAGAGGCGAAGAGACACCACAAATCCCTCATCTTCACCAGCACCAAAACGTGACAATGAGCCACTCTGATGCACGTTTCACCGCAATGAAAGGAGCCTTTCTCTCTCATTCGCCTCCAAACGCACAAAAAATGGGAAAAAAAACAACAAAAACAACCCAACACCAGCAACAACGCGGTTTCAAACAAGATAGAGAAGCTTTTTTCACGTGTGGATAATCGTGCAAGGTCAAGACGAGAGTCTTTAGATGGAGTCAATGTAAACAAGATTATCCACAGAGTCAAATGTAACACACGGCACAATGAGCAGCCTTGTGTGGCTCCCAATCAGCATCACTTCAGATGGACATAAAGGGCTCTATTGATTAAGCAGTTTCTCCTCCTCATAATAACCCACAGTGGGTTTGAACTTACCTGACTGTAAAAAAACAAATCACTCCTATCAAGCCATAATGTCTCTGTGTCTCATCTTTAAGGTCTCCACACATTTTTAACCAGTAAACCAAATATTTGATCATTGATTTATTGCGGCATATAAATTAAACATCATTTCAGGAAAATAATGTGATGTATCGATGTTACGTATTTGTATTGTTTTTATAATGTGGATAAATAAATAACACATTTCAGCGCCATTCAGGTAAACAACAAGAACAAAAGAGTAAAATCCTCCCACTGAAGCAGCTGGGACCAGGAACTCAGCTGATTATAACCCAACATTACAAATGATAATTAGTTTTAACTTTAGCCTGGCAGTCAAACAGCACACTGGTCTGAATGGGTGTGTGTGTGTGTGTTTTTGTCCACGTTGATAACCCACACACTGACTGTTCACTGTGGAGTGATCCTGTCTCCTGCCATGCACCAGCAGGCCTGGCTGCACGCGGTGGCCGTCAGTCTAACACAGTGTGGGTATGGAAGTGCTGCTCACCGTTGCACCACTGGAACGGGTGCATCAATGCACCAGAGGGAGTCCTCCGATCCGTGTTTACCAACAAGCCGCAGCCGCAGCCGCCCGCGCGGACGGATGGATGGATGGATGGATGGATGGATGGACCGACAGGAACCAGGCGATGGCGCCGACGGAACAAAAACGCACGAGCCAAACGGTGGATGAGAGGAGGGCGGATGTGTCACATCATCCAGGCGCTGTGAGGTTTAAAGCGGCGGCGTCTTGGTGCGGGATCCCGGCTCTGCTGTCACAGACAGAGCCGGAGTCAGCGGCAGCATCTCTCCCCTACTCCCCCTCATACCACCCCCCCGTCCCATGACCACGCCCCTCATCATGACCCCGCCCCCTGCGCAGGCGACGCTGCCGTGCGTAAAGCCCCCCCTTCCCGGTCTGCGCACGCGCCGTCACAGTGTTTGACCAACGCGGGCGCGTTTCACAGGACAGTTAACGACACATCGTGATTTTAGCATACTAAAAACAGCACCCCCTACTGACTGTAAGAGGGGACTATTTGGGGCAAATTGATTAATAACAACTTGATAAACCTGGTGCAATAAAAAAAAAACATTTGTTAAATGAGCAGTTAGGTGACAATATAATATCAAATCCTTTATTTCCTTATTCATTTACATCCGTTTATAGAAAGTGGGTGTTTGTGTAGTGGTGCCGTGTGTGTGCTCTGAACAGCTGGAGTCATTCCATTGTCACTCCTGGGCCACAGTGTTGTGTTACAATACAACATATAACTCATATGGTGACCTCAGAAGAAATAGAGCTGCTCATATCCTGTGATGTTTCCAGCATAGACAGGCGTGTAGTTGTAGATCAGCGATGAGGCCTCTTCTGAAGGACTGTCGAAGTGATGGAAACTTCTCCTTCCTTAACAAAGCAGATGTGGAAACAAATATCCATGGGGTCAACCATAGAACACATTAGCTTTGTATTTAGACTGAAAGTGCAAATAAATAGGCAAATAGAGACTGATTGATTGGCCAGTATCATTTAGCCAAATTAAAATGTCTTCAGGTTGGCTATCAAGTTTTACTAAAATGAAATATCAATATATAAGCCATGATATTGTGAATATTCTAATGCATGGTTTATGTATAATTCATCACTTATCATTATGATAGTGATAATGTGTGTTTGTCATCTTACCTTCACTGACAAAGAACTCGGCCAGCAGAGATGATAACTGAACGGCGTGAGCCGAGTGAGGAAAGTTCAGCTTTATGTCCCACTGAAATCGGTTCACCTCTGGGTGCCACTGTACTCCATAGAAGGGATAGCTCTTGCCTGGCATGAAGGGAGAAATCACAACAATAATATCGTATAACACTTTTGCTAAGCGACGATCGAGATTTCCATATAGATTTAGAAATAATCCTCTAACCTTCTATGGTTGAGACAAAGTGGACTCCGTTTTCAGCAACGTTGGTTGACAGGAGGGAAAAGAAGCTATGAAGCTTTTCGTTTTGCTGGAAAGTCTGTAAGAACATTTATAATATTATAATATTCATGCATTCACTTTCAATTGTAATTAAATGCACCATTTTGTATAAAAGGATCTTGGTTTTTAGATCACTGCAGACTGTTCATGTATACATTAATATCTGTGTTGAATGAGAAACTAATTTCATTTCTCAGCACAGTAATGAGGACGAAACCCAGCGGCGTCTCTGCGTCTTCTTTACCTCCACACTGAGTCCGTAGTGGTGGAAGTTGCCAGTCAGGGGTTCTTCAGTCAAGGTCTTCATGAACTCATCAGAGAAACCCTGAAACATCCTGCTGCTGTGGGCGTCTGCAAGGACAAAGCGAGCTAAGTCAACAGAGCCAAAACACCAACTCTGATTAGAAATTTAACTCCACTGACACCAAGTGGTAAAAATTAGTAAACACAGTTTTTCAAACAATTAAATTGTCCAATTCATTCCAATTAATCTAAATGAAATTTAAAGCTGTACTTGTTTAAACATATAGACAGATAATATAATGCCAATAATGCAGTAAGCTATAACCTTTGGTTAGGTTGAGGGGCAACGCTATGTTCTCAGCTGTGGCGCTCTCCAACAGATTTTCACCGGCCACCAGTACGGTCAGTAGCTGCATGCCCATGCATGTGCCCCAGATGGGGAAGAAGTCCCCTGCATCATTAGCCTGGAACAGACAGACACAGATTTCACTGCTGTGTGAGTGAAACAATGAAGCAACACAGAAACTGTCGCAACTGCTATTATTATTAAGACAAAGTCACGTGCAGTCCCTGGCAGGTTAGTAACAGTAGTAAACCGTAGTCATGTTGAGTTTATAATATATGCTAATTAAACCGGTGCAAATTTCCACCATACCAGGGTAAATTATTCAAAACACAGTAATTATCGTTTAAATGATGCTTAGATATTTAGACGGGTAAATACAAACCTTTAGCGCAAGTCCATAAAAAATCTTCGCCACCCTGGCAAAGTCTGAAGTCTCTAAATCTGCAGCTCCCCCGATGAAAAGTAGTCTAAAGTGACACATACAGTGAGAAACCAATGTAGTGACTGTATGTAACATGTCATTTCCCCACACGTTCTGAGTTACATACTCTGGCTCACCCATTTATCTTTTTGAAGATGTTTTCATATTCAGCAGTAGTCAGAGTCAAGCTGTGAGGTAAACAAAAGAAATCATATCATTTACCTGAAGTATCCCAGAATACTTTTTTATTCTAGGCCACATTGGCGTGTGTGCATACTAAAATAAAAAAATAATATATACAAGAGTATATAGGAATGAACCTTATAGGCATCACTCTGCTGCCCCCTGACTCAATGTACTTCACATAGGAGGCAGGTATGAAGGTCCTTCCGAAAGGTTTCAGGACATCATCTGTCACTATCTGTGTCAAAATACCTGCGGCACCAAAACACATTCACTGTAAATAAAAAAAAAATCAACACCACTATATAGTTACAGCTGCAGAACTGTGGTATTTGCTGTTTCATTTCCATGGATGTGTAACCTAAACATATTTTCACCTGTTCAAACGTTCAGGTGTAATTTGTACTTACCTATCACAGGTCTGTCATTCGAAGCCTCCTGGTTGAGCGTAGTCGGCATAGCTCTGCTGCAGCAAAAGCAACAGACGAGAAGTAAACACGCAGACAACAGACATACCATGTTGGATACCATGTTTTCTCCTGAACACTGACTGACCGGCGGAGACTGATTTCAGTCTGTCAGTCGTATGATGGTGTTTGAGAGCAGTGCCTTGTGAACAAAGCGCTGCTGCAGACTTATATAAGTCACGTAGGAAGAGGATATTGTCGGTACAAGGAAGTGAGGAATGTCCAGATTTACATGTGATGACTTCTGTGCTGAACATGCCAGTCAGGCACGTTGCCTGCTGAGGCAAACATAAATATTCTGCTGACAGCACGGACTTTTTGCTAAAACTCTGACCGTTTAATGTACAGGAAGCAGTTGATTTTAATAGATAAGAGCTGGTTTGCACAATAATGGGAAAAGAACAACTCAAAAGACAGCAGCTCGGTTCACACGGCACAGGGTTATTAAGGTGCTGTCAAACAGGTTTGAGTGTGAAAATGAAAGCAGGGCGTCAGAGTTAATGACAGGGAGCTTTTACTGCAGCGGTATTCACAGAGGAAACAAATGTCAAACGCTCCCTGTTTGGTGGATTTATTCATTAATTTATTTTTTTGCTCTTATCTCTCCAAAGCAGTGGTGAGGTCTCCTTTAATGTGGTATGGATGCTGTCTCTGCCCAGAATCACCTTATGTCTGGAATTTCCCGAGTTGCAAAAACACATGACTTGAAAACTTAAATAAATCTGAGCTGAGACACATAGCTGAATCTCCAGCTGCATGCATACTGAGAATCTGGCCATTTCCCTGAATCAATTTGGACGAATTTCAAAATAAAGTCCATCATTTCTACCTTCATTCATCATCAGTGTTTAAGTTCCTGGTAAAGAACACAATGCAGCCTATTTATTTCATATTGGCTGAAGAGCATTTAAAAAAGTAGTTCAAGTTCTAAAGAACATGTGTTTAGTTTATTCTGTTTCTTTCATTGACAATTGTAACAGTCTGACAGATCTCTAACACAGAGTGGAGAAAGTAAAAAGATGGTCACAAGAAGTAACGTCCATCATACACATCAGTTAGCACTTCTGTGTTGGAACGGTCTTTGCTAGTCTTTAGAGGTCATGATGCTTCTGAAATTAGACTGAGCAATAATCATTGTTCAGTATTTCTAATATCCACTTGTGGCATTATGTCAAAAGGTATGCATACCTATATGTTAGAAAATATATCAAATCCCTCGTACATAATATAAAAAACAACACACTGCAATTCCACAGCTTTTGCATTTGATTAAGTAAAAATAAGTTCAGAGGTAAAGGTTATATGTAGCTAGCTGTTTATCTAACTTTGTAACATTGTCCAGCGCAGCTTCTGTCAAGTCTCCAGCTAAACGTCTTCATGCGCCACAACATCATTTAAGTCTCTAACCTACTGGTGCATCCATGTCACCATCTTCAGAATGACCCAACAAATTCAGTCTTTCCCTGTAAAAACATACAAAAATACAATTAAAAGTATTTTAAGACAGTAGGTTTTTCTTCTTTAATCATCTATGGTCCAATAATGCAAAGTGCAGAGGAAAATAAAGCACAACTAAAAGAGCTGAGAAAGAGATTACCGCTGAGTCTTTCTATATCCTGACGAACATCTTTACACACAGCAGCCAGCAGCTCTTCTTTTGGCTTCAGTCCATCTAGAAATACTTAAAAAACAAGTGTTGAACATATCAGTATTGTAATCAGAACAGTATCAGTATTGTAACTAAATAAATACCCAAACTACCCCACTGGTCAGAGTCCCAATACCATCAACAAAAACTAAACTGGTGTGACACTCACCAATACCAGACACCATGCTTTCCATCTCCTGGCGGTTTTTTAGGTACATTGGCCACACGTGTCCGTCAAAGTAGCCAGGTGGATCAGGAGGTGTGTACACCCTTGAACTGTCATAGGAAGCAACAGAGGTGAGATTCTTCTCTTGCCTCTTGTTTATGGCAGCTCAGTGCAAATAAAACCCATTTCAAGGGTACTGCAAACACAGAATACCTAATAATAATAATTTCTCAATACCTCCGTCTCCTCTTGCAGACATCATAAGGTATTTCCATGAAGTACCTTGTGTCAAATAGCTCATTCAGAGGCCTGGAAGAGTGACACACAAATGCAGCAAAGCATTCCAGTTAGAGGAATGTCATATTCTAACCATTAAGGTGTAGGTTTTCATGTAATACAATAAATCCTTGTTATCAGGACCATGGTCTGAGATAAAGTGCAACTGAATGGATAATTTACAATAACAGCTGCTATTTCGGTTAATAGGACATCAACTGTGTCTGTTATTTCTTTTACAACCAAAAACTTGCTATAACTTTATCACAGTTAATATTTACAAAGTGATTTACTGCTTTGCATTGTGTGTGTGTGTGTGTGTTTGTGGTGGAGTGGGGATTATAGTTTTATTGTTTTATTGTGTAAAGCACTTTGTGCTACTCTTGCCTCTATAAAAAGCGCTATTTAAATAAAGTCTGATTGGTTGATTGAATATCACCTTTTGAATATCCAGCTCAATAGCAATCACCTTTACACAAGTGTTGTGAATCTTATACCACCATTTGGATTTGTACCTATAGTTGAAAATGAGGAATCCCTCCACTATCAGCACATACACCTCCGTGTCTAATGTTTGTGTTGTGTTCTCTGGTTTCAGGCCTCGCTGCCTTAGGATCAACTCAGGGTTTCTTCGCCACGAGTCCACCTCGCTCATCATTGCGTCCATGTGAAGAGCACTGAGCACTTAAACAGAACACAGTGATCCAACAGGAGTGAGCACAAACACACACTTAGCAACATGACTGTACTCTCACTCATTAAACCGATGTTTCATTTTGTAACTAAATGTAAAATCAAAGGTCACACAACGTTTTTACTTGTGTAGGTTTGTGTTATGATCATGACTATTAATTAGTACATTTTACATTGATTTTATTTTCCCATGATTTTGTAAATGGTGTTTCAATTACCTGTTCAAATTGCTAGAGATAAATATGCTGGTTCATCAAATACTGAAATATTTCTGAAAACCAATGACATGATCTGTGTCCTTAATAGAAGGCGATGGATGGATGGATGGATGGATGGATGGATGGATGGATGGATGGATGGACGAACTTATAATGTGTCAGTGTTAGCTGGTGTAATCAAGTTGTCTGCATATTTGGAACAATGTTACTGTGAGCGAGGATTAGTTCTCTGCAAGGTCATAGGTCATGATTGCATGACTGATTAAGGACCAATTTTTACTGTTAGGACACATTTTAACAAAGAGGCTCTATCATTATCTAATCAGTTCACCTCCTGCCTCAACCTTTGTGACTTCAAGTGAAACAACAGACATGTAAAGTGGACTTACTGTCATACTGCTTAAACCCATTGCTGTCCACTGGCACTACAGCGTCATCCTGAATATAGGAAGAGACCACAGTGTTCTCTCAAATGACCAGGATGGCGAACAAAAAGCCGGATATGGTCTGAATGACAGTCTACCTTAAAATATGAATCCTGTGCAATAATGCAGCTGTTGGGAATTTGCTGGTGTAGACTCTTGGAAAGAGTAGATTTTCCACCATTGGTCATCCTGAAAAGAAAAAAAAAACAGACCAACTAATCTTTTACATGTATGCATTTTTATTACTGCTCAGTTTCAACTACAAAAACTATGACAAATAAAGATAAGCATTAAATTGCTATTTGAGGTTAATGTAATGTTTTTAGGGAATGTAAACATAGCACTGCATTAAACGGTTCATCAATCCCACCATCTTACCCGCCCACTCCGACCACCAGTGTCTTCATTTCAGCTTCTTCTGCTGCTTCCTGCAGAGTTTCTCATTCGTGGCAACTGATTAAAGTAAATTACTTAACAGATCATATCCAGATTTAACCCGTGCATGACTTTATTTTTTGCAACTACTCGGTCTGCCTGAGGTTCCCATGAGTGGCTGTGCGCCCCCGCTCTCTTCCGCTATTGAACGCTCCTCATTCGCTGATCGAGCTGTTACGTCACCCAGTACCTGCCCATTGCGGAAAAAGGGGACAAACACCAGAATATGATGAAGTAGTGAATACTGGTAATAGTAATGTAACCGAAAGAGCAAACGATAACGTTAAAGAAACATTACGACAATGTTTAAGGTTAGCATACAAAGCGACATTATTAGTACCGGTTGTAGTGGTACAAGCTAGCAATGCCGCGTATTTTATTGTGAGCAAAACAACAACAAACTAATGATATTGTTAATATATTATCATCATAATGGGGGGGTGGCCAAGAACACTGACTCAAGTGAACCGGATCATTTTAGTGAGTTAGTCAGATTGACCCGAATTCATAAAATGAATCGAATTCACCACCATTACCCGGATAGGACAGTTCCTGTTCTGTGTGCTGCAGAGTGAGACTAGCCCTCACCTGTTATACTCTGCGCACGCGCACACTAACTTTTCCGGCGCCCAACCGAACTTCCTCATTAGCGGTGGAAGGTGGTGAAGTGCAGCGGCGTCGTCTCAGTCCGATACCAAAAACACTCTGTCTGCGAGCCTCGCAAATGTCGAAGCCTCCTCCCAAGCCGGCCAAACCAGGTAAGAGCAAAGTTACGAAAGGGGTCGGCCATGTTCGGCTCGGAGTTGTTTTTACGGGGATACACACACACACCTTGTCGGCGGCGATGCTAGCTCCGTGGGCGGGCGGGGAGTAGCTTCACTCAGTGAAGTCCGCAGATTTCTGTGGTTTGTCTGTTCAAACCCAGGAAGGAAACCGACAAACTAATTCTCACTTTATTGTTTTTCATTGCCGACATTACAGTGGAGCTGTTGAGTGTGTGTTTACCGCTGACTGACAGAGGGAACCAGCTCTTAGCTACGGGCCTGGGCGACTTCCCTGTTTGACTGTAGCTCGGACAGTGTTGTCATTCAGCGGCTGTAGGTCGAGGGTTAAAAGGCGTTGATGAGTCTGTATGATCCGTGACTTCCCCCTAAATCACTAAGTTCTTCCCCGAGACCAGGACACGTGCACAGCCGTCATGTGAATGCACTGTGCATGTCCTGCACTTGTTAACTAATTGAAACTGCAATGAACTTAACAAATTATTATTATTATCTAGTCAAGATGTCAGATCGCCTGATTGTTTTTGAGAATTTACTTTTTTTTTTAGATGAAGTACACCATTGCAGTCTAATACAGCATGCCTACACCAAATAACAGCCTGTATTAAGGTTATAATGAAACTTTTTGTTGATTAAGTAGGTGTGCGTTCATTTGTATGGGATGCGTTTTGTGACGTTGCTGCATTGTGTTGTATTCTGCTGAGGCGTCCACTTTAAAAGTATAACAAGGCTTATTTCAAAATGACCACAAAGATGAATTAACATCTGTCCAACCCCTCCTGAGGGTCAGCAGTGATGTTGTGTTGGACTGTATTATTGTAGTTGCAGCCATGTGTTGGCAGCTGTGTGTTATTTGTCAGGACGCAGCTCGAGAGACAGCGTTTGTCAGTGTTTTATCAACACACAGTGTCCTCATGGTTATTCATGAGCCAACTCCATGAGACCTGGCTGTGACAGATTGTGACAGTGGCTCAGATCGTCTGTCGGTGGTTGGCTGACAGATGGCTGGTTGGTGTAGCTCACCTGTGGTTCACATGGATGTGACTGATACAGCTTTAACAATAAGAATGAAAGGTGTACCCCTCTTAAGCACAGGTCATCTCAGAAGATGGCTGTAGGTTCCCCGGATGGCTGAGGATTCGCTGCTGGTTTGTTTAATGTTTAAGCAAATATAATTCTTAAATGCCAGGATTAGCTGATTTGTCGTTATTTTGACTTTTAATAGATCGTTACAAAATAATCTGCAGTAACAATCAATACTGAAAATTTTTACTTTGTTTAAATCATTATAATGTTTTTTGGATGACTGACTCTTGATGGAGAATTTTTTTTTTTTTTTTTTTTAGACTGAGCTTCCAACAGGAATGGAGAATCATGTAGCTGCCCAGTTTAGACATGCTTTAAGGGGGAGGGCAAGTCTAGAGGTGTTGTTGTTGCTCCATTGCTCTCCTGATAAAAAAACGCAGGTGGAAACCATCCAAAACAAAAAAAATTGCACAAGCAAATAAAATGAACTGGCGGTGTTGTCGTCACTGAAAGACTTTTCATTTTGTTGGCTGAAGTGACTCTTTGAATGAGCAAAGGGCTTTGAAATGCAGAGGGAACCTGAGCTAGTCAGCACAGGCTTTTGTGTGTGTGTGTGTGTGTATTTAGCAACATGACTGGACCTGCAGAGGAGATGTACTTACTGTGTTGAACAGAGCCGTGCCTGTGCAGCGACTCAGGCCCTCGCATTCTGAGTGACTGGACAGTGTGTTAAATAGGAACATTGAGTAACGCAGGCCTGTTAGGTAAAGCAGTCAGCTTGCCTCCACCCTTTAGTGTCTGGGATCAAATATGTTGAGCGTATTACACTAAATGCATGAGAGTCAGTGAGCTCACCGTGATTCATCTGCATCTTTATTACAAGAAGAGTGCAGAGGGATTCTGCAGAATCAGCTGATTTGTTTTGTATTATCTGAAGCTGCCTCTGCCTTTCCCCGACTACATGTTTTTTAATACAATAAGTTTTGGAGATCAGAAAAACAACAGAATTAATAAATTGGCTGTATGCTTATGTTTGTGTTGATGTTTTATAGTAATCGTTTGACATGTCATACTGACAAATGTTTGAGAGGGCAGTAAGCATTGTGGAGCACAGAGTGATGTTTATCTACAAATCAGATGCAAGTTAAATCAGAAGAATGACAATACTTATTATATAATAGTGCTGAATGAGCATTTTTTCTCTTTTGCTGTTGATTGTGAGCAGCTCATTACTGTGTGCAGTACACTTTGTAGTTCTCATATAATCCAGCACCAGCAAACTGTACCTATCTCCAGATTGTCTCTTGTGTTTGGTCCTGGAAAAGCAGCCTCTAGGGTTGTTTAATAATCGGTTTGTGTGCCTCTCTGTTTTCCTCAAGTTATTTTGTGAACTAGTTTAGTTGGCGGCTTGACTTGCAACCACTCTGGTAGCATTCCAGCAGCGGAGCCAATGCCAGGCTCCACTTTGAGGCACCACAGGCCCTGAGGGCAGCTGCCTCAGGGCTGCACACACAACGACCTGCTCTGTGTTTCTGTCCACCCACGTTGCATTTAAAAACACTGTTGGCTGCACAAGAGTTAGACGTCTTCTCGAGTAAACTGGTGTGTGTTGTGTTGTTTTGGTTTATTGTTGGTATACTCAGCTGCAGTTTCACAGCACTGTTACCGTACAGTGCGAAGTGAAGTGTGGTTTCACCCTGACTGCGTCTGTTCAGTAAAGGGGAAACCAACATTAGCTTCCTTTGTGCCATCTTAAGACTTTCACCTAACACGCAGTCTGTGTGTGTGTGTTTTTTTTCCTAGGCCAAGTCAAGGTGTTCAGAGCATTGTTCACCTTTGACCCAAGAACGGTAAGAGCTGTTTTGATGTTTGAGTGTTGAAGATCATGTCTTGTTTCTTTTTAGATGTGATTAATCGATTGGTCTGACAGTGGATCAATTTGACGGACCTTTTATATTGATTATAAAACATGAAATATCTGTAGAGCCCAATATGGACCCATGTCCGTTTGTACTGTTGATATGATAAGTGTAGCTGTCGGTAGCATTTGTTTCAGTCGGAGGAAAAAGGGGAAGGCATGTTGGGTGAAATGTGACAATGTCAGTTATGGGGTCAGACTACTGCAAATAAATCAAACTTCCCAATTCACAGTGGCTCGTTAGCTCATACTAACATGTCTCATGTTGGATTTCTCAGCCAGACGAGCTGTACTTTGAAGAAGGAGACATCTTGTACATCTCTGACACAGTAAGTTCAGCAACCTTGTGTGCCACTCCTTGAATGAATTTGAATTCTGCTTTGTCCTTTATCCTCTCTCTCTCTCTATGCTCATTTGAAAAAAAAAAACAACAACAAAGCTTTATGCATTACTGTTATCAACAGAGTGACGCTAATTGGTGGAAGGGGACATGCAGAGGAAGGACAGGATTAATTCCAAGTAACTATGGTGAGTAGAAAACAACACATGTCTCCCTGAATTCTCACTTATAATTTAATATGCACTAATGCTCTTGTTTTGTGATCATTATAGTGGCTGAGCAGGCAGAGTCGATTGACAATCCAATGCACGAAGCGGCCAAAAGAGGTTCCTCTGTCCATTTGTTTGTGTTTTGTCACATCAGTTTCTTTATGCATTCCATTCAGTTACATACATCTGTGTTCATACCTTCTCTCTTTCTGCTGCAGAGCTGTTTTGCTGTTTTGTAATATTAGTAATCATCTCTATTCAAATCTGTGTGTGCTTTTTGTGCCTGTGTGTGTTTGCTCAAACAGGAAATTTGAGCTGGTTAAGGGAATGTGTGGAAAACAAGGTTGGAATTAATGGACTGGATAAGGCAGGAAACACTGCCCTCTACTGGGCATGCCATGGAGGACATAAAGGTAACAGAGTATTCAACCTAGTAGTTCAACGTAGTATTCCAGCCTCTTTATATGATAGATGATAAAGACACACTCTATGTTGTGGCATTGACTTAAACGTTTAAATATAGCAATAAGTTTGGTTTACAGGAGGAGTGAAGTATACAAAAACAGGAACTTGTTCTATAAATGTGTTGCAGTCCTTTTGTGACCCCTCCCTGTTGCAAGACGGCTGTATGATGTCATTGTGGCTTCAGTCTCCAACTTCTATTTTTTGTCTGTATCAGATGTGGTCGAGGTTTTGCTAGGTCAGCCCAATGTGGAACTCAACCAGCAGGTGAGATGGAATTGAAAAAAGTCAAACGTGATTTTTACCAATAGAAAAATGTGTCGTCGTCAAAGTCGTACCTACGCACACGCACACATATATATTAATGACTGACTCTTGAAATGATAATATGATTTCAACAGCGATGATGGTGTGTTTTCTGTTTTCAGAATAAACTCGGGGACACTGCGCTGCATGCTGCTGCGTGGAAGGGTTACTCTGACATTGTGGAAATGTTGCTAAACAAGAGTGAGTAACTAACCTCTTCTCATCCTCCTTTGGTTTTGTTCAAATAAATTATCCGCAGGTCATCCGGTTTGTTCCTATCAAAATAGTACAGAAAATGCCCCAGAAAGATTTGATCAAATACATGTGAGGTATGCCACACATGTGAGGAACAAGAACCACATGCTTCACATGAACAGTTTTATTTGTGTGACAGGGTGTGTCTTCCTGTATGTAGTTTCTGTTTGTCTTTTTCTCAATGAGAATTTTTGTTTCAGATGCGAGGACAGACATCAGAAACAATGAGAATAAACTGGCTCAGGAAATGGCCACCGACGCCCAAAGTGCTTCACTTCTCAAAAGGAAACAGGGAAGCAGTAAGTAAAACTGCCATTTGGGGGCAGCCTTGTTGTACTCATGCACTCAGTACCCTATTCTTCAATCAGTTACAAGGTTTTATCAATAAAAACTTTTATCAATAACCTGTAAGATGCGGTGAGTTTTCTTCTTCTAAAAGTAGTGAGCAAATTTTAATGAAGTCTTTGTACCTACATTAAGTATAGATTATTATCTCTCTGTTATGTGGCTGCCACATGAGACAAGACACAAAATATAAAGTCATAAGCCAGGCACTTTGAAAATACGCAGTTACTGATTGCCAGTCCTTGGTTTATTGTAGGCGACAGCTTTGCTTTTACGAAACACACTGTCTAATCAAAAACAGTTGTCTTGTGTAGACATGAAACCGTGATAATGTCTACAGTCAAGTCTGATATGTTCTTGGGGGTCAGCCTAATGTTGGCAAACTGATAAGAATGTAAGAATAAGGTGTGAAATATTCCAATACCAATAATTAACTTCTCAATTCTCGTTGTTCAGGCGTCACCCGTGTACACAGCAATGCTGAGGAGTATTTGGATGATGAGGACTCTGACTAAGTTGGCCATGTTGACAGATTGCCGCCGTCTTCCATTGGGATTTGAGGTGAAGAGGGAGATTTGGGAGAGGTTGGGGAAAAGGTGTGGAGCTTGAATAGTTTTGTTACAGACCAAAACTGGACTTGCTGCTCCGTTATCAACTGTAAGTCCATTTTGGCTCAGTTAATTTGTACAAACGGTTTCCAGCCCTTTGCATCTTAATCAGTGTGTCTGTCAAAGCACTGAGTTCATGCATGTTAAAGATTGCCTGCTTTGGCAGCATTTCCATATTTAAGGAATTTGACTATACAGGACATAGTAGTGTAAAAGGGACCAACGCTCTAAAAAGCACATTCCAAGTGTACATATTGTGATAAAGCCTTTAAAACTGAGGATTAAAAGCACAAGAGCAGTTTAAAAGATTGACCAGATCTGTGTCTGGCAAAGTTTTCAAGCTCCACAGAAATCACTGAACTACAGACACCCAAAAGTACTTAAAATACAGTCTTTTTCAGCCTGATATGGTTTGTCAAAACTTGGCATATTTTTTATCTTTTACGTACATCAGGGAGGCAAAGCAGAGCAATACTTATTAAATTAACCCATCTGAATGGGATGTGCAGATGTTTTCCTGTGTTATCTGCTTGGTCAGATTTAGGGTGAAACTAATGTGCATAAATGGGCTTGATTTGTGACAGATCTCTTCCCATGTTTATGATGTCACGTAAACTCACCTGTCACTGTTTGTGCTGTGTGTGTTTTGGTCTGTGTTTTAACATTTCCACAGCTGTTAAACATCCATCAGTTCAGTGTAACCAACAATCTGTGCTGTGTAACATGTCAGGCTTTTGACAGTTTGATTTACTTCCTGGGAGCAATTTTCTGGTTTTACTGCTGCTTACCAACAAATTATATATATAAATAAGTGCCTTATATAAGTGTAACAGAGTGTGTCCTCAGTTGTATGTTAATGTGAACATGTTTTGCGAACTACTACTTAAGATGTCCATGATTTCTATCTGCTTCAACCTGAAATAAAAGATTTTTAAGTTAAATAGCATAAATTTGAGCAGATATTTGTAAGGCAGATAATACGAAACCATTCATGATGTTCAGAGAAAGTAAAAATGAGTCCGACAACTCTCAAAATAAGTATTTAATAAGTCTTTCCCCAAGTGTCAGGAGGCATTGCCTACTAGATCATGAGCTTTTACAGTTAATAAATTATGTAGTTTGTATAACAATGACCCATTTACATGTAGAGTAACATGGTTGTTCATTGTATATTAATCCAACTGGGAATGCACGCTAATAAATCCTTAGGAAACAACAGCACAAACCAAAAAATATGTTCAAAAGTCAAATAATTCCTTTATTACAAAGTCAGCATGTTGATGACATTCCAAAAAAAGGCAAAAAGTAGAGATGTTGACTGAAATTAGAGCAAGTCCTCCATCAGGGAATTGGGTACATGCTACATCACCGCCAGACAAGCAAAGTGAAACGGACAGGTAAAGCAGAGAAGAGACTCCATACAGCGAAATCATTTCTATTTTCTCCAGAACTCAACAAAAGTAGGGGTCGGTTTATGACCATATGTTTACCGTGACAGTTTTAATTTTTCAAGACTGTACAGGAAAATATCAAAAATAACGTGCTCTGAAGTAGCAGAGGATGTAGATTCTGTTTTTGTGGGGTGGGGAGGTTGGAGGAAGCAGCTCTGATTCAATGACAGGCCTCCAGCAATACAAATAAGGTTCGACATAGTGAACCACATGCACGCGCGCAAATATAAATTACAGACCATTAATCATCCACACAGACTTGGTCAAAGTAAAACAAAACAGCAGCATTTCAGATTTCACTTTGAGCTGTGCTGATTCTGCAATACTGTACACAGCAATCAAAGCTTCAGCATCAGGTACATCAGAGAACAGACCTGTTGCAAATTAAAACAAATACAGCTAAACCTAATTGTTGTGTCATCAATTAATAATTATTTGTGTTTAATTTGTCATTTAAGTAAAAAAAAATATTATTTTTAAATGCATCACTTAACAAGCATTAGGAGGTGTTGATGTTTAATGAATTTTGTTTGTGGCAAAAATAGATGAATACCACTCATAACACTCCCAAAGAAATCATTTTGCAAATGTCTGCAAGAAATAAGTTTTCAAAAACTTTGACCTAATCCTTTAACAGCTTAGTTGTGAAATTAGATGTCAAGCAATACATTTGTCTCGATGCTGTTACATCTTTGCAAAATCAGTATCCAGCACAAATGATGATACTACTTCCAATGATTGAGTTTCCCTTCTTACTGTTTCTTAGTTTGTTTTTTGAGGATGTCGCCCCATCAACAAGGCACAATGAGCAGAAAACCTAGCCTTGTGTTGTAGTAAGGGCTTTTTGAACATATGCTTTCAATGGAGATTGTACTGTCAGAATCATGTTAGTAATTAAACCATTTGTAAGCCAAAGCTAAATAAGAGACAGACGTACAAAGGAGGGCTTGTGCTCCATTTTCTAGTCAGTTACAAATACGTCGTAAATGCACTGTACTTTTCACAAGCTACAAAAATCAGCCCTTTCTTACAAAATTCAGTTTTTAAATGGTTTATATAGCTTCAGAAGTAGGAATTGTTTTTAAATACATAAAGGAATAAGTTAATTTCAAAACGTTAAATTAACCAGAATTGGAGATGCATGTTTTTCATTAGAAAGCAACAATAAATAGAACCAATGTTATTAATCAAACATTTCTCTGACCAAAACATTAAATTAAAACACATGGTTAACGTAGTAATCCTGACAGGAAAGAAATCAAATGTGTGTGTGTCTCCAAGACGATGTGCACTTTCAGCCAACCGCTGTTCACAAGACTTCAAACACGTCACCACGAATCCCTTCTTTACACCTCTCAATCAATAAATAACATCAGCTATGACCAGAGCTCCAGAGGAAAACAGTGCAATGAAGAGTTCACTCTGGCCGATCAATGATATTATGATAATTACAACTAAAACGACTGGAGGATTAGTGAAGGGAGGGGGGCATTTGCTGGTATTCAGACCAGTTACCTGAAGAAGTGTAAGACAGCAATACTGATACATAAGAACTAACTATCACATATATGCATTTCTAATGAAAACATTAATTACTGCTCCACTGTACACTCAGTAGCTGAGCAGTCCAAACAGATCTTTTTAAAGATGCTGATTTTCTAGTGTAAGGACATCAACAACATTGCACCAACTACGCCCGGTGTTTTTTTTTCTTTTGCATGCTCCACTCGCGCTAGTAGTTCTTCTACAGGACTTAAATGTTAACTGACACTTGTATGATAAAACTTAATGTCAAAGCACCTCAGACTGAGTCTGTTTCACTGTTAACTGAACTCAGGACCTTCCAGGTATCACATTAGAAATATTCAGCCATATAAAATAGGTTACTTCATTTCACTTGCCAGACACAGCCTCTTTTTTTTTTTTTTTTTGCTTTTTATCAATCAACTCCATCTTGAGGTCTCAAAACCACCTCTAAAGGAGAAAGACGGACAAAAGCTCAGAGAAAAAGCCAGTGGCTGGACCTTAAGTAAGGATTACTTTGTCAAATACACGTTGATCTAACTGAGTCAGAAAGAAAACCTGCCATTGTCCTGTCAGCTCAGATTATCAGATTTAACAAAGGGGTTGTGACAAAAGAACAAATTAGAGGCTGCAATTTTCCATTTCATAACACTTTCCTTTACCTCCATTCCCAATCTGTCTGAACATCTAAAAAAATAGGTCAATGGAAAGTTGCACAAAATTTTTTTTTATCATAATTTAGTCTGAGATTCAGAAAGTGAGTGGAAGAACAAAGTCACACTGTAGACAGCTTCTCAACTTTAGAGCCCACTGCCAGGCTACATGTATAAGTATAAAAGAATGGTTCAATAAATAAACTGTGGTTGGTTTAAAGAAAATAAGATAAAATGAAATAGCTGGGATAAAAATAAAAATATTTTTCACAAACAGCTAATAAAAAATCCCGCCCAGAAAATAATTTCTTTCACAGATTTTTTTTTCTCCTTTACCTTTTTTTTTTTTGCAAAAATTAAAATATAGGGTTTTTTCATGTTCTTTGCAAGTGTTGATTTTAAAAAAGCATTACAGTACCAATGAGTCTTTTTTTTGAAATATATCTACAGCTGTACAGTAGAGCTTGCAAGTGAATTCATGAAAAACAAAGAAATTAGCGTATCATTTTACATAAAAAGCATCTTTACAGATATGGGTTAAAAAGGGTCATAACAAACGATATAAAAAGCAGATAGAAAAACAAGTTTCGCTAATGAGCTTCTTGGAGATTTGTCTTTTCTTCGATGGCCTGTTTCACTATTTCAGCCAACTTCAAGCGGTCAACTTTATCTGAGAAGGCTCGGCCTGCAACGGAAAAGCCAGTGGTTAAGGGCCTGTAACAATAACAATGACAGTAGCAACACACAGTTGTAAAGGTGAAGGTTTTTTCTTATTATAGAAAGAAAAGCAGTGTATCCTTCCCTTTAAGAAGCTAGAAATAATGTGAAAATACTAATGTTGAAATGATGATACCTGGTCAGGTAAGTGCTGATTAATTTCTGTTGTATAACTGATTCATCTAGAAAGTTTCAGCTGTACTGTTTTTGGAGAATACAAAATGTGTAATTGTAAATGATTTATTTTGTGATTAAGACTTTTCTTTCTTGCAGGCAAAAAGGCTAAGTTGTTAACAAAAAAATATGCACAGATGTTGATAATATAAGGTTTTTTTTTCTTTTTCTGTGGCTCTCAAAAAGTTAATTTTGATTTCTGTCGTTTATTACAAAAGAGAATAAAGAAAGGTTAAGACGTGGTACTGACCGTCCCAGCTGAGCCCCTGCAGGCCTTCTCTCAGCAGTTTACAGTCTCTGTTGAACCTCCAGGCTTCATACATCACTTCATTCAGCTTGTCGTCCTCGTTCTCTCCTGGACAGACAAGCATATTCACCTCAGTAGCTGCTCTCACCCTGTGATCAAGTCTCATGCTGTGTAAGTTATGACTACAAACAGCTCGTGTCGCTTAATTGTAATTTCAGAAAGATGTAAGTATATTTTAATTTTGACTTTATCATAGTCGTTTCATCACTAAATGCTTGTTGCATTTAAGTGTAGTTACTGATGTATTCCTTGCTTTACTGACCAGCCTGTGGTAGAATACACTGTGCAATGACGTCTCGTAACTTTTCCAGTGCTACATTGGAGTCTTCCCCTCCGTTCTCTGGGTCGTGGATGAAGAAACCATCACTGGGCTTCGGTCTGCAAAACAGAAACCAAAACACATGTCAGACCCAATCAGTTTATCAAGTACACCGCTTAACACAGAGACTACAGACCATGTGGAGACTCAGAGAGACGTAGAGGAGCCGTAACCGAGGAAAGATTCATCTTAAATGCAATGTGCACAGAGAGCAAGAACATCTCCTCTGTGTTTCTTAATTAGATGAGAAAAACCCGAGTCATCATACCCGAGTAGTTTCCTCTTCCTGAGGATTGGGTTGTTGACAGAGTTCAGGGGCTTCAGGCTGATGTTCAGATCCTGAATTCTCATGTTGGCCAGCTGCTCTGCATGGGCCTGCTGGATACCTGCGACCACAGCCTGTGACAGATGGTCAGAAGAGGCACATCAAGAAACGTGAGCTAACTAACTCTCCACAGAAGCTGATCAGTTCGTTCAGCAACATCACCATGGCCATCGGGCGTTAGCGCAATGAGAGATTTCTGCACGGCTAATGTCCTGCTCACCTTGTCCATCATCATCTGGGCGGACGGCAGCACGTTGTCCAGGGCCTCTGTGCAGTTGAGCCAAGGGTGAGCCAAGACTCCTTCAATAGTCAGCCTCTCTTCTGGCTTCACCTTCAACAGCCTGAGGGGAGGGGGAACCGATGATGGACCAGAGTAATTACAAACAGAGAGAGACAGACAGGTGAATTAAAATAGGGAAGCAGGACAGAAGGAAAGAGATAAAAGGAGATAGGCAAGACGAGTAGGGGTAATAGTGACAGTAGTGAGTCAGTTAAATATTTTTTCATGTTTATTGTGTTTGACTCGGTCATTTCAGTGGAGGACAAGGAAAAGGGAAGACAACTTACTTGCGTACAATGTCCTTGGCCATCTCAGAGATCTGGCTCCACTCATCCTCGGGGAAGTCAAAGCTTCCTGTCATGATCTTCTTCCTCATGTCCTTTGGGATGGTGCGACTGTGATGCTTCGAGTAGAACGGAGGGTAGCCACACAACATCACGTAGATGATTACGCCAAGAGACCACAAGTCACAGCTCTGGAGAAAGAACAGAATCGTTTGATTTAAAAAAGGAATGCTGGTTAAAAAGACGCGAGTGAAAGGATGAGTGCTTAGTTCCACAGGTGGGTTTTACCTTGTTATAGGTATAAGGAGTGGGTGAGGTAGGTATAATTCCAGACTTTTCCTTCTGGTGTCTTCTTTGAGCCTCAAGTACCTGCACAGGACGAGACACGTCAGCTGGTCAAAGGATTACGAACGCCAGTGACGCAAGAGCGTGACTGATGTGCTGGATGTTTGCTGTTTACCTGAGGTGCTACGTAGTAAGGAGTGAACTGAGGGGTCATCAGATCTCCTTGATCGATTTTGGCAAAGCCAAAGTCACATAACTTGACAGGTGCATCCTGCAGGAAAGACAGAATCGCTGAGTGAGAGGCGTTAATCAGAATCGAGCTGAGAAACAGGTTAGTAGTCCTCACTACCAAGATGTACACTGCACAGACGTAGTGACATCAGCGGTAATGGTACCGGTATCGTTTTTAAATTGCAGTATTAACGTCTAGATTTATTCTCTGTGCAGTGCAGCTGCAGCCACTTACCAGAGAGTTATCCTTAAAGAGCAGATTCTCTGGCTTCAGGTCGCGATGTGCAATGTTAAGGGAGTGACAGTGTTCCAAGGCTTGACTAATCTAAAACAGGAAGAGACATCTGACTGAGCCACCACGCTACACATGCGTCAAAGGGTTTCTTTAGCTTTATCTGGACTGATGTGTTGCTCCTTTGCCAAAGCCAAAGAATAAATATGTTGTGAATAGGAATCCACTGATGGACGAAGGCTGACTGACCAGAGTTAGAAACCAAAACTTAAAGAAAACGTCTGTGATGCTCTTGATATGCTGGATCTCGTCTTTGACTGTGTATGCATGTTTATGCATTCTTCACCCACCTGTTTAGTGACCTGGCTGGCCATCTTTTCAGTAAAGTGCCTGTGCTGACTGATTCTGTGGAACAGCTCACCACCTTCCATCATCTCCATAACGATCAGGAGCCTTGCTCTGTGGACAAACAAGAGGGTAGACGTGGACGGTCAGAGGAAACGGTAAGAAAAAGAAAGACCACAAACAAATTCACACTTCACCTTGGGCTGGACTCGTGTGGGAACTGGACACTGTTGGCGTAAACCTCCAGGATCTGCACTATGTTTGTGTGGTTGGCACACATCATATGGAGACGCACCTGTGTGAAACACAATCAAACACCATGTTTTCATTAATCCATTTCCGAAATAATTTCACCCCAGTGATTGATTTAATTACGAGCTTTCAAACTGTCTACTTCATCAAACACTACATATTCCTGGTGTGGCGAGTCAAAACATGTACTCTGTCGATTCACAGTAAACACTGTCGCATCACTAAACCTGCAAAAATAGGAATTCAATATATAGTATCTGATCAATATGTATTACTGCTTGCGGTATCTTATTGTTGACAAGAGCTGTAAAAGAAATAAATGTTATCTTTATTCAATCTTGACGTTGCAAAAATCTGTTAAATAAAAAATATCCCACTACAGGAACTGCAAATAACGCAGCTGACAATGAGGAGGCACTGCAGCTGGTAACGGTGAAGCGAGTCTGTTTGTTCTGACTGAACGTCTCACTGCTTAACTGCTGTTTAAACTGCACGTTCCAAACAGAAGGCTGCTAATGACATGGAGAGGCTGCTAGACAAACTGTTGACTGCAGCGAGACGGTGTCACAGGGGAGGAAGCTCACACAGAGAGAGGAAACGCAGGAGACAGAACAACGAGGAGAGGGGAAAAAAACAGGAATTAATAAAGATGGATAACAGACAGGCAGATGGAGCAAGGCAAATCGATACGGGCGAAGACAACAAACGACAGGAATTAATCACGAGCACGACAGGGATCCCTCTAACCTCATTTCTGGCCTTGGGCCGATCGATGAGGATCTTCAGGGCCAGGCGTTCCTGAGACGACTTCTTTAGACAAACTCTGAATGGGAGAGAAAACAAGAGTCAGACACAAAACCTTGGGCCACGTTTAGAGAGAAGGCAGCAGCTGACAAGCTGGAGGTCAGACCCGTTTTATGGGAAACAGTAATTGTGCCTGCATCTTTATACCTAGATTCAAACAGAAGAAAACCATTTATGTTTGTTCTATATTCACACAGATGAAATAAATTAAAGAATGTGGCCACAGATTTCTTCAAACCATTCTGTGTGACTACACACACGGAACCGCAGACTGTAAATATACTTCTCAGTTTTCATACCTAGCACCTTTTCTGAAAAGCTCATTAAATATTTTCACCCTCCTCTTTGTCAGCAAAGACTTAAATATCCACTTTAAAGCAGCAACCTCTGGCCTTTAAACTCAGATTACACTATTCTGGCATAACTGCGAGAAACAGTCTGCTTCGGGCCAAAGTTCAGTTCACTGGAAAAGCAATAACTACGTAATGAATGACAGTTAAACCGAGGAGGGGACGGTCCAATATAAGACAGGAACTGAGTCGGATGAATAAATAAAGAGACGGTGTGAAAAAAACACCAATCGAGCGTGAATCATAGAGTTTAAGACCAAGGTTACATGAAAGGCCGATGAGTTGATTTCTCAGTATTTTTGTCATTTGAGGCCAATAACCACACATACTAGGAATTAACAGGCTGTTCTCTGCTGATTCAGATGTGGCTGTGATAGCTTCCTTACGGAGTGTGGTCAGTGATAGACATTTATTTGTTACAACTGGAACCAGCAGAGCCGCTACAGTGTCTCTCTCTGTAACATTATTCATTATGTTATATGATATTTTGTAGGAGGAGATAAACCAGTGACAACTGAGCAGAGAGGGAGTAAGGAAACCAAAAAGGAGAAAACAGATGCAGTCATCACCAGGCCAACGTCTGAATGACAGAGACACTGCAAACAACACTGGTATTAACATGTGATGATTCAGCTCGTCTCACAAAGCGGAGTTTTACAGCCTGTTGACAACTCCAGTCTTTCCCCTAGTTTCAAAACATGACTTCATTCAGCGCATCACAGGTTGGATGTAAAGCGGTATGCGTCATTGCTGTTTGTTGTCAGTATTGAACATGTGAGTTCCTGTGGTAATTGACTGATTGATCCAGCGTTGTCGCTGGTTTAGTGTAAAAGCCGACCCAAGTGACAACCGTCTAGCACTGCGAGGCATACGCTGAGTCGTGATATACTATTTTCACACACTGGCTCTCCTCTCACAGCCTGGCTTGTCTAAGCATGTCTGATTTCTCCCATTATATATTTTGTTGTAATCCTAAATAATGCCAGTCCAAGGGCAAAAGCTCAAATAAAGGCTCAACAATTGATTTCTCAATCACAATGAGATACTATACTGATGTCTCCTGATCATGTCATACTACTTGTTTTTTGTTCTAATTAAAAAAAAAACATTGTTTGGCCAGGGAGCAACAGCCTGTGAGACCAGTCTGATGGAGCACATAGCTAAATTAGTGGAAAAGATAAATATTTAAAGAGCAGAGTGTCTCACCTGACAGGTCCACTGATGCCCGCTCCCAGCTTCTGTGTCCAGTTTATGTTGTACTCATCCAGAATCGATGATTCCTGTCGGGGATTCAAACCACGCCAATAACGTGTCAAATGTTTGCAAAAAAACATGAGGCAAAAGGAAATGTTTAGCTAATCTAGGATTAAAGGATTACAGATGGTAGATGGGTTGCTGGTCCTGGCGAAAGGGATCTGATGAGTTGAAAATGACTTGTTCTGAGTTTGAAAACCTTTGTCAATATTTCACTTTAGGCAAAAAAAATTAAAAAATAACACACTGGGTTTCAATCCTCTGAACTGAACCTCCTCCCAGAAAATGATCTCTGTGCTGCAGATTATCATAATGGTGATTTGATGATTTCTTAGGATGAAACTAATCACTCATCCAATCTCATGCTAATGACCCCAACGCAGAACTAGGGTGTGATCCAGTTTTCAACCACAACCTCTCTCCCAACTGTGAAAGCAAGGGCCAGGGCCACTCAAGATCACATTTTACTGCTGACAACGTTACCTGGGCAGAGACACACTGCCAGGAGCAGGCTAATCCCACAGCCAGGGCAAATGGCAATGTGTTGCCAGTTAATGACCATGACCCTGCTAGATAAACCTAAGACCCACAGCGATGTTTATCATGAGTTAGACTTTCCATGACACACTTAATGATTTACATATCTATTGTTTGTAAGATATACAAAGGAAGGGAGTAACATAAATGTCATGTTTACTTTTAGGTTTGTTCTTGTTCTTCACTATAAATATATATAAGCTCATGTCAGAGATAACAACAACAATCCAACTATAAAACTAGTTAAGTAATTATTCGATTCTTTCAAAACACAAAAAACTTTATTTGTCCCTTTGAGGTGATCATCTCCTATCACAATCCTTCTTAATTATCAACGATTCTTTATTTAAAAAATAATAAAAAACTAAAATGTTTACATGCTTTAGGATTCACGATTGTGTTAAAATTACCTTGATAAACTTGTCTGCGTTGTTGTCCTCAGACATTGTGTCCAGATTCAGTCAGATGGCGTCGATCTCTGACAGTTGACAGTGGAAACAAAGCGGAATTTCTACTGACCTTTACAAACTTCTGGGCGTTGCAGCCCTGGATTGGACCAAGGCTTTTTTTTATATTACCACAGATAACGATTCAAGGCCATTGGGGCAAAAATGTGTTCGGCCACCGATCGGCCACAGACCCGCAGCCCACCAGCCGGTGAGATGTGACGTTAGATCAGGCCAGTTCGGCTCACAACCCCGGGGTCCGACTCGCTTTTCCAGTCGTCTTAAGTTCACTGTAGCGACCATGTAGAGCGACAAACTCAGAGCAACGAAATCGGAAAATTGCGAAGACAAATCCGACGAGGACTAGCCCACCACTTTTGGACGGGACACTGAGCATGGGACAAGAAGTGTATTTTTAGCCGGCGCGATGAGAGCAGCGCTCCGCTAACGCTGCGAACTCACCGGGGACCGGTTAGCGAGTCGCTAGCAAGAGAGCTGTAGCCACGATCGCGCAGATGATTACACAACAGAGGCTAAATCTCGAGTGATAAGATGAACGTATGCTATCTGAAGACCGTCCTTACTGTCGTCGACGAATTGATCCGTGACAAAGAGCACACCGTGTTCTCAAAAGGTACAGGAGCAGCCTATTATGTCGTCGCACCGAGCCTGGTTTTGCGCTAATGAGAGCTAGCTCAGCTGGCAAGTTAGTTTCGCATCTCTGCTCAAAGCGACGGGCATTAACATTATTCAATAAGGGAGTAGGGCGACCATTAGCATTCGTAAGGAATTCCAACACTATCTCTGTGGTGGGCGGGTAGAGGAGAATGTTTGTTTTAAGGGTAGCTAAAGAGAAACACGCACCTATGGACTACTCTACTAATCCCATAGCTTCTTGAAAGTGGGGACACACAACCCGAGTCGGTACTACGCTATAGTAGTCCGCGTATAACGCCGGACTGAAAATCAGTCATGAGTCTTTTCAGTTTCAGCAATGTAAAGATGTGGGTTTTTAATAACGACAATACACATTTATTACACGTGTTAAGAGCAGCTTTGTCGGTGTGCGCATCCGTACACCTAATTTGGATCAAATGTATGTGTAACGGGCAGACTTCGATTGGTCTTCAAAAAGTCCCCAATTTTCAGATTAAAATAAACCTAAACACTCGGGACACATTTACAGTTTAAGATAAATTAACCTGAGATTTTTCAAACATTTATTTTTTTTCATCGTACTGTTTTTCCGTTACCGAACACTCGAACAACGCCTCGAATGCACTGACAGTAATGGAATGTAACTAAGTACAGTATATTATTACAATTGTAACAGTATAGTACTTGTTCTTGGGTTGTGAGTTTAATTATCTGGCGCCCAATACAAGGGCGTCACTTTAAACATTTTACTTTTCTTTATATGTTTTTAATTTTTTAACTAATAATTATAGATGTTTAGTTTATTTTACTTTTTAACCTATGTTAACCAATCATAGCTTCAATAAAATTGTTGATTATTAATCCCAAAATTAGATTACAATGTTGCAGAAGCGACTTCCCATAATCACACAAACGGAGGTGGGTAATAAACACTGGGTTTCAGGCATAAATTGCATCAATAAATAAAAAAGGGATATGAAAATTTTAAAATGATCCAAAACCAAATTGTATAAAATTGAAAATATACAAACGCTGTGACCAGCATATAATCATAGTTGTGGGGAACTGAAAACTGAAACTATTTAATGAATGGTCAAAATAGCTGTTTTTTTTCCTTTTTTGGCTGGTATTATATTATTGTCAACTTTCCTCAGTGTTTGGCTAACTGTCTGTGGGCGGATCCTTAACACGCTGAGTCTGCAAGATAACCTAATTCCCAGAATTTCCCAGAATTTGAATCAATTTTCAACTAAAGGATGGAAAAAACTATTCGAAGAATGGAAATAATCTTACTTTGGAATGTGTGTTATGTAAAAACTGTTTGACAAGCTTATGGCACAATTGCGTTATTTTTTTTTTACTGTTTTCATAAGTAGATGATATAAAGGGGTAAACCCGTATTAGGCAACTGAATGACCACTCATTTATTAACCTACATTGGCTGTATCTACAAAATGTTATTCCAAAGATAAAATAAACAAAATATACAATTTCCCCAAAAGCTGTCAGACCAGTTATTCACAAGATGAGGATGCTCCAAACAGAGCATCCCTGTTATCCACTTGTTATCAGCTAATCTATTATGTGTTAATTTTATCGCTAGCAACAATGTAATCAGCATGTAAATAGCATGTATGTGTGAGTGAGCTTGTCTGCCGTGTATGCCGGCTCACGTGGATGCCACAAAACACCTAACGAAGGTTTCATGGACTTCCTGAAAATAGTGCCAATGTTGTGGGTGTACGTTTTTAAACAGATGAATCTCTGTATGATACTATTAGCGATCCTGATTAAATACCAACACAAGTGTTCTTTGTAACAGATTAATCTTTGTCAAAGAACACAATGGTGGGTTTTGGCTAGACGTAAAGCGGTTGTGAGGCGTTACGTCCTTCATATATCCCTCCGCCGTTTTTTGTCCCCGTTCAGACTGTTTTGGTCTTTTTGCTGTTAGCAACGGAAATATCCCGAGATAGCAGTTAACCCTACTTTGAGATAATCTATTTTTCTGTTAGATATAATTAACAATTTGACGAGGCGTGCAACACCCATGTTTGTTTAGGAAGAGTGATTGGCACGTGTTGTCTTTTTTTAATTATTATTATTTTTTGTTTTAATAGCAAATGTACAGATTGCTAATTTAGCTAGCAACTCTTAGCCAGCTAGCTTCTTAGCATAGCATTTTCCTTGAGAGGCACGTTGACGTTAGCCTGCCAGCTAGTCGGATCTCTGGATCAGTAACGCTTGCGAGCTGTCACACACAACCACACGCCTTCCTGTCGTCAAGAAATTGCGGCGTGAAGTTGGTCGTTTTAAGACGCTGTCTTTTATGGGATCACCATGTCCATGAAGGCCGGTGGAAATCGCAGCAAGCCCGGTGGTGGCAACGCCGCTGGTCCCCCTACCTCTGGTGCCGGAGGAAGCGGCGGGGGAAGACAGAATCTGGGCAGGTCTGACAATCTAATACATTAACGTAGCGACATAAAAACACAGTAGCCGGGGTAATGCGGGGTCACTTTTCGGTACTCGGACACAGTCGGTGCAAATAGTGGCAAATTTGAGAGATGACATTTGAGTTAAATGGTCCAAAACCAGTACGCGTTTGTGGACGTTGAGTGGGCCTTGGTTGGTCACCCAGCGTAACGTTCCGCAGTTTAGCTAGCTAGGCCTGTCCGTCCCCCCAATAATATTTCAACACCGACGTAACGTTACCTCCTCTTGTACGTTTACTGAAACGCAACGTTTCGCCTGTGACTGTATTTAGACACCTTTGCGTGGACAGATGTTTACCCTGCATGCGTGTAGCAGTGTTGCCAGGTTGATACCAGTTTACTGTCAGTTTGGCTAGTGGTAATTAGCCCTTTGACAGCCCATGCTTGTTATTCAGCGTACTTGCTTCATTCAGTGTTATAACCCCAGGCTAACGGGGCATAGCTTGGGACCTCTCCAGCCTAATGGATCGACTGTGTGTGTTTTCATCTGACTGACATGTAGCGTGGTGCTTTACCGCAACGTTGCTGCAACGGGGTTGCCAAGAAATTGGGGAAAAGGCGTGTGGGCGCAGGGAAAGAAGGGGCGGGTGTGGAGATGGGGCGAGGGGGGAGAAGGGGGAATTAGAGACCGACGGGCTTTCAACCTTGGCGTTGCCGTAGTTGTTCGTGTGTAATAGTGTCCTTGAAACATGACATTTCTCCACACGTCCTAGGATGAAGCTAACACACACACTGTCGGTCCATGCGTAGTGTGATTGCTTCACGGGTTTAAATCTCGTCCAGGCTTCAGTTCACCGGTCACTAGAACATTATGTCCATTCATTGCGCAGGTTTCATCCACGAGGATCGTGACAGAACATTACAAATATGAGGTCGGACCGGTTACACATTCAAATTGACTTTGGTTGTTTTCGTTGTAATATCGAGGAAATGCCTGTGTCTAAGTTAGGCCATTGCTCCATTCACTACGACCATTATAATGTTGGGAATTGCATCGCCTACAGTGAATCAACTGTGAATGCCTGGCGATGTGCCAGCTGCTGAACAAGGTGCATTTTAGGACATGCTTGGAAAAAATGTAGGCTAGAGACAATTCGGCTGACAGCTATTGCACATTGTTCTAACCTACAAAATATCATGGAATCTTGGAAATTTCAGCATATATGTTATTTTGACTATATGTGTACTATATTGAAAATAGCCTCTGGATTTTGACATGTGCAATAGCAGTTCTGTGCACCATTACCTCATGATTATTTTAGCATGCATTGTGTTTCAATGTGCAAGCAAGTCAGTTAAGTACTAATGTTGATGGTGAATTTGACAATGCCTTTTTTCCTTTCAGGGGAAGACACAGTGGTAAAGGCTCTGCAGCAGTAAGTAGCCTGCTAATTCACATAAGCCTCTAGAAAACACCTCAGTGATAATAGGCATTTATCATCATTAGTTTGTCAGACCCAGTGCAGTTTTTTATTTTTAAAGACTGAAAGCTGCATTTTGAAAATGTACGCAAGGGATTCATCTTCATTTTTGTTAATGTGATGCAAAGTCACGTAAAGTCACGTCTTGTTTTTGTAAGTCATGCAATTGGATTGAAAAGCTGAACCAGATGGACACGAGGAGCAGGATGTTTGCTCCAGACTTTTACGGTTTCTGAACAGAACAAATAGCTAATATGTTTAACACAGCTCCACACAGCTTATCTTTGCAAATGGAAACGTTGAAGGGTAATTGTTATTTTTTTCCCCCTTTAGGTCATTTTCAATGGCGTATATGCAAATATGAGGATGGTCCATGTCTTGACTTCGGTAGTGGTAAGCTTACTGCATGTCTGTCTTGATAGGTTTGTTAAAGCAATATGCCAGATATGTCTCACATGTGTGTCTGGATTTTGTCTCTGGTGTACAAAAACTGATGAAGAGAGAAATGTGTGACTGCCCTGTCTGCAACAGCTATGTGATTCATGTTTAATGTAAATTAAATTAGTAATGGCAGCTGTACTGCAGTCTGTTGAAAACATGCTGTTGTTGTCTCTGCTGCAATAAACAAAGTCTGCATGTTTTTGTCGAGACAGTTGGTTGCATAAAAAGCAGAGACTGATAAATCATTTGTCCATTTTGAAACAGATGGGTTTTTTAACCAGTTTTTTTGAATTTTTAAACTGACATTGATATTTTAAAGAATTATTAATTGTGACATACATTTAATAACGAAAAATGCGTTGTTTATAGGGGACCAAGTGTGAGCTGAAAGTGAAAAATGGAGCAGTCTATGAAGGAGTATTTAAGACATATGGTCCAGAGGTAAGAATCATACATGGTACAGTATTCTTAATAGGTGCTAGTTTGGAGCTCGATTAGTAATTACCTCAATAGCACAACTAATGATTATGGTTAACTCGACTGGAAGATAGTAGCCTGCTAGAACTGTGTAGCAACTTCACCCCTGAATTGACTTTGATAAGGATCAGCTGCTCCACTTTTCCTTCTATGGGTGAAAGGTATGTGGCCGTCCATCTTCCAGTTATGAGTATTCCTCAACCGTCTTTTTGGGGGGGAGGGGATTTCCATTTTTCTCAGGTGAAAAGCAGAAACTAAAGGGGTGGTAGAAATGTCTGTCCAGTTGAGTCGCTTTAACCTCAGTCTTTGATGGGATGCCAGTAACGGACAGTATTCTCTGTTTTCATACCAAATAGTTGTGGTGTTTATTTATTCTTTTTTTTTTATCCCTGTTATAAGATTGTACCGTTGGCATGATACCCCGGACGAAAATTGAATTTGGTGTGCCTTTACAGGCAAACGTATCACTTTGTTCCAAGACCAAACCAAAGCAACACATTTGGCTTCTATTATCACAGTGTGCTCAAGCAGAGCAGTCAAATATGTTGAAATATTCACACAGTTGTATTCACCTTTCCATCTGAACCCTCTTTCTTAGTAGACATGTGTTTGGTTGCAGCACTTTTCAGTGTTTTCAGTTAGCATAACAAGTATTATTCTAGTTTCTGTATTGTAACATCTTGTTTTTAGACAATATGGCTTTTCTGCTTCCACAGCAACTGAGAAGCTCTGCCATCTGACATAAATATAATTTAAATAAGCAAAACACAACTGATCTGTAAAACTGGAGTTTTTTTACTAGGATTTCCAGTAGGTTATGTTAAAGCAAGTTTGTTGAAATTCCATACTGCACCCAGAGTGTAGGTTTTTCATTCTAGTCGAGCACACTAAGTAGCTTTATTGATTTGGCCACTTTGTGCGTATTGGGGTTAATTTCATTATACGTAATCAATACCGTGGATCAATTGTGTTTTTGGTCAGTGTATTGAATGCCATAAAATAATGAAGGCAGTCTATCAGCCCAAGGTGAATAGCTTGAGAAAATGGCACCAGAGATTATTTGGTATTTTAAGGTATCAAAATATGTTTCTAGATAATATTATGTATGTATTGTCACTATGGTGCATGACTAGGATGAAACAATGCACGGTCTTGGTCCTTCATGTTTCATGGTTCTTCATCTCTTCTGAAGATAGGTAAGGCTTTGCTGTGTTCCAGGTTCCCCTTTAATCCATTTCAATACAACTTTCTCCATCAGTGTGACCTGGTGTTGGATGCAGCCCACAGAAAGAGCTCAGAGCTGAGCATAGGTCCCAGGAAAGAGGATATTGTGGAGAGCATCATTTTCAAGGCCGCAGATGTAGTAGTGGTGACCTTCAAAGACGTGGACTTGAGTTTTGCCAGAAAAGGTACTGAGCACGTTTTGTTGACTTTGTTTATATATGTATGTTTGTTAAGGCAACACAAGTTTACTGCCGTAACATATCAAGTTGTGTACATATTAAAACTGATGAAATGTACATGATTTTAATAGTCAGTATCATCACTCCATCTTGCACACACCCAATATGAATACACATTTGTTATTGTAAATGCACATCAGTGCATCCTGATCATTTTCTTAATTCAACAGCTTGATGTTACAGGCTTTGCAAGGAGTTAAATGTGTCTACTCTTATTGCTTAGTCTGATTTGATTTGTTAATTCGTTTGAAAGTTGTCCTGGCATAGCAAAGACACTCTGTTAAGACAATGAGTCTTGTACATCAAATTCATTTTTATCAGTCCTCCTTTGAACAATGATAGACTCTGTATGAAGGTTTTTATTAACTAAATAAAAGCATTTTCCAGTCTCAATCTAAGCGATAACTTCAATATTTAAATAAATATATGTGTATTGTTTGGAATTGTTCTTTTAAATACAGTTCATGTATTTTTCACCAACCCATAAGCAGAAACTGGACATTGGAAGTTTGCTGAATTGAAGTAGCAAAATTAAAGCTGAATTCTCTGTTGCAAATAATTTTCCACTTCCAAAAATTGCTGAGTAGCAAGTGTTGGTGTTATCACCCATCAGGCATTCTATCTGTCAGTCCATCTTCTGACTCTGTCATTTGTCTGTCTTTCCTCTCCAATGGTCTAGTATCATCTGATACAGGTAATATATGGCTGTTTTTTTTTCTCACACACATGTCTCTGTTCTCAAACATACCTACAACAAAACTACTGATCTGTAATCAAACTCAACAAATGTGAATTTTAGGCTTGAGACTGATCTGTTGCCTTTTCTATTACATTTATTCAAATTTTGTGATTATAATTTACGGATCACAGCTTTCATATAATCTAAAACTAAGTATTCAGTATGCTATGCAAATTAATCTTTCTACATCTGTTCACCAAATCCTTCTTTTAGAGACTATGTTGCTTTCGGTGGAAAAATTTTCACTTGCCAAAATGCTGCATTTTAAGCTGCTTAGCAGAAGCTTTATATTGGAACTACCCTGACTTTGGCCCTGGATATTGTACTGGCTTATTTGCCTATGATTACTAGAAGAAACACCAGTCTGAAAGAAATACCTAGCTGTTTGTGTTCAGTGTTTAAGACCGTAAACACTAGCATTGTTTTAAACTTGCTCTAATTCTCATTTTATATTTCATTAACAGTTGTGCTTGTTTTCATCTTTTATTTTTTAAATTCATTTCCGTGGGCATTATTTTTCCCAAATGTATAATTCTGCTGTAGAAATTGATTTCATACCTCACTGGACCAGAAATCAGTTTTCATCAGGGCTAGAATGCCAAAGGGGAATCGATAAGCATTATGAAGGTGATTCCATTGAAAGCAACAGCTTGAAAACTCATGTCAATCACTGGCACCTCAACTGCTTTCAGAGCACTGTATAAAATGTAATGTCCAGTTATTTGATTTTGTTTGACACTGAAGTGCTTTAACGTCCTATCAATGACTGCATTCAAATTGCATGTTTGCTTACCACTCACAATGCGCTCGTTTGATTTATAAATGGTTCTTAAATTATTTATTAATGCCACGATGGACAGTGAGCATACCAACCACCTCTTCTAATGTAATTCAGATCTGATAACCCAGCTGTCTAAACGATGCCAACATTGTGCCATGCTAGACATGCTAAAATGAGATGAGTTGGGGTGGCTGACTTGTGTAACTCCAGGTGGCTGGTATGCTTTATACTCACTGTCTATTGGTGCCAGGTCTGAGAAAGTGAGAGCAGACTTGGGCTGACATGAGATTGGATTTCCTTTCAAATATAATTGAGAATTTTTGTTGAGCGTGCCTGTTAAAAAACTATATGTCACTGTTGTCTTTTCAGATGGGGCAAAATTAATTAAATGGGTAGAAGGGGATCAGTCCTAGTAGAATTGTTGACAATGTGATTTGTGATGAAAGTATTGTAGCACAGTACTTTTTTATTTATTACTTTCTTATTTATTCTATTCCGGATAGTACATTTTGTGATAGTCCAAAAAAAGGAATTTGGGAATACCTGCCTTTACTAGGCTTTCTGACGGTGTGTATACATCTTTTATCTTTCTTAACTTACCTAAGGCCAGCTCAAGCAACAGCTCAAATTCTTTTTGAAAGGATTTTTCCCAGTCGAGTTGGACCCATGTCTGGTTTTGAGTGGGTGTGCCTGGTGAACCTCCAATACATCCAGTAAAAATCTTTGCTATTGGAGCTTGTGGCAGAAGCTCTTGAGGCATGACGCTCCCCCGAATAAACAGTTGAAGTGTAGCTATGTGACTGCATACCATCTTGGGCTTCTCTCTCTCTCTCTCTCTCTGTTTCTCTCTCTCTCTGTTTCTCTCTGTGTCTTTCTCTCTCTCTCTCTCTGTCTATCAGTTTCTTTCTCTCTGTGTTTGTGTGTAGCAATGTGCTGTGTATAAATATGTAATTTTTTGTGTGTGCATTGTAGACAACTTCACAGATGCAGCAGTGAGTGGCAGGCTCAACGGCGAGCATAAAGAGAAAGATCTGGAGCCATGGGATGGAGGAGAGACCCACAACTCGGACAACCTTGAGTCTCTGGATACAGATGTGGTAAGAAAAACACAAACACACCGGATGCTGTACTCTTGAGCATTTTGTATGGAATTCACACAGGTCTGCATATGATGACTTGTTAAACTGACATTATCAGGAGTAAGCAGAGGTTTGGGTAATTTGGGTAAGAGGTTTGATAATTTGTTAACAGGTATTTTTTGACATTCTCGCTCTCTCTCGTAATAGTCAAATGGGTGGGACCCCAATGACATGTTCAAGTACAATGAGGAGAAGTATGGAGTCCTGTCCACATATGACAGCAGCCTGTCCACATATACGTAAGTGTTGACGTTCATGTACAGTAAGTCTCTGCACATGTTGTCTGATTGATTTTTAATATACCTGGTCATTAACCTATACTGTATCACACCATAGAGTTCTGTATTTACTCTTTAGTTTGACCTCCAATGACAAGTTAAAACTTGAAATCAGATCAGTCAGTCCGTTACCTCCTGCCTTTACCTAACCTGAGCTTCTTTTCCAGCGTCCCCCTGGAGCGGGACAACTCAGAGGAGTTCCTTAAGAGGGAAGCACGTGCTGCCCAGCTGGCAGAGGAGATTGAGGCCAGTGCCACATACAAAGCGCGAGTGGCCCTGGAGAATGATGAACGCTCCGAGGAGGAGAAATTTACCGCTGTGGTGCGAGGGGAAAGGGAGACTCACACACTTAGTAGCAGGTAAGTGCAGGAGAAGTACACATTTTCTCTCCTTTTGTTATTTTGGCTATTGTCTTATATTTAGCTAAACCATTTGCTTCTATTGTGTGTCTGGGTCTCTCTTCCTCTCTCTCTCTCTCTCTCTGTCTCTTTCTACGCGTTTATGTGTGCAGAGACAACAAGTACATTCCTCCAGGTCAGAGAACAAGGGAAGCAATGTCATGGGGGCCAGGACGTCAGAATTTACCTCGTCTGGCTCAGAACTCAGCTGGGTCCTCAACTCCTCGACCCGTACCTCACGACTACAGCCCCAACTCTGGAGCCGACCAGAGGGTTGTTAATGGAGGTGCGTCTCAGTATATCAGTCACACAAAACTATGGTGTAGAGTGTAATGTTGGTGAGCGATCAGAGTGAACCCATGATCTTCCCCGTTTAACTGCTGGTGGTAATTTTGGTTAAGCGTCTCTGGGATGTTCATATTTGTTTTTGTTGTTAAAGCTTCTTGTGAATTAATCATACTTGCATCAGTTTAAACATGTAATCCTACTTTGCCATTCTCTCTCATATTAATTCATCTCACCCTTCCTTCTAATCCTGCTATAGCTTTGTTTTCCTCACTTAAGCAGGTTGTCATGTGCTCTTTGTCATCCTTGATCTTTTGTCCTTCCCTCTCTTAGGTTCATCCCATTGGCCCTCACCCTGTCCGTCTCCTTCTTCCCGCCCCCCCTCTCGTTACCAGTCTGGCCCCTCCTCCTTGCCTCCTCGGGCGACCACGCCCACCAGGCCACCCTCCAGACCCCCCTCTCGACCTTCCAGACCTCCCTCTCATTCATCCCACCCCTCCTATCCCTCCCCCTCATCCTCCTTTTCCCACCATGGGCCCACCTCGCCAGCCTCCACTCTGCCCAAACGCATGTCTTCAGAAGGTACCCACATTAGTGTGGAGTAGACCTGGGCAAAAGCATGAGATGAAGGTGGAATGATTCAGCTTAATGTGGAATGGTTTCAATATTTCGAAAGCTGTTTAAAAGTGTCATATATGTTAAATATAAATAAAGAAATAAATTTGCCCAGGTCTAGTGTGAAACAAACGAAATAGGTGAAATTGCCTCTTCAGACTGACTTTGGTTCAGATTTGTAATTTCCTCACAAATGGAAATGTAGTAAGTCGCAAAACTGATCCTGTATCAGTGCATCAGGCATTTTCACCTTGGCATGTGGGTGCATCTCACTGTGTGCTGTGCTTTTTCTCTGAGAAGAGTTAGGTATGGTACACAACTTTTATAAAATTAAGAGGTATTTCGTAAATTAAAGATTCATTTAACAGTCAGTTTGCCATTGAGCCTTTTGACCTTTATTGAATCAAGGATTATTTTAGTTTAAGTTTCATTATAATTTTTAAAGACATAAAATACATTTACAAAACTCTTTAAATCTTTACTATTTGTTTCATGTTAAAGCCATTGACTTGGAGTATGGAGATGAAATAACAAAGGGACACACATTTCAAGAAGCTATTGTTCATGCATATACTTTTCAAATTAGTGCTGGCAAAATGTTCAGTGTTTACAAAAGGTTGGGCTGCACTTGGCTGTAAGACACACTGTACTGCACAAACCCTGCTAACAGCGATTTCCGTAATTATGGGTTTTCAACTCAGCTTCTCTCCTCAGTTTTCTTCTTCCTCATCTTTCACCTCATTCAGCGTTGGTTCAAAACTGTGGTTTGTTGTTTGATCACTTAATAGGATTATCTGCAGATTCTCTACTAACGTGCATGTCACCAACTAACATGGTATGATGATATATTTAAAGATTAGATTAAGGCAAAATCACTACAGATGTTTGTGGGTTTCAAAAGCTTTTGAGAGACAGATGAGCTTCAGAGAGCAACCACATCACAATGGGTGGAAACACACTGTTCAGTTTACCTCACCTCCATTGCTTGTGTCCTCATCCACAGGTCCACCCAGGATGTCTCCAAAGTCCCAGCGGACACCTCGTACTCACAGAGTGCCACCCTGCCGGACTACTGGCGTCCCTCCAGGAGTGGACTTAATTTCCCACAATGCCCCTGGAGAGGTCTCAGTCACTCCGCCATCAAGGAGCAACTCCTCTGGAGGGACATGGTCTTCAGTGGTTAGCGGAGGTAGGGCAGTTCCTTCCAATGATAGAAACCCAAGAAGACAACACGCACTTCACAGCGGAAAATATCTGCAATGTGGAATTACTTTCCACATTACAGTATTATTAAAAACAACATATACAAGTAATACTTTGCATTTTCTGATCAGCAATGTCTTATGTTTTATGTCCTCAGCTCACAGACCTCGCTCCCCTCGACAGAATAGCATGGGTGGAGCCTCCCCTGGCTCTTCTTCCCTCCCGTCACCCCAGACAGGAACAGGTCCCATGGAAACTGTTGCTACCCCGACATCATCTTCCTCCCCTACTGCTGCTAGCCCCGCTTCCAACCTGGTTTCCTCTCCATCAGGAGATGGTAAGCTGAAAAGTCCATTTACTTGCTAAGAACCAGTCTGTGACCACAGGATACTGTGACCTAATAACCTTCACAGACATAATATGAAATTATTGATATATGTACATAGATTAGATATTTTACTGTTGCTTCAAAATCACTAGTCACATGCTCGATTGTGTTTGCTTTGCGTTAATGTTGGGGGTAAACATTTCTTTTCTGTACTTTACAGCAAAAGAATGTCGTGTTCAGGAGACACGACAAACTTCCCCCTCGGCAAACAAGGAGAATATTAAGCCCTTGGACAGCTCACCTAGTATCACCAGACCAGTCTGTAAAGGTGCAGTATAACAATAAAATAAACCCAGAGAAGAGACCATTCACTGACACCTGTTTTAATTTATTTATTTCACCAACCTTTCATTGTAAAATAATTTGTCCTTTATGCTGTGTTAAAACAGACTGTGTTATAATCTGAACCAGTTTCATCCCCTCAATCACATTTTTCTGTCTGCTCACCTTACAGGACCCCCTTCTATGGCACCAGACCACAGAAAACAAATAGATAATTTAAAGAAATTTAGTGTAGATTTTAGGGTAAGTATCTCTTTCAGCCATACGGTATATAGACACAGAAGTTTATTAGGCTTCACCAGAGTTTGTGTCCACTACCTCTGACTCTTTTGATTCTCCCTGTTCCAGTTGCAGTCTAGTTCAAACCCAGACCCTGCCTTTGACCAGATGATGACCAAGCCACCCAGAGATCCAGCAGACAAGCCTAAAGACCTTCCCCTGGACAAAGCCTCAACACTGGGACGAGAGAGCACTGAAGAAGGTGTTGTAGTTATTGCTGCTGGCACCTCTGGTGGTGCCCCTGCTCCATCCACAAACACAAACACCAGTAAGCCTGGCAGCCCCGCTGCACTGTCGCCATCTCCATCAGCCCCGGACCAAAAGAGGGCAGGGCTAGATGTGACATCACAAGGAGTTCAGACGACAGCCACGTCCACATTCGGTGGACCCAAGCATGAAGAGAAGGAGGAGAAAAAGGAGGCTGTACAAGAGTGAGTGGCTGAGAGAGGAGTTCGGTGATGCTGTGTTGTTTTTATTATGATTGTAGTAATAGTGAGTGAGAAGCCACCCAACGGCAGCATCATTATGCTTTCAAACTAGTCTATAGTACTTATCTACTTTATCTACTATACCATCTGCTAAAACAGCACAAACAAACAAATTGTTAATGGGAAATGTAAATGCTCATAAACAGTTGACAATCAGTATTGGTGGCAAAAAACATGATTGATGCAGCCATACTATCTTTTTAAGTTTTCTTGTTCACTGTGTGTTCTCCTGCAGTCAAGTAAGAAAATCAACCCTGAACCCGAATGCAAATGAGTTCAAACCCAGGTTCAACACACAGGTTTGTATTTTCCACTGTTTCAATTCCACCAACTGATATTGTTAGTAGACTTTTTTTAATAGTGCAACTTCTCTTTTTATACAACTTCAACAGCCCAAACCGGCCAACACCCCAACACCCCCCAGGCCTCAGGGCCAGCCCAGCCCCTCCATCGTTGTCCAGCAGCCCCCAACTGTCTATGGCCAGACTGTCTGCTTCCCCCAAATGTATCCACTCACACCGGTCAGCCCTGGAGTGCAGGTGAGACACATACCTGCATGCTGAAATGAAGAGAATGGAAAAATGTGTATTTTTTCCTCTTCACTGAGAACAGGCTAAACAGTGAGATGCTGATTTGCATCACTTAATTACTTTAAAATGCAGAGTTCATTAAAAATAAATTAACAACCATCACCTTAACACCCCCACAAGAGGCTTTGTTGTTTTTCTGTCCTCTTCTGTCTTTGATATATTCCTAATGCATGTAATCGCTATTTTATTCGCATTTATTACCCCAGATTCTTCAGAACACGCCTCACAAGTTTAATGTTTATAGTTTTCTTTTATAGCCCAGTGTAGAGAACATGTCCATCCTTTGTCCTCACGTCTTCTACACTCAGTTATTTGTCCAAATTATTTGTGGTGAATTATTTGATAATTGTTGGTAAAACAGATTTTCAGTGTCTCCTGTAGGTAGCACTGACTCAAAGGTCTTTTGCATATTTGTGATGAACTCTGTAAACCTGTTTTTGCCTGTGTTGCTTTAAGAAAGACTTGGTGATCCAACATCAGACGCCTGTAATAGATAACATACCGTGGTGAACAACTAAAGAGTCGTTCTTTTTTCCTTTTCTCCCCCTCCTCCTCTCTCTCTTGCTCCATTAGAAAAGCATAATATGGAAGGTTTGTGAAGATTTCTATCTTTTTAAATCCTTTTGTTAAAGCCCCATCAGTACTGAGATGTTTTGCTTGCTTGTTGAAATAATGCCATCAGATGTTGGTTTGCCAAATTCTTATTGCAATTCATTTTAAACTCTCATTGCAGATGGAGTTATAGCTTCATCTTATTTGTGTTAGATTTATCTTTTGACTAAAATAATGGCTGAATGCTAACAGGAGATTCTTTTGTAATACATGTGCATGGTGTATGATTTAAAAGAGTCAGGAAACAGAGCAGTATAAGGGTTACACACATAGCTATAACACATCTAATGATAGACAGGCATAGAAAATGCATGTGATCCCAGGATATAATTCTCATAACCTCTTGCACATGTCTTTCTTTATTATTTAATATATTAGCTTCTATAGCAACAGTTTAAAGTGAAACAGTAAATGTCCAGCCCCACAGACAGACCGTTAGAGTTGTCCCATACAAATAAAATCCAAACATGTAAATACACCCGTTACTGGAGGGCTGCATTTCATTTCTTTAAGCCAAAGATTAGGTCTAAACTTGTTTTCCTCATCTACCATTCTCGTTCCCCTCCTGCCTCCAGTCTCCAGCTATGTACCAGGTCCAGATGCCTCACATGACGGTCAGCCAGTCTAAACCCTACAGACCAGGTAAAGGTGAGAAAACACACTGCTTTCTCTAGTCTCCCTGCTACTTGCTTCTTCTACTAGTCCTTTAACATTTAGCCCCAGTGAATGCATTTAGTTTTTGTAGACCTGTTGCTCGGCTAGTGAGTGATTTTTGTGTCTCTAACCTTAGTTGACCTGAAAGTGTTTGGGAAAACTGAGACGAACCGTTAATCAAGCAGTCTGTAATATTTCCTGATTGATTAGTTGATTCATTGATGTATGTAGGGTTAGGTGGTCTATACATGACTTTTACATCAAGAATAGTCTTATCAAGTGGATCTTAGGAAAAAAAGGGGTCAATTTATAATCAGGTCAGTTCAGAAAATAATTTCCATCTTTTAAACCCAGATCTAGTTTTTCCTCACTGTCCATGATTCTGTTATGTTAGGATTTATTTGATATTAATTAATAGTTTCTTAACATGAATGTCCAGTACCCAACATGCCCCAGCAGAGGTCAGACCAGCACCACCCGCCAGGCACACCCACAATGATGCACCCAGCAACTGCAGCAGGACCACCTATTGTAGCAACGAGCCCGGCCTACACTGCCCAGTACTTCACCTGCAGCCCACAGCAGTTCACCAGTCAGCCGCTGGTCCAGCAGATGACTCACTATCAGTCGCAGGTAGGATTTACCCTTCCAGTACTGGAGCGTCTGCAGTATTCAGCAGTGATCAATACAGGTGGGTCATCCACTAAGACCCACAGGTATTACTACAGTTACTCTGGTGCTACCAGTAGGATTGACGATGTTTATCTTCATCAGGAAAAAAAAATATTCAAAGGTATATTTGCAAATTGTATGTCTGATTGTGTTGTTACTTTTCTCTCTTTAAAGGTAAATCCAGATCTCACTCAGAAAAGCCCAAAATAAGGGATTTAAATATAAATAAACAGCAGTTGTGCTTTTTGCAAACAGCACAAAAACAAAAAGGCACTTAGCTGAGTGCTTTCCGGTGATTTAGGGTAACATAATGACTGAATATTATGGGGAGATGTGGGTTTAATTTTACTGCTGTTGCCGTGATTGAAACTGAAAACACAGTTTAGTGCCGTCAAAGCGATTCAAATCCTGAACAACTTTATAAAGTACCAATTTCACTCCAATTACTTTATGCACAAAAAAGACCTCAGAGTTCGGCTCAAGCTATTTCTGCAGAAAGCTTACACGTGGCACAGATTTAATCTAAAAAGTGTAGTGCACACAGGTTGATATGTAGAAGTCGTCAGCCTCTTTTCTGTCTGTGTGTGCTCCAGGCGCAGCATGTCTTTAGTCCAGTAATGCAGGGGAGTGCTAGAATGATGGCACCTCCAGCACACGGCCAACCCAGCCTCGTCTCCTCCTCAACCACACAGTACCCAGAGCAGACACACACCATGTATGGTACGTAAATCTGCAAACTGTCACTGTACGTTGTTGTCATACTTTTATTCTTACTAACACGGATTATTGTTTCAGTGTCTGCAGGGCCGATGCAGCAGTACACACACCCCAGTGCCACCTTGCACCATCACCCACAGCACCCCCAGCCGTCTGCCACGCCTACGGGCCAAGGTCAGCAGGGTGGTCCTCCTCAGCACGGAGGTCCTCCTAGCCATCCAGCTGCTAGCCCAGTCCAACATCCCCAGCACCAACAGGCAGCAGCAGGTGAGCATTTTGCAGCTTTCCTTTTTGTCATGTTACACTGTGCACTTATCTGTTTTAGAGGGGACTATTTTAAATCAAACACTGAACTCATATATTGTGTCCATGTGTTGTGTGTTGCGTGTTGCAGCGGCGGCAGCAGCCCAGGCTCTCCACATGGCCAACCAGCCTCCACAGCAGCAGATGTACTCAGCCTTGGCTCCAACGCCCCCCTCCATGACCCCAGGACCCAATCCTCAGTCTCCCCAGGCATCTTTCCCTTCTGCCCAGCAAACTGTTTATATCCACCCACAGCAAGTGCAGCACGGCTACAACCCCAACCACATGGCACATGTGCAGCAGGTAGGTCACTGCCTTCGGTTAGCTGGCTAGGCAACATCCACAGGAGCTTAAGCCAAGTGATCACTGTGGCAGTTTTTCCTCTAAGGGATTTTCAATGTGGGGGTGAGGACATGTTCCAGTAGTCTATCGTGAATGGGTTGTATTGAGGTGTTAGGGAGGGTACAGTGGATTATAATGCGCATCTTGCTTTCCCTAGCTTTTTTTTTTCGTCATAAGAGGAACACAGTAGATGATCCAGAGGAAAAACAAACCTTTTAACTGATGGAAAAAAAACACTCCAAATTACACTGATTTGCTCAGTTTATAACTGAATGACTGAGAAGTTGATTTTATTAAATTTGCTGGCGTAACATGAAGACGGTTTATATCAGTTTAAACAGGTTATTGACCATGTTTGCTTATAATGGTGATGCAGTACTTTTCCATTCATCCCCCCATTCAGAAGCACAGAGTTATATATATTCATGTTGCTCATGTCACTTACGTGGATGCTGTCTCTAATGTTCATTTCATTTTGAATGAACTTTGTTACCCTTGTCCATCTGTTTGTTTCTCTCACTGTCATTCTCACTTAATGTCACACTTCTGTTCTTTGCCACCCACACAGGCCCATATGCAGTCTGGTATAGTACAGTCTCACCACCCGGCACCCACCCACCCTCCAATGATGCTGATGGCTACCCAGGGTCCTCCAGGGGGTCCACAGCCACAGATGCCTCAGACTGCCCTCAACCCCATCCCTGTTTCTTCTACCACACATTTCTCTTACTTAGCACATCCACAAGGTATGTTTGATTTATTAACTAGCACACATCTGTGGCGTTGACAAAACCTGCATTCTTCTAAATGTGTACCAATTATCGTCTTGCAATATTTCAGTCGTGTAGTAGGTTTCTTCATTTTGCATTTTCCATGTACTGTTTAACTGTGGGCAATCCTTCAATACACAAACTTAACCTTTACCTCTGACTCGTCTCGTCCGTGCAGTGCAGCCTCATCATCATCAGCAGCAGCTGTAGATGGAGGGCGCCACTGAGCTGAGGGACCCTGCTCTGCGTCGCGCTTCTCAACCAGAGACTCATAACCAGGCGATGAAGAGAATGAGGGCCCTCCCTCTCCTCTCTTTCCTCATCCTCACACAAGACATGCTTCACATCAGCTTTTCTCTCCCCTCCCCCCTCCTTCCCTGCCTTCCTCCCCTCCTCCGTTCCTCCCTCCCAGACTAGGCAATAAGAGAATGTTAACAGGTTGATGCAGTGACTTGTTTTAACAAGCTAGAGTTTTTTAACGGACGAGACTCCTTCTATTTAACCCCTTCTTCTTATGCTGATATCTGCGCACACACAAACACACACAGGCACACACAGATAGACAGACAAAATACCACACTCACTCTTTCGGGGGTCCCAAATTGCAACTTGAGTCAGCTTGCCAAGTACGTTAAAGAGAATGAGAGATACTAATCAGTGAGAGTGAGGAAGAAAATTCAACTGGAACTTGTATTTTGTCTGCATCTCTTTATGGGGAAAAAAAAATCTTCCAACCTGTAGACAGTATTAATCTTACTGTTTATTGCTGCTGCTTTGTGCTGCGTTTGTTCCAAGAGTTCACGACAAGTTTCTAATCAGACTAAAAACGAAACACGACAAGACGCTTCCTGTGAACTGAACCCGTTTTGGCAGCCAAGAGGACAGGAGAATAATTATTTATGAAATTATAATGGCTGAGATGATCAGATCCTACTTCTCACCTGACCCTTATGTAACTTTTAAGTTAAAACTTTTACTTTGTAGATAATATAAATAATTTAAAAAACGAGCAAAAAAAAATTAAAAACAATAAAAAAGTTTTAAAAACTGAATGGCTCATTGTAGTTTCTTATCTGTTCCTTCATTGAACTAACTGTACCTGTTAATCAACCACACACACTAACAATTGACAATCTGACACTGGTTTAATCACAGCCGGTGTTTGGCGTCCCTTTGTTTTGTGTAGTCGTTTTTGTAGAAAGAGATAACAAAAACAAACTGATGACATAAGTCTCTCTGGTTAAGTTTATTTTACAAAAAGTCAAATATACAGTTGATATATATTTAATATAATTTAGATGCTTCTAACTGAAAGGGATGCAAACACAACTGACATTGTAAAAGCTGTTGTGGTTTTCACTGGCTGCCGAGGGGACGTCGGGTCGAACTGGAATGTTTACAGTGCTAAGTTAACAAACAGAATGAACAGTATTGAGAACACAATCATCAGCTGGACATTGTAACATGAGCTAACGTGTGGGGTGAGAGGTGTTGCTCTTTTGGACGTGGAGGATTAATGACACCTGAGGTACATGGGGATCGGCTCTAACATTAACTCGATTCTGAACCATACAACACAACAGCCCTTGCTTTCAATGCTGCATGTTTTCTGGGAACGTCGACATATGTCAGACAGTCGATGTTCCTCAGTCTGAGCAGCTGCAATTCTCACACAATCAAGTCATCCACACTTTGAATCATTGGCTCACTCCCTACACACACACACACACATATATATATATATATATATATATTTTTAAAAAAAGCAGGGGGCATATTGCACGACACACGTTCTGCACCACATCACACCCTACGCTTTCGAAAAGGGGGAAAAGCAACAGCAGCTTTCTGGCAAAGGCACAGTCATTCTCCCTTGTAAAAAAAAAAAGAAACAGATGTAAAAAGATGGGACTGATAGTCACAATAATGTCTGTTACCGTTGCTTTCCTTCAGCAAGAATGAAACGGGGGATGGGGGGGGAGGGGGGTGATGAGGGATTGGTTTAGACCCGGGTGCATCAATGCAGGAAGATAAACCGTACTTTTGCCAAAAATGTCCTTTTGTTCCTCGTCTGTAGACTTCAGAGATGTCAGTCTTGATGGTGATGATGCGTTCAAGAGAACAACACAACCATTGTAACAATGTTCCTTTGGTAGACAAAGCTGTGTAACAAGAGGAGTCACATTATTGTTCACAAGTAAATGGAAGATGCATTTCTGTAATTATCTTGAAACATAAACAGTAAAGTACAATAATAAAAGAGGGCAGAGGCACAGATGGTTCGAAGCTCTGGTGAATCTAAGATCAGCTGCTGCAGTTAGTGTTAAAGCAAAGTTAGAAGACAAACGCACAAGTCCTAGCGCACTATTTCCCACAGGCATCCCGCTGCTGATGTAAGTGAAGCCTCAGTTACTACAACACAATTACAGAAAATGTGAAGTTTCATCTTTGGGAAAGTTGGATCATTCCTGCCTCTGTGTTTTCCCGAAATATCAAAAGGCTTCTGAAAGTTCCTGCATGAACAGGAGGAGACAGAATCCACAAAGACAGAGCGAATCCAACGGATCTGACGTGGACACCAGCTCATTTTCTTTGGTGTTGTTTTTTTTTTCTCCTTTAAAATATTAGAAATGATGATGTTACAAAGGCTTTTATAAAACTGGTGTTTGGTTTTTTTTCTCTTTCCAGGCACCTGAAATTATTCATTGGTCATCAAATGGACTTAAAGAGATCGACGACGTCAGATCATCTGAGTGAGTCTGAGTCCTGTGACTTGCCATGGTTTTCACAGTCTCTCCCTGCGTTTGCTTTTGCACGAGTGAAACCCTGCAGGAAACAGCGTTAGGAAAAAAGAGGTATTAATGCCGAGTGTGAAAAGTTGGAGACGGGGACATGATGCTACTCCCGGAATCAATATTTGCCCAAAGCAGAAAGAAAATAAACGCTAACATCCACAGAGGCACTTGAGTGACGTCGGCGTCGATAAGATTTTTCAGTAGTTGCATCATGTCACCTTCCATTTTTAAATCCAACGCTGGATTATCAAACCAACACAAAACCTGATCCGACAAAGGTTTTCACCATGTTAAAGTCGACAGTCAGAGTCCACACAAGCGTAAGGGAAGCAAATTATTAGTGAGTGACTTTTAATTTCCACTTCCTCACGCACTTTGGAGTAAAGTCTTTTATCTTTGCCTATTTTTTTTTCTTTGTGTAAAAATGTCTTCTTTCGGTGGTGGTGAATTTTTTGATCGTTTTATGAAATATGGAGGCGCTAACATATTTTGTGCTACTAAATAAAAAGTTTTTAAAAAATAAATATTAATTTTAGCTATTTATTTATTAATATATTCACCCTTTTATTTGTTTTTTTTTCTCCATTAATTTTAGCAGCACAAAAGACATTTTGTGACTTGACTTTGTGAAAAATATGAGGAAAGATGACTTTGTGTCATACTTTTTGACCATATGTGCTTTTATAATCAAAATATTCCATTTCCTTTGATTTTTTTTGCTTTTCAGAAATGACCTGATGCTGGTTTCAGAAAACTCACATGGACAAAGGTAAATACTGTACCACTCTGTGATCATACTGTTACACTACACTTTCACTCATCTGACAATCACATTTACATTACAATGTGCGCACACATACACACATTCATTCACACACTGCTCCACAAATAATTTCTGTGGTTTGTAGAAGAAGCGCTTCATATTAAGTTTCTGGAAAAAGCTTCCCAACTGACTTTAACCAAGTTTTCCCCTTTTTTACGTTTTTATTTTTCTACAAAAAAAAAAAGAATCTGTGTATAGAAAAAATACACATTGTTTCCAAAGTGCACTGAATGCCAAGTGCACTTAAATACATACATGTGTGATACATGTGTGAATAGAGGGCTCTATGAAAAGATGGGTTTGTGTGAAGACCACATGTCATTTGAATATGGTAAAGGTGCACTTGATTGAACCAATGCTGCAAGTGACAGGTTAAAGTTAAAAAAGCGCATCTGGTTGAATTTGCCAGAATAGAAATATTTAGAAAATATTTCTGGAGCTGGAGGACAGCGACGCACGTCGCTCGCCCTCTCACACACACACACACACACACACACACACACACACACACACACACCCTCGACATCACTTAAACATGAGAAATCATCATTTTCAACACTGTAATAAAACTACCAAAAATACATTCACTGTGGACACTCGGGAGGGGTGGGGGGTGGGGGGTGGGGGCTGTGAGGGCCCGATATTGACGAACGCTCACTGAGCTCAGACATGTGTTTCCATGTACACAGTGCTTTGCATTGATCAGACAAAGACTTGTTCGTTGAAGTTCATGAGTCTGATAATAGACTGCACCTCACACCCCCATGAGGCTGGGTGGGGGTGGGGGTGGCAGGATGTCTGTGTGTGACGTGTACATGCTTGTGTGTGACCGTGAGAGTGTTTGTGTGTGTGTGTGAGCCTGCTGACGTCACTGTTGGTGTCTCTCAGAGGTGATGGAGGTGTGTGACTCAGCAGGTCAGAGCAACATGTACTGGTTGTCGATCGCCCGCTTGCGGCCCCGCTCACTCTCCAACTCATAGTCCGAGTCCCGCTGAGGGATGATGGGAGTGTGGGGGGTGGGGTGGCGAAGTAGTGGCCTCCTCCCCACAGATTCGCTCCGGCGCAGAAGTGCGGGGGCCGATGGAGGAGGTTCAGGGCCGGGGTTGGTGCGACTGGGGGGGTGGTTTCCCGTTCGGGAAAAGGAGCTGGGGGTGGAAGCGCTGCTGGTGGTGGAGCAGGCGGAGGGAGGGTGACTGGAGCTGCGAGCCAAGCTGCAGTGAGCCAAGCTGGGCTCCGAGCTCCACCGGTGGAGGGAGAAAGGGACCAGGAGGGCGCCTGAGAGCTGACCTGAGAAAGAGGAAACAGAGGAAACTTGTAAAATGCATTTCCTGAAGAGAATGCTGAGTCTGCAGAAAACCTCCCTGAAAGTGGATCAACGCTCTGCTGAAAAGACGAGCTTAAGGGAGTTTTTTTTCCCCCCAACGCCTTACTGTAATATAACGTTTTTGTGACATATTGCAACATTTTGGGGAAATTATATTAATTTTTTTTTAAATTAAATTAAAGACTCAACACATTATGACGTTTTTGAGATTGTTTCGACGTTTTCTGAAAAAATCAGTTTTTAAAAGTTTTTGACTTTCTTTTTGCTGTTTTCCGAAAATTTCACTTTTTGGAAGTTTTTTGACACCTTTTTTTGGAAGTTTTTTTTACATTCTTTTGAAAATGTAACTTTTTTGACATTTTTTTGTTCATCTGACTATACAATGAAGTTTTTGGAGACATTTCATACTTTTTGGGAAGTTTGATATTTTGTCCTTTTCTTGATGACATACTACTATGCATTTTCACTTTTTGTATGTTTTATTTTTTCTGACGCCTTACTATACTATGACGTTTTTGTGACATTTTCAACATTTTTGGAAATTTTATTTTTTTGACATTTTTGATGTTTTTTTAGTACACCTTACTTTACTATGACATGTTAGTGACTTAATTGACACTTTTTTGACATTTTTGATGTTTTTTGTCCGCGTTACTATATACTATGATGTTTTTGAGATAGTTTTGACGTTTTGACGTCAAAAATTTTGAACATTTTTCACAAAAACATCCAAAACCCGACCAAAACATCATAGAATAGTATGTCGTTTCATTTTTCACCAAAATGTCCAAAACGCATCCAAAACGTCATAGTGTAGTATGTCACTGAAAATTTAGAAAATTTTTCATTTTTCACAAACATGATGAAAACGCGTCCAAAATGTCAAAGTATAGTATGTCCTCAAAATTTTTTAACATTTTTCATTTTTCACAAAAACATCCAAAACGCGAACAAAACGTAATAGAATAGTATGTCATTGAAAATTTTTCATTTTTCACAAAAATGTTGAAAATGCCTCAACAATGTCATAGTATAGTATGTCGTCAAAATTTTTTAACATTTTTCATTTTTCACAAAAACGCGTCCAAAACGTCAAAGCGTCCAAAACGTCATAGTATTGTATGTCGTCGAAAATGTTGAAAATTTTTCATTTTTCAACGAAACGTCCAAAACGTCCAAAACACATCCAAAAAGTCATCGTAGAGCAGGGGTCTTCAACGTTTTCCAGGCCAAGGACCCCCAAACTGACGGAGAGATGGAGCAGGGACCCCCTACTCATGTATAAAATTGTGTTTTATATTAAACTGGTCCTATAGTGCAAAACTTTCGCGACCCCCCTGCAGTACCTCTGCGGACCCCCTAGGGGTCGCGGACCCCCTGTTGAAGACCTCTGTCGTAGAGTATGTCGTCAAAATTTTTAATTTTTCAGAAAAATGTCCAAAACGTCATAGTACATTATGTCATCGAAAATTTTGAACATTTTTCATGAAAATGTCCAAAACGCATCCAAAACGTCATCAAAAATTTATCATTTTTCACAAAAACGTCCAAACGCGACCAAAACGTTATAGTATAGTATGTCGTTGAAAATTTTTAATTTTTCACCGAAATGTTGAAAACACATCCAAAACGTCATAGTAGAAATGTCGTCGAAAATTTTGAAAATTTTCCATTTTTCACAAAAATGTTGAAAATGTGTCCACAACGTCATCGTATAGTATGTCGTCAAAATTTTTTGAAAATTTTTAATTTTTCACCAAAACGTCCAAAACACGTACAAAATGTCATAGTATAGTATGTCGTTAAAATTTTTTTATTTTTCACAAAAATGTCCAAAACGTCATAGTATAGTATGTCGTCAAAATTTTGTACATTTTTCACAAAAACGTCCAAAACGCAACCAAAACGTCATAGTATAGTATGTTGTCGAAAATTTTGAAGATTTTTCACAAAAATGTTGAAAACGCGTCCACAACGTCATAGTATGTCGTCAAAAATTTTGAACATTTTTCATTTTTCACCATAATGTCCAAAACACATCCAAAACGTCATAGTATATTATGTCATCGAAAATTTTGAACATTTTTCATGAAAACGTGCAAAACGCATCCAAAACGTCATCAAAAATTTTTCCTTTTTCACAAAAACGTCCAAACGCAACCAAAACGTTATATTATAGTATGTCGTTGAAAATTTTTAATTTTTCACCGAAATGTCGAAAACACATCCAAAACGTCATAGTATAAATGTCGTCAAAAATTTTGAAAATTTTCCATTTTTCACAAAAATGTTGAAAATGTGTCCACAACGTCATCGTATAGTATGTCGTCAAAATTTTTTGAAAATTTTTAATTTTTCACCAAAACGTCCAAAACACGTCCAAAATGTCATAGTATAGTATGTCATTGAAAATTTTAAATCTTTTTTGAAATTTTTTTTTTTTCACAAAAACGTCCAAAATGCGACCAAAACGTCATAGTAAAGTGTGTTGTCGAAAATTTTGAAAATTTTTCGTTTTTCACAAAAATGTTGAAAACGCATCCAAAACGTCATAGTATAGTATGTCATCGAATATTGTGAAGATTTTTCATTTTTCACAAAAATTTTGAAAACGCGTCCACAACGTCATAGTATAGTATGTTGTAAAAAAATTTGAACATTTTTCAGAAAGACATCCAAAACACGACCAAAACGTCATAGTATAGTATGTCGCTGAAAATTTTTCATTTTTCACCAAAATGTCCAAAACACATCCAAAATGTAATAGTATAATATGTCGTCGAAAATTTTGAACATTTTTCATTTTTCACAAAAATGTTGAAAACGCGTCCAAAATGTCACAGTATAGTATGTCGTCAAAAATTTTGAACATTTTTCATTTTTCACAAGAACGTCCACAATGCGACCAAAACGTCATAGTATAGTATGTCGTTGAAAATTTTTAATTTTTCACCATAATGTCCAAAACACATCCAAAACGTCATAGTATAGTATGTCATCAAAAATTTTGAACATTTTTAATTTTTCACAAAAATGTCCAAAACGTGACCAAAACGTCATAGTATTGTATGTCGTCGAAAATGTTGAAAATTTTTCATTTTTCACAAAAATGTTCAAAACGTGTCGACAATGTCATAATATAGTGTCGTCAAAAATTTTGAACATTTTTCATTTTTCACAATAATATTCAAAACACATCCAAAATGTCACAGTATAGTATGTCGTCAAAGATTTTGAACATTTTTAATTTTTCACGAAAACGGCAAAAACGCATCCAATAGATTATAAGGACGAAAAATGATTTTTCAACACAGTTGAAAAAATAATTTGATATAAATAAGGTTTTGCCTGGCAGAAAACACAAAGTATGCATATTTTAAAAGCCTGATTCAAAATGAAATGAAAAAAGCTTTCAGCGTAAGTTTAATATCTAGCAAATTTATGGTTGTATTTACATTTGGTTTTGTTTCTGTTGTTCTTTTCAGTACCTGATCAATAGATGGAGATGGAGTGTGAAGTGGTGTCTCAGAGTGAGGAGAGATCATCTTGGTGAAAGAAGCATCACCTCATCAACTTCGTTTCAAAATCTGACCCACATAGATCTGAACTCAGACAGGCCTCATTGTTATTTTGAATGACCTGTAAATATTAGCTAGTATGTGTAGCAATGTATTCATTGTATGTGTGTTCTTGTAATCAAACTCATTATTTATTTCTTATATGTGCCCCCTTGTCAGCCTTTGTGCAGCCATTTGTTTTTGTAAATTGCTACACCAAGATCTATAAGCCGAGGTTCCGGTGACGTCACCATCCTGAATGGCAGCCTAAAGTGATAGCTC
>JAFBJQ010001916.1:0-131496 GCA_016785345.1 Trinectes maculatus | reverse complement strand
GGGCAGAAAGGGGGAGGGGGGCGGGGCGGGAAGGGGGAGGGGGGCGGGTTTGGGGGTCATAAGGTCATCCATCAAATTTTGACAGAAGGTATGTTTCTATACTCTCTAGCGACAGACTGGAGGTTGGAGTTTGTAGCTCTGAGAGCATAATGAGAGCATAACAATTCAGCTTTTAGATGGCCTTTTTGTTACAGTAGTTACAGGTTCTTTCCTCACGACCACGAGCACCATGATCATTTGTAGCCTCATATGCAACCTCTTTAGTTGAACTGCCCCCTACATATACGCCTGAGCGTGCCCCGTCTCCATGGCCATTACCATTATGAACACGTGGGTGCTGATTAAACAAACGCCGCTCACCAAATCCACGTCTATGCCTCAGCACATATTCATCTGCCAACGCAGCAGCGTTTGCAGCTGTTTTCACTTTCTGGTCACTGACATGATTAGCAATATGTTCAGGTAAAGTGTTTTTAAATTGCTCAAGAACTATGAGTTCACACAAACCATCATAATCACTGACTTCCAGCGCAGCACACCAGCGGTCAAAGTGCCTTGCCAGATCACCTGCAAATTCCAAGTGAGTTTGCTTCTCACCTTTCCGCCAAGTATGAAAACGTTTGCGGTATGCGTCCGGAACCAGCTCAAAAGCTCTTAACACTGCATTTTTAACTAATGAGTACTTCTTACTATTCTCTGAACTTAAACTTGCATAGGCCTCCTGAGCCCTGCCAGTAAGCACGCACTGCAACATTAACGTACACGCAGACTCTGGCCAATTACGGACCTCAGCGACGCGTTCAAAAAGAGAAAAGAATGTCTCTGGATCCTTTTCATTAAATTTTGGTACCAGCCGTAGATTTCGGAAAATGTCAAAATCCTGACCATTAGACCCTGAAATCCTTGAATGACCAGCAGATATCCCAGCCTCCCCAGCTGCAAGTTTACCCTCTTTTATCAATTCAAGTTTTGTTTTTTCAATGTCAAGTCTGGATTGCTCTATACGCAGCCTCTCCACTTCAATCCGCTCTTGTGACTGCAACACAAACAGCTCCCTTTGTTCCTCAAATGTTAGATTACCAGTTACCACCCCATGAGGGTTACCAGATTCACCAGGACACTTCTCCTCTGAAACAGGATGAAGCTCCTCTTCAGTCAAGATCAAGATCCCTAGGTCACTCAAAGAAGCTTTAATCTCTGCCTTCAGTACCTCTTTATGTAACCTTTTATCACTGAGTCCTATTCTGTAGTGATCGGCTACCCTGAGTAACTCGTCATTGGTAAACCTGTTCAATATCTCTAAACTCGGAACTTCCACAAACTCAGCAATACTAGCCATATCTAACCTAGAACAATCCCTAACCTACAAGCCTAGTCAACACTAATTGAGAAAAGGAAAGAGAAAAAAAACTAGCTCCCACCAAAACCTTAGCTGCATCTCAAAGCAAGTGTAGCCAGTGTGTCAAGGGTACTCACTCATCCTACCCGGTGCGTGTCCCCCCACTAACTAAACTGCCTACCCAAAATTAATCTAGACTAACTCAACCCTAGTCTTCAGGGGATTTGGCGGCGGGTACTTATGCACTGAAACCCACTGGTGTGGTGATGCGACCAGCCATCTGGCAACGGCACCACAAACCATGGACATGCCCCCGAGACAACTGCTCTAGCCGCTGTCACCCCACACTACAGACAAAGAGAAGCAGATTCCAAAGGGAAAATGCTATAAGCCTAACAAGGGGAACACACAGTCAAATGTGACACACAAACCAACACCCAGCTTGAGAAGCAGCACCAGACAACAAGCAAGTCACAAAACACTAACACAGACAGCATGCACAAACTAGATTAGCAACACAGACTGTCCTAAAGCTAGAACCAATTAACCTTCAAAACCATGTACCTCCTCAAGAACAACCAAATTACCAACAGAGCTTCTCACTACACACAGCAGTACAAAGAGGAAAAAGTTCTCATCTATCCACTAAAGCCATGTGTATTTCTAACAACCACCCTGCTACCTCACCTTAGGTAAGGACAGAGGGTAACTGGCACTCAGTTGTGCAGCAATCAAGCAACCACCAAGACAAAATGAAGTTCAGAAACTATCCATTAAAAAAAAAATTTTAGCAAATAGAACAACAACGAGCCCCCAATTTGACACGGCCTGGCTCAAAAGCCATATCAAAAAGTAGGAGGAACACAGTTTTTAAAGTTAACAAAGGAAAGTTTCATTTATTGCAACAAACCAAATAACTAAACTGAATGTGCAACAAGGGAATAACTGTGGGGTGTGTATGTCAGTTATCAGTGGTGTAGTGATGTTGTAGATGGTAAATGTGCTGTGAGGTTGTTGTATAGTGCTTAACATAAAGACAGTGCTACAAAACCAAAATGTGCTGCTGTCCTCAGGAAGCAAGAGAGAGAGTGAGAGGAAGGCAGGGCTTAAATAAGCACTCCACAAGACAATGGCCAGGTGTCTTGAGTTGCACCAATCGAACCCAGGCTGCTCAGCTCAGGATCTAATGAGAAAAGAGAGAGAGACACCAAAACCCCACCCAGGCCCTAAAAGACAGCCAAAAGGGCTGTGACACGCCAGAAAACCTCATGTCGAAAATTCCCAAAAATGGACATCGTTCAAAAACGGCGACACCCAAAATAGGGAAATAACGCGCCCAATTGGCAGAAAATACCCTGAAATCAACCCCAAAGAAGGATATTTTGTGGATTAGACTCCAGAAATCCTCATTTTCTCATCGGTCAAAAATCGCAAAAAGACGTAAGGGATTAGTATGTCGAAAATTCCCCAAAAATTTAAATTGGAAACAACGTGTTAAAAAGGCAGAAAAAAGCACAAAATCACCCCCCGAATGATATTTTGTGGATTCACCGCTAGAAAAGCTCATTTTCTGATAGGTCACTTAACATAATTAGTTAACAAAACAACATAGTAATGACCAATGTTCCCTCTAAGCTGCGCACTTGCGCAATCGCGCACTGCTTGCACATTCTCAGCGCACAAGAAAATCTATGCAGTGCATAAAAAAAATTCAACATAAACGTATTAATATCTAATATTAGACCTAATCTAATCTAATTAATTAGACCAATAATATTGTTTTCTGTACCATTTTGAGTGACAGGTGTCCACCCAATGATATGATACAGTTCACTTACGCTACGCAGCCAATCATATCCTTGACAGTGCTTGCCTGCATAAAGTCAAAGCAAGAAGCAGATGAAGCCATCAACCTGGACAAAGTGTACAACCATTGGAGAAGTGAGAAGGACAGACGTGAAAAATAAGGTAAAATTTAAGTCAGATTTGTGCATATTCTAGTGACATTTATTAAGATTTTTTATTTACGGATATTAATCATTAAATGCTGTTACTACTAGATAATTTATGGGTAGTAGAAACGCTAATAAAAAACTGAGTAATTAGATATTTTCCAGAAAAAGAGTTACAGGAATTTACACTGTATCACAAGCTACAGCACATGTCATTGTGCAAAATGTGAATGTTTTAATGTGAACAAAATGTTATGTCTGAAAGGTGTATATGTATCATTTCTTCCAGAACAGGATACTCAGCCAGGCCACAACTGGACCTCACCCAGGCCAAAGCAGGACTCTTCCTATTGCCCAAGCAGGACTCTCACATATAACATACTACACATCTCATGAACAAGATTTTTGTCTTTTTCATTTTAAGTGGGCAAAATCACTTTTATAGTAAAAGTAAATTAATGAAAATTGCTGCTGTAATTTGATTCTTTTAAGGTCAAGGTTTTGAACAGGTGTGATACTGGTGTGTGGCCACAGCGTGCGCATCTGATGTTGCTCACAGTGGTCCTCGGTGTGCTCAGGGGAGCTTGTGTGTACATGAAAGATTAGAGGGAACATTGGCAAGGACCTGTATTTGTTTTTCGACATATTTACCTAGCACAATGAACTACATCAGAATGAACATAACTCACCCTGCCCTCAAAGCCCGGTAATGAGCTGTATTTGCGTAACAACATATTTACTTAGCAAAATTAACTCCAACAGAATCTGCACTTACGAAACAAGGAAACTGCCTTAAGGCTTACACTGTTCTTAAGGCTTAAACTGTTCTTAAGGCTTACACTGTTCCTTCTTGTTTGCTTTTGCAAGTCGACAGTCATTGGCGTATTCAGTTGGGTCAGTGTTAAGGGTTAAAGAGCAAAAGCCTGAAGGACCATATATTTGAGCTCAAATGAACTTCCACAGACACTGGATCACAATGACTCAAAGGACATAACAGTCAAACAGTTATCCATACATGATAAGCAGCATTTTCCCACCACTTGGATCAAGGGACTGAATATGCATATGAAGCCAGGAAATCTAGGACATCACACGCATTATCATCACTCAGACATTTAATCTTGCACAATTTTCGGGTTTTATCGAAGCAGAGACGTTGGTTTACATGAATCAGTAGAACTGTTTCTGCTGACATTAAAACGTGAACGATTGTAGCAGCAGCAAAGTCTCGTCAGTTGTCAGAGATACTGACAGCAGACATCATGTGTCATGACCGCAGCTGCATTACTGTGTTAATCTACACTGCAACTCCTCAGTCAAGTCATAGCATTGTTTTGAGCCTTTGTGATTAGATGGGAGTGCTGCCCACGTAATGAGAACAAGCTATTTTACAGAATGTGCTCTGTGCAAAGGGCGTGCGACCTGATTTACTTGACTCCGCTTAAGAATTGACTCTAAAGACATGTGCCGGAAAGTTTTTGTTATGAGCTGTTGGCAGAAGTTTGCAAAGTAATTTAGGCTACAAGGATGAGGAAACATTTTATCAGGTTGCACTGTGGGTCTCCGTATCATAGTATCCTGTGTTTAACATGTAGGAAGGACTAGACGTAACACTGTTTCAGCTTCAGTGGCTTTGTTTGAATTTCACTTCCTTAGTGAAAGACTTAGGTGGATCTTGAGTTTCAAGGGGTGTTGTTCCTCTTCTAACCCTCCTGACACACAGTGAGGGCTGGAACAGTGTGGGAGGAGCACTGCACAATACAACACATAAAAGGTCGTCATTTCCTGTAATGTTAAATTAGAATTGACTTTCAAAACTTTATTTCATTGTCCTACAGGGGAACCTGGTTAAAGTCAGAGAGCTGCTGCAGAATGTCGTTTGGTGAAGTTCTGGCCATTATCGGGGGACTTACTCTTGGTTTCCACCTCCTGCGGCTGGCCTGGAGATGTTGGAGTGGATTCAGACAATATATTTTGTCAGAAATGTGGCCAGTGGATTTCAGGAAATATGGGCAATGGGCAGGTAAAGGACAAACATGCTGAATATTGATTTCTCAATAAATCAATAAAATGCGTGTAGAATTTATAATGTCTTCTGTATGTGTGAGTGCATGTGCTAAAACCTTATATCACCACAGGTAGACTATGTAGCTCAAGGCCAGTGGTTGTAACTTAACACAAAACAGAGTGCAGGAAGCTGAAATGTGGGGATATTTGGATTTTCGGTCTACACAAACTTCCATGTGCAGCAGCAGACAGAGGACTTCCTTCCTGCAAAGCCTGTTTGAAGAGGGATGTGATAAGCTGGTCACATTCCTTCTTGATGAGACATTTGCCTTTCGTTTGCTGCAAACATTTTAAAACCCCTTCAACTTTTCTAATATTCAAAGTCAATTTTCCATCTTCTTTTGCTCAAAAGGATTTGCTCACTGGCTCCCTCATATTTTCCCCCTCTTTCCTTTTTTCCTCTCCTCTATTTCTCTGCAGTCTTTTCCATCTCTCCAAAACAGGAGCTGACACTTTCCCTTTAACTTAACACATGGACAGATAAGTAACTCATTTAAGGCCTGAGTTTTCTCTGCTGCAGTGCTCAAGCTCTAAGACAAACGAAAGTCTTTTTGACCCCTGAGGTTTGGTAAAACTGAAAAATGTGTAGACATGTGTGCAGAGGCGCTTGGTAATGGAGTGAGTGATCACTGATAAAAGTTGTACTGTTTCGAGAAATATACTCTACACATCCTTTAAGATTCCTAAGATTGAACATGAAACAACTGATGTGAAATATCACATTTTTTTGATGCAGTTGTCACTGGCGCCACATCTGGAATTGGCAAAGCCTACGCCTTCGAGGTGAGTCCCCGGCTCTCAACAATCTCTCCTCCTTTTTGGGGCTAAATGTTAAAGGAAGAGCTAAGATATTTGATTGATTTAAATGATGTTCAGTTTTCATAAGACTTGTATGTGAACAAACAAGAGTGAACAAACCTGTCTGTCTGCTTGTCTCCTTCTAGCTTGCAAGCAGAGGCCTTGATATTGTTTTAATCAGCAGATCGCAGGATAAGCTCCAAATGGTTGCGAAAGAGATAGGTGAGTCGCTCTAAAGAAAACAGCTCTATTGTTCCAGACACATTTGTACGTGCAAATATTGGTCCGAAGTTGTTCAGAAATATTTTTTTATCTTTTTCAGAGAGTCAGTATGGACGCAAGACTCGCACCATCCAAGTGGACTTCACAGGTGGAGGCAATATTTACCCTGCAGTCGCTGAGAAACTACAGGGCCTGGAGATTGGCGTTTTGGGTAATAGGAAAAACTGATCAAGATGTCGCTGACAAATCATTGGATGTTATTTAGATGCTCATGCTCGAAGGAAAAGGGTTGATTGTTTCAGGGGACAGAGTGGCCATCGTACATTGACAGGCTATATAATTCACATAAATCCGATCTCTGACCCCTGCATTCCCGATTCATCACAGTACCTCATTCAACTAGATACTGGATATGTAATTGAAAGCAAACAATGACTAGCAAGACCGACTGAGCGCTGAAACTGAAAGGCCAGACTCTGACAGTCAAAATATACAGATATTTAACTAATAAACTTCCTTCTTGTCTTCATAACCCCACACAGTCAACAATGTAGGAATGGTCTATTCTTCGAACTGCGCCTTTTTCCTGGACGTACCAAATGCTGAACAGGTAAGTAGTGGCATTTTAAAGCCCAGACTCTAACTGCTGGAAATGGCCATGTTCTCCTAATTTGTCACTCACACACATTATTTATGTTCTTCCTCTGACCAGAAAATCAATCAGATTGTCAACTGTAACATGCTGTCTGTGGTTCAGGTAAGATCTGCTGTGTGTGAGTATATATGACTGTATGTTTATGTTTTTAATGATCAGGCTTCGCCCATCACCATTTCAGCTGTATCGGCACACTTTTCTTTTTTGCTGATTTCTATTATTTCCACTCAGATGACCAGGCTGATTCTTCCTGGCATGATCAAAAGGTATTGTCACAATCATTTAGAGGTTTGCAGTGGATATGACATAATAAGTGTGAAGAATGAGTTCATGGACACTTGTCTCTGTCTCCTCCACAGAGGGACAGGGCTGATCATCAATGTTTCCTCTGTAGCTGGCAGCCGCCCGCAACCTCTGATAGCACTGTATTCTGCTACCAAGGTACTTACCACTTACAAACACACATTCATGAAAACACACTATAACCAAATCACAACAAGCCTTTGAATCATTAGTGTTGAAAGTCTCTTGTTTCGTGACATTGACTTTTGTCTTTATTCCAGGTTTTTGTAATCTACTTCTCTCAGTGTCTGCAGTCTGAATACAAGCAAAAGGGCATTACTGTTCAGGTAAAGCTTTTCCCCTGTTTCACTGCCAGACATTTAAAACTCGTGGCTTGATTAGACATTTTATCTATAGCTGATTTTTATTTCTATGAGGAACTTATTTCTAATGAGGACATATTTCGATTGTTTGTCTCATCACATTTTTGCAGTCAGCATCAGGCATTATATACAAATGACAAAATTATACTATACTATACTATACTATATGTAATGTCTATTGCACCTGTAACTCTCCGCCAACAAAATAGCCAAAAATTCATTTGAACAGTGTGTTTTTATTTTCTGATCAATTGATTTACTGAGTTCATTACATTTCTCCACTGGACAAAATGTTCTTTGGTCTCTTTGGTATTTTAACTAAAAATCTTAAAAAACATACTATGTTTCATGGTATTAATGGCAGTTCATCCTTTGTAACCACAATTTATGTTTCCCCAGTGTGTGGCCCCTTTCATGGTGTCAACCAGCATGACAGCTAACAGAAGTGTCAACCTTTTTGTGAAAAGCGCATCAGGATTTGCATACGATGCCTTGAACACTGTCGGCTATTCCAACTACACCAACGGCTGTTTGTCCCATGCGCTGCAGGTCAGAGGGATGGGTGATTATTTCCAAATCGCCTGTGGCAATTTGCCTGCACCTTTATATTAACATCTCACTGGCTCTCTACTCTCATCTTACAGTATGTGGCCCTCACAACCCTCCTGCCAGACTGGCTGAATATGTCACAGTTCTTCATCAGAAGATTTGGAAAAGACCCAAAGAGGGACGAAACTGAAAAAGCCCATAAGGAAATTAAGAAGCTGGGAGAAAAGGAGGAATAAGGAAGAGGGATAGCTTTCTGACTTGAAAATAGGTTGTTGCAGCTGAATATGCACATTAAACAGATTTTCTTCAGTGTCAGTCCACTGCAGATACAAAAATCGCAAGCTATAGCAATGTAGCTTTAATACATAGGATGCAGTGTTTATTTAACTATTTATGTATTATTTATATATTATCATCTAGCCATGTTCAACAGGTTTATTCACTGGATACTATCGCATCATTGAGTTGCAGAGAAGCTTAGATGCAAGTCTGTTATTGTCAAGCTTATTAAGCCGTCTTTTAATAAATACATTCAGTCTGTTGCAATTACAGTTACAAGGAAGCCATTACGCAGTACATTTGGCATGCATTTGCTCTTTACACTGTTCAGGCTTTCTCTTGGACAACTGAAGTCAGCTGAAGGTAGAATATGCTTTAAAAGGCAAAGTTAAATAACACAGGATGCTTCTGGTAAACTTACTATTTATGCTTGGGTCAACAAGGGTGAAACTATGCAGTTTTGAGCACTATAGAATAAAAGTGCAGAATCAATTTGACTTTGAGTCATCTGTCTGCGTCATCCTAGTCATGACTAAAAAAAAGAAAATAGATGCACTAAATGATAAGTACCTTTACAGGAACCGCCAGTTAAACCCTTTGTATTTTTGACAGTATGCATTATGAAGTACAAAAATCTTTTTTTTAAACTTAACACATACAACAGCAGAATATGCCATTTATCAATAATGAGGTCAAATGTAAACAACCTGTAACAGTGAAAGAAAACACATTTGCATGAGGACAAGAAGAAAAAACATCAGAAATGAGAAACAAAAAGCCCTGACATGGTTGAATGAAGGAAAAGAGCAGATGACATTCAATTCTTAAAATGTAACAATTATTATAAATATTATTTAATTATTTTAAAGTTGAACTAGGCTGTTTTTTGTGGTGAATTGCACAACACCACAAATTTCGTCTCTGAAATTATATATAGAAATTTCTATATTCCCTAGACAACCCCTTAACGCTCAAAACAAATGGTGGGTGTTTTGTTCTAAATAGTCTTGGACGCACCTTTACCTGCCTTGGCTAAACAGACAGACCCAACGATAATACAAACTAGAGGTTATATGAAAAAAAAAAAAACAGTTGGTATGCTCCCATTTCTTGGCCAGTTCACGTAAATGAAAATAGCTTTTATGTTTTTACTACACTTTTTACATTGACCTAAATAAGACATTAGATAAGACTTTGGTGCATGTACAGTATCACATGATAGTGGATGAACAGAGCACCTGACTATGCATGCTCAAAGATCAGTGTATGTGACAGGGGTGACACCATGAATCAGGAGCGTTGGCCCTAAACCATTGGTCACTGCTTCCAGCTGAGCGACATACTGCTGTGATTGGCTGGGCTGAGTAGGAGGTCGAGGTAAATACAGGAAGCGAACAGCAGCCTGCGAGCTGTGCTCCATTATCATACAATTTACTGCGGAGAGGAAGCCCTCAGGCAGAGCTTGTGTCTGCTCTGAAGAACGTTCCATGTCTGGCTGCATGTGGTGCTGCACCACAGAGTCCCACGGCACAATCTTTATGGACGCCCTGATCCGCAGTTTCCTCAGCAGCTCTCTGAACGTCTCTTCGTTTACTACCCAGCCCTGGTCGCTGGACTCAGTCTCTACATTCAGGAAGATTCTCATTCTAGCATGGCGCCATTTGCTGGACATGTTGAGCACACAGGCCATCTGCAGCAGAAAGAGGCTGCACACGTCCTGGTAGTCACAGCTGCCTGGCTGCAGCAGGTTGAGAGGCCACACGTCTATAGTCCTCTCCGATCCGTTGACCTTACTATCTTTACCCTCTCCTTCTAACTGGAAGAAATAGCGGCCAAGGCACACGTTCTTGTTCATTTTAATGGCGTCAGAAATTATACCCACGTACTCCTCTGGTGAGAGCCAGCGTGGGCTCTCGACATGACGAACAGGGGGGAAATGGGCCTGCAATGAAGGCAAGTCAATGCCAAAATTATATTCTCCTGCCATACCTTGTCCTACTGATGAGTCGCAGAAGGCAGTGTCTTGTAAAAAGAAGTCCTCGGGCATGCAGCTGTCATAGAAACCCAAAATCAGTGTGTTGGGCTTCATGCCACCTTGTAGGGAGATACAAAAAGGCACAAGCGTCACTAAGTGCAGATAATATATGTACTTACTACATACTATGAACTGAATGAAAGGGGTTTACCTAAGCCAGTGATGCGCAGCAGATGCTGTGTTCCCTGCCGAACAGAGGGCGACAGCGTCAGATCCACAAAGGCCTTCACCCCCAGTTTATCAACTAGGCTCAACCAGAAATTATACTGCTGCTGGACCGGGTCTGATGGCAAGGTGTCTGAAAACAGAAATGAACACATGGCATGGCTTCATATATTACAGACAAAAATTAAATACACAATAGCTCAGTGGTAGTGCTGAAAATGTCTAGAAAGTGCAGTGTCTCCTAATGGACACCAGGTGGCAGAGGGGCACTCTATAAATTGGTGCATGACTGAAAAATTGCTTTTGCTTTTGTTCTGTGTATCCTCGAGGAGCATCACACTTAAAAATGACGACTGGTTTTATTTTCTTACAGTTTGGTCAGTATATGTGAACAAGAAAGAAACAAGGGGCTGGACATGTGGCTGAATTCAGAGGTCATTGCCTTTAACTGTGGTCTGATGCCACACTGGCACTGAGTGAAAATACTCCATCATCAATAATGCAAAAGAAGCAGCAGGTGGAAAGTGAAAGCTTTCCATGATGCTGCCAATGGCCAATCAAGGCAGGCGTGTAACCTTACTTCAACAATTCCTGCTTATCCTGATCATCTACCTTCAGAAAGAATCGGGGGAAAAAAAGTTCACATGATTCAATGATGAGTCAATGCATGTCATGCGTTCACATGCTTATGACGCTTGCTTTAGCTCCTGACCCTGCAGCACATCTGGCAGACTTTCAATCAGAACACCAGGTGAAAACAATGGAAAGAACAACATTTAATCTCCACTAATTAGAGAAATAAACTGCAGCTGGTTATTTTGAAAAAGAGGGGGGGAAGGGAAACAGAGGCAAAAGACTCTGTGATAAGAATAATTTAATACTGTTCAATGCAGATGAAGAGCATTACCCAGATCCCCCAGCTGCACGTGGCCCAACACATACAGCCCTCCCTTCTTTAGCTGGTTAACAAACAGGATGAGCTGACAGGAGGAGCGAGGGTTGGCCACCATCAACAACACCTGCGGTCTCCAGAACTTTACATGCTCTTTTCTCACGTCCAGCATCAACAGATACTTTCGCACCTAAACCAAATCAGAGACAGAGGGGAAAACAGCACAGCTGACAAACAGAGTCCAATTATCTAATTGTGTGTGTCCGTGTGCCTGTGTGTCCAGATACCTGATGGAAAATGAGAGCCTGGCTGATGTAGCCCCAGCTGCTGGTGGGGGATCTATAGTGGAGGAAGAGGAGCAGCAGTAACAGGAGGACGATGCTGGCTGAGGAGTACACAGGGTTAATGACGAACATCATGACTAGACAGCTCAGAATGCCCAGCAGGCAGGTGTGCCAGGAGAAGAGCTGGAAGGTGGGTCTGTTAAACACACACAGGCAGAAACACGGGAGTGGAGAACAGCAATAAACTCTGAGTGCCCCATCAAATGATGCGATATGATATGATCTATCCCAACAGGGCTGATCAGGTTGTTGATCTGCATGATGCTGTGGACAGCTGCTTATACTTCTAGCTCTTTCAGGAGTTGCTTTTAAGGCTATAATTATGGGATTTTATTTATAGACACAGCAGATCTGAAAAATCGACTGCACCGTTCGGTTTTAGTTACAGGCTGCTGAAAGACGAATACAATCCCTGCTTGCCACTACATGCATTTTTTTCCCCTTATTCTATTACCTGAAATTTGGTGCCGACGCCCACTCCAGAGCCAAACAGGCCAGGTCAACCGCAGCGTAGGCAAGCAAATAGAAAACCGTCACCAGGCTTGCTACAGCATTGAGCTGGCCTGCAAACACAACACACTGAAACCCAAACAGACCACACAGGTTAGGACCCCGGTTGTAAATCTGGAAGATCTAGATGACTAACCCCCAAACAACCTCTGCTCACCTGTGCCAAGCCCCAGGTATACAGCACTGCCACCCACGGATTCCCCGAACTCGATGTGATGGCAGCTGGGGCTAATGGAAGACCTATTTGGACAATGTACTGTCAGTGTCTTAGAAACTGACTCGAAACACAAGGAGATCAATAGCATGGTGAGCAAACTTCAAGCATTACCAAAGAGCTGATCCAGAGCGAGAGCATGGAGAATTCGTGATGCCCCGATCATGGCACACATTGCGGCTGACAGCGAGGCACAGTATATACCTATAGTCACAAACGGTGGCCAAATGTTTATACGCTGTAAGAACCCGTAGTCCTGAATCAGCAGAGTCCTGCAGAAACAGACACACATCACTACTTATTAAGGATGTAAATACATCTACTTGCTTTGTTTGGTGATATCTCTTTAAGTATTGACATCCAACAAGACTGATACAAGCCATTTCAGACCTGTCACACGTGGCGCTGACCAAGATGAAGAGGAGGACGTAGACGGTAAATGTGTAAAAAACAGCTACAATGGTGCCTTTAGGGATGGAGACGCTCGGAGTCTTCAGCTCACCTTCGGAAACATTTGGAGTAAAAGCAAACATCAGGTGGCTGAATTTTTATGGCCACATTTTACTGTGGTTGTAAAATCTGTCAGCACTTCCAGTAAACATACTCTGCTGTCAAGCTGTCAAATCTACAATGTCATAAGCCTTAAATTCAAATCTTAATGTAAAATTGCATATGTATTTTCAAAACACATAAGTATTGAGTTACATTTCACCACTATCAATATCACCCTCCACCACAATGTCATTATACTTGTAATATGACAATAGCAAGATTTAACCTGACATATTGGCTCCGGCCATGATCCCAGTGCAGCTTGTGAACATGACGGCAAACACAGTTGCAAAGGACATGACAGAGTTGGTGCTGTAGTCCAAAGAGTAACCAGCTAAAAAGCAAAGTACGGCAGAAAACAACAGCAACACCTAGTTAATGGATGCTCCAATATTCAAAACAGATGCTTATCAAGTGTCATCATGGTTTGATTTCTGAATATACTCTCATGTCTGCACCAACAGCAACCTTGTGCCACATCAACACTCACAGCCGAGGTTGCTCCTCAGCGTGGCAGCGCTGAAGCCCGTGTAGCTGGCGTTGTAGCGAAGGGTCTGGTTGCCCAATCCCTTGTGGGTGATGATGAAGTCACGAGGTTTGACCGCCACAGAACTGATGAAGATGGACAGCAAGGACACTGTGACCACCAACAGGATGACGAAGGAGGTGCGGGAGTAGATGTGGGCACCCACCAGACACACAAGCAGACACAGCAGCAGGATCACTGAGGAGTAGAGCACTGTGTACCAGTAACCCTGAGGGAGAACTCGTATCCTCTCAGACACAGATGACTCTGCAAGAGCGAAAACATGCAGACAAGTGATAATCTTTAAATAGCCTCATCGTGGTCTGTGTGCAATATGGTTAGAAGAGCAGTTTTGGAGGAGAGAGAAACCTCCGTACCTGGATCTGAACCAAACACATCAAGTATGGCCTCCACAAGCCCAAGAACATACTCTCCACACGCACACACTTTTGCCAGGAAGAACATCAAACCGATGCTTCCTCCAAACTCTGGGCCGAGAGATCGACTGATCATGTCTGATCACATTGTGTAAAGGTTGGTGTTTCAGCTGAAAATGAGAGTAACTGTGGCTGACATCTGGTACCACTCTGGAGACTTTGTCTGCAAAGGATACAGTAGGCTCCTCCGCCTTTTATGGCACCGTTGGTGGAAATAGCACAGATGGACAGTATTGTAAGAGATATAATGATGTAGGCGATGATCACCATTAAAAGACCCTGTAATAGTCCAGCATGACCAACCACAAACCCTGGAAGCGAGATATTTGTCAGTGTTAGTCACACAATATAACTTAGTTCTACTGTCAGTAATTCATATCAACACCAACAGCTTAATGTAACACACAGACGCCACACAGATTCATTGCTCACCAGTTCTTAGAAATAACACAATGCTGAACATGGAGAGGATTGTCGGCACCATCACCCCGAAAAAGGTGTTCAGTTGTCGGGGGTCGTTACTTGGAGTCCCAGACCCAGACTCTGGGGTATCGTCTGGCGAAGCACCGCATGCCCCTGCGGTCACTGACAGACCACACATTCCAGCGGTGATCAGAGGGGTGCGTTCGTTTGACATGGCTGGTGAGAAGAGCTTCGAATTAGTTATCTGAAAGTCGGGAAAGGATTGAAAACGATATGTTTCAGAATGGAATGTACTGTAAATTGTCTGTGTCTGTGACACGGTGACCTTCTGTGCTGCTGTGCTGAAGGTTTGGATGAAGCACTGACGTTTTAGACCCAGAAGCTTCTTTGCTAACGCGATTATACTAAAAGCGTCATCTGCTGTCAGGCCCACAACTTTGATTTGAATAAGACAAGGAATTCAACCTTGCAGAAAATAGACCGACATACAGCAGAGGGCGGACAACAACATTAAGTCAAATCAGATTGACTAATATGTGTGTACAGTATGTAATCTTATTTAGCCAATCTTGAACTTCACATCATCTTCACTGCATCATGTGACAAAGCTCATCAGTCCTATTACACCTCCGGAAAATTAGCCTCCATGTCTCCGGGACTAATTTCTTCACTACATTATTTTTTAGCATGGAGGCATTGACGTATGAGGCTGTATTTCTAGTGCCTGTCTCAATCACATGCAAATATACTGCCCTGTAAAAACCCACTTTTAAAATGCTCACCATACATGATATCACTACACATCCTATCAGCTTTATCTCATCACTATACAACATTTGTTTACAAGGCACAATTACACACACGCAAGCACAGCTCCATATACACAATCATAATATAATGCTCTTTGTAGAACTTCCTAAAACTGAAGATGATCATGTGGACAGTAGCACGTCATACATTCCTTTACCAGTACTTCCACCCTCAAATAAACAAGTTGTTTTCTTTAAAGTGCTGCAAGCAGATAACAAGATATAACTTTTTTTAAAGACGCACGTCTGATTCTGAAATATGCACAAAAATAAAAACTAAATGCAACAGGTTTGGCGCGAGGCGTGTGCCACAGCAGCATGACACTACAGTGAAGGACGATGCCTCTGATCTGTTCTCTATAACTGTTTCCTGTCAGTCACTTCTCTTGTACCACAAAGTACAGCAAAGATCAAACACCGTGTCGCCGGCGGTAACGGCCCGTGACTAATGTTTGTGACTTAGTCTGCGTAATGAAAGCTCAGACTCACACTTCAGGTTGGTATTTGCAGTCAGCTGATTCGCAGCAGCTTGCCTACTTTTACATCTCAGCTGAAATCTCTGTGGTGACCCTGTTTGTTTTTTCTTTATCACAGATGCCACCTTTGTCGTTCTGCAAGGAGGAAGTTTTCCACACTGCCAGAATAGCCTTGTCTGAGAATCATTGGATTTGACACACAGGAATCACATGATGGCAAACCTAAACTGGGCCAAAAGTTTTACTCAACAAAGAATGATTTGACATGCTAGAGATATGCGCTTACATAAAAGGGGATCACACCCAGTAGATGGGAAGCACAATAGTCCAGTGGTTAGAACCTGTGCCCCATATAAAGAATGTTTTCAGTTCAAATCCCAGATGTTGCCTAGTGATAGGCTGTCCACCTTGTACCCCACAATCAGCTGAGACCCCCTGAACCCTGTAGGGATAAATGGTATAGATAATGGATAGATGGACACCTGGTGACTGATTATTTTAGACCATTAGATAGATAGATAGATAGATAGATAGATAGATAGATAGATAGATAGATAGATAGATAGATAGATAGATATACTTTATTGATCCCAAATTGGGAAATTACAGTTTTTTTATATACTGTTTTTTATACTGTTTTGATAGTAGAACAAAAACAAATGGTTGATTTATTGATTAGCAGACTGGTCTTAGTTAACTATTTGTTCATTCTTTTTGTCATATATGTCAGTTAACTGGAAAAACAAATGTGATGATCAATCCAGAAAAGAAACAGAAGATCAGTTGACATTGTCAAAAAGTGTTGGTCCCTTTAAAGTCACTGATGGTTGGCTACTGTTCATATCGCTGCACAATATTTACACGTGTTGAGTCAAACACATCTGATAAACGTGGCTCTGAGGCCGCATCATTGTGAGCTGCACACCCGTAGTGACCCTTCAGGTTTAGTCGCTAGTGTTGTTGTGGAAGCTGGGTGCGACGTTCACGGCCTCACCGCAGAATGATGAAAGTGGTGTTCTGCTCGAGCCTGACTAATACGACCCTTTGTTGACCCGCGGACCTTATATTTAAAACACCCGGTAAACGCAATCAATCATTCCTCATCTCGTGTACACGATGGATGATGGTGGAGCAAATAAACTTTACATGGTAAAGCAAATGGTGAAAATGAGGTTAAATACCGTGGCGTGTTTACTGTTGTATTGTGGGTAAACGGCTGTTTTAGGGAGGTACGCTTGGGGTTCAAGGAAGTGGTGCCGGCGGTTCATCCGGCAGATGAACCCGGACCCACACCCGGAACAGATGATCCACAAACATACCGGACGTCGACAGTGACACTCACCCGGTGATGTTTTTAACCCCCACTAAAACACCAAGGAGTCAAACTTACCTCACTGATTCTCCCGCGGGGACACTGTCTCCCACTTCCTGCTTTACGACTACTCCCTCTGTCTGCGGTCCAGTGAGGACGCCCTGTGTGTCTGCAGAGGACGTCCCGGCTCAGATGAGCACAGACAGGCCAGGGGACAGAGCCGAGCACTGGGACGCTGTGAGAGATGTGATGTCCAGTGAAGACAGAACAGCCATGTCCCGACTCTCGCTGTGTTATTCGCAGCAGACAGAGACCATGTGACTGAGGAGGGGCGGGCACAACAACACTAACGTGAGCAGGGCAGGTACTGTTTGTTTAAAGTAACCACGCCCATTCAAGTACAGTCAAACCTGCCCCGCACACACTAAACAACAACACGCGGTCGGAGTCGGAACATATATACAGCGATTCCGGTTGTTTATTATTTTAAATAGGAGGGGGTGGGGGGCAACTTGTGGATGTAAACACATACTGTGACTATCAGAGGCTGGTGTAAAAGTTGATCTGTAGGCTGGACTGTGATGTCGTTTCTCTACACCAGAGGTCACCATTCCGACGTGGGTGACGCCCAGATATAGCTGTCGAAATGGATCATTATTTGGCAGGAGTGACCAGAGGCTTTTTCATTAAAATAATGGATTCGTCTTCAAATGGAGGGAGGTGGGGGGTGGGGGGGTAAAATTAAAATCAAATGCGTTTATTGTGCAGGTGAGAATAGCTGCTCCAAACGCAACACATGTCAGCACAACACAGACTGACATACACATCAATTTAAGGAAGGAGGAAACCAGCCAGAGGAAGGAAACAAGGAGATTACATCACAGCAGTCAGAGTCAGAGGGACTGATTGGTGTTAAATGGACAGTCACAGGAACTTTTTTTATTAAAGTAATTGTACTGCATTTTAATTTCAGGGGTCTGGTGCAGACTGTTTTTATGGCCTCTCTTTTTTCCGCTTTCTCTTTCTTTGCTCCAGGAAACAGTAAATAAAGTAGACTAGAAAATAGTGCTATATCAGTATATTATCTGGCTGTTCCCCTTTCCCCCCCAAGACCAGGCCTGCACGTGGGAGCCTGGAAGTGAGTAGATCGACACACTTTCATTGACAGTGACATGCAGCCTGTCACACATGCAGTGGCTCTGTAGGCTCTGCACTCATAACTGTGGGAGCAGTGACCTCTTTTTCTTTGCAGTGTGCACTGTGTGTATGTTGTACATAGTTCAGTGTTATCATGAATTTGAATTGCCACACTTAAGCAAATACAGGCACCCTGTCTGGAAGCTGTTCCAGTTCCTCAACAGCAGGTTCGTCATCACAGATTCTTAGTTAAAGGCTCTTTATGAAATGTATTTTAATTTTTTTGCAAGGCTGAAGTATTCTTCCTTTAGCCCACAAGGGGGTGTTGTAGCTCAGTTATTATCTCTGGTTCTCAGAACAAAGGTTATAAATCCAGATACAGTATACCTTTGACACTGTGACTGTTAATTGAACTGATCCTAATGCAAAGTACATGTGTAAATTGTATGATTCAAAATACAAGGAATGAAAGACCAATACAGACTAGAATGAGATCAAGGTATTTTATTTTTCAAACAATTCTGTATTAAGACATGAATTCATTCAACACAATCCTTTTAAAGTTTGAAGTTTATCACTCTATGAAATACAGTCTGGAGTTAATCTCTCACAAGTAACAGATGCTCGCACACGCGCAAAAACAAGATGTTTACCGTCTTTAAAAAAATGTTATTGAAAAAGAATAATAGATATTGAAGCTCTGTTCAAAGATCCATATCACATTAGAGCTCTGCAGGTTTGATCTTCCCCACTCCCAGCTACAACTGCTAATCCCTTCATACGTATTGATTAGAAATATGAGCTATGAGAAAGACGTACCTAGCTATCAGCCAACTATCCAGATTTCAATTTCATAAAGGCAGTTTCTGGGATTTCACTACACCAAAATAAGAATGAGCATCCAAACAGAGGATTGTGTTAAACTGTTAGAGAAGGGAGTAATTTCTAACAGCTACAAACAAAAGTAAAGTAACAGAACAATTTCTGTATCAGGTGGCACGCAAATGGCCCACGTTCAGTCTGCCACTGAAGGCCACTGAACAATCACTTCGTGCAAATCACACTGATGTGGACAGCCACCATTTTGATTTGTTCAAATGCTTGTATTGCTTATAAAAAATTATGTCATCTACACCTTCAGTACGCCACCAGTGGCTCGGTGGGGCCTCTTGATTTCAGATGACAAACTTTGTGCATCTTGGCAGTTCAGAAGTCAGTATTCAAAACGTCTCTAAAATTAAAGAGTTGACAGGTTTACATCTTCGTTTAACCTTAATATTCAGAGGGGGTTACCTTAGTCAACGTAATTATGTACTAAATTAATCACAATGATAAACAAAGATACCCAAGCAAAGGCTTTAACAGGAGTTTCAAGCTTGTTTTGAGATTTTTATGCATTACTAGTAAAATCAAGGTCTTTTTTAAAATGAACAAAACATTTATATCATAAAATTCGCTTGTTATGCTTATGCTTAAAAAAAAGAAATGAAAATGACTAAATAAATACATTATGATGCTATAGTATTTAAACCATTTTAATACACTAAATACCCTCTTGTAGTTTACTTGTTGGATGTTCTTGACAAATTATTATTAGGGATCACATATTTAACATATAGCAGTTAGAATCTCTGTAGTTATGTCTTTATCTAATTTTTTGCAAATTAAGTGTCTGATCTGACATGCTAACGTGATGCACCGCAACCGAGGTAGAATTACCATTTAGTGTTCCAAAGAATATTTTATACTGTGCAAATAAGTGTTCAAAAATAAGCCTGTGATTAGTGGAAATGGTCATTATGAGTCAACAGTTAAATGAGATCAATGTCTGTGCATTTAATTGAAATTAAGGTGCTCTTTTTTATTTAAAATATCGTTTCCAATATTAAAAGGTGAGATTTCATTTTCAACAATGACGCTAGTAGGCAGCAAATGAGGTGTTCCAAATTAAAATGGCAGATGAAATATGTCTGACCATTCTATTTACTTTTAGGGCAAAAATGCGTAAAACTTAAGTCATCAAGAAACAAAAATAGACTGTTGTCTTTGTTTGTAATAGTCAGTAATGGAGCCAAGCGCCAATAACATCAAAACAAAGGCCATTACACCCATCACGTCACCACTGTACTGCCTGTGTGATGATCCCTGCAGTCACCTGAGCATATTAACAGCCTGTCAACTCCATACAGGCAATTTACACCAGACACAGAGTCCAACACAATCTGTGAGTCACAACATGAGTCTGATCCATAGCCACCACAATCTGTCCAAGCAAGTCCACAGAAATGTTGTAGTAACTGACTCATAGTAACTACTCGTGATAACCAGCTCTTTGGACTAGTTACACACTGACAAGTATAATGACTGCTGAGTGACTGAGAGAAAAAACACCCCTTGTCTGTTATACTCAATGACAGCTTTGATCTCTCTGCTGAATATATATTGTGCTTTGATTAACAGAGTGGCACACCATTTTATATAAATACAACTCTATCGTATAGATGTACATTCACTTTTATTTCTCAATATAGACTAATTTACATAGTTTATAAAATCAAGCTACTTCCCCCACTATAAGATATTACAATAAACATCATTAAAGTATCTAATAAGTGCTTACCTCATATTTGCTGCAAGAACCTACATTTTCTGAGCAGACATCACACACAGTCTAATTTGATCTGTGCACAAGTACTAAGTTGTCTTCTACAAACTTGTTTTACACGTATGGCTTTTCTCTATATGTTGGCTCCCACTGTAAGCAAATCCTCTATGCGTTACTCTGAAGTAACTGGACATATTTTAACTTAGTTATTGCAACTGTCTGTCTGTGTATCATTTTAGGTTGGATTTGTAGTGCCAAAAAGCATTTCAAGTCCCTCTATCAAGTCTTTTAGATTTGACTTAAGTGCACTTAACTGGCACAGGACATTAGTCTTGATGAGGGAGCTATAATAGTTGTGCCTCTTCTTTGTGTGATTTCAAGTAAGAGACAGGTGGGATGGGGTGAGGCTCAAACCCATCTTAAAAACTTCTCGCTTTCCCAACTCCAAGGCACTGCTTAAACTGTAAACATGGCAGACTGAAAATAGAACAATTATTTGACTATAAAAAAGAACAAGTGCCAGAGCTCCTGGTGTACTATAACTTAGAAATTTGAAATGCACATCATGGCACATCACATGTTTAAGAATAAAAATTAATTTGTTAAGGGGGAAAACAACATTGATGCAGTGCTATCTACTTTTTCAATGGCTAGCATGCACACAAAGTATCTGTTTGAGATATATTAGTAAAATGTAAGTGAAAGTGCTTTTCATGCTTTTTTGTATTATAATCTGTCCATAAAATTACCTATCTACTATTACCTATCTACTATTACCTATCTTATATTATCTGTGATTGACAATCTTTACCCTGACCACGCATTCTTAATATTTTCTTTTTGAATGCAAAAAATATATCATCACTTTAGATTGTGACTCAGCAACTATCCCTATTAGAATCCTTTCATATACCCCAAAAGCCATTCCTATTGTCACTTTCATGACAACTTCTAACATTTAACATGTCAGCATTAGATAATGAACTAACATGGAATACAAAATTATCTTTTGTTTACACCTTCATGCCGATAAGTCGTTCTGACTTAAAAATGTTCACACTTTCGTAAGAAAGTGTTGTGGCAGCACAGTGTAGTTGGAGCCAAGTCAGTCACTGACCAAGGCAATGGATTTGTTTGATGACCAACCCACTGCTGTCAGAAAAATACCAGGCTACTTCCTGATATCACTGCCCAACACTGCAACTGCTCAAACAAAACAGCACTGTTGGCAAACACATACAGTAAAGATCTGTGGGAAATGCCAAGCAGTTTAAGTTAGGTGCCATAATATTATTGAAACCCCAACTGACTCTTTGGATACTGAAAAGAAAAACATTTTGAATCTGTAGGAATAATTTCTTCTTGTGTCACTAATTGTAGATTTAACTCTATTGCCTTTGGCATGGTTCTGAATCTGCTGTGAACTTTGGCAGAATGTATAGACATTATAATGTATATATTGTCTTATGTGGTTCAGCCCGTGTTCTACAAAGTGGCCGATGAGATTGTGAGACCTCGGTCCTCTGCACGAATTCAGAGTCACACAACGTTAAATCTTTCCACTGACCCAAGACAAATAAGGTGTGCCACACAAAGAGCTGGACAAACACGTCTCACAAAAAGATCCACACTGACAAATCGTCTAAGAACTGAAATATATTACAGTAGGGCCGATCACTGTGGTAGGAGGGTGACAGACCCTGAAAATGATCTCCCTTCCTCACATGTGGATGGACACCCTCCATCCACATGTTCCAACACCTCTACTCTCTAAAGATGTCTCCATACTCCCCGAATAATATGTGAACTCTCATCTTAAAACAAAGACTCCACAAGAAAAAATATAATGCAATAAAATGGCAAATAGTAAGTAAACTTAAGACCAGCAGGCTTATACCGATACAGAATCACTACATATAAATATGAAATTTCTGTATTTTGTAAATCTACACAAAACAGAAAGTTTAGATACAGGCCAGATGTGTCAAATAATTAATATTTTCACTTATTTTAACTATAGAAAAAGGCAAAGTGCTAGATTTTGTTTTAATTCTGAGTTCTGCACTTTTATGAGACTTCTGATTGTTTTTAATGTCTCATTTATTTTTAAACAGAAATTAATTTCACTAATGATGCATTAATAATTTGGTTTGATTAAGAGTTGCAAAATAATTTGCCAAAACGTTTGCAAAAACAGGACATCAGTTACTGTCTACAGCACAATAAGCTACTTAATCCTGACTAGACCGTCCCATTTAATATTATATCCTAAATTCTTCCGTTAGGCCTTCCAGAAAGTGAAACCCACCATAACAACAGGGGTCCACTGGCCACTGTAGGGGTGTTCCAGCATTTTATTATTTGACCATGTGTCCAGTGGCAAAACACTTCATGGAGGCTTTATAAGAGGCCTGCAAATGATTAAGCTCTAACCGTCTCTACGGTGCTGTCTATTTACAGATCATTTAACATACAGTATTGGTAAATAATGCCTTCCTCAAAAAGTATGGTAGAACCATCAAGGAATGTTTTTTTTAACATACTTCACAATTAGGAACGAAATAGTTACGACCGAACACAGGTCCACTGAGTAAAGTAAATCAAGACAAGAATATATACAGTGCAAACCAATAGGTGGTATTAACATGTGAAGCTCATCAGTGAATTTTAATGATGATTCCATTGAGACTGTTGAGAGGAGGTCTCAACAGAAACTGTATTTTGAGGAGTGTAGGCTTATAATGAATTCCGATATTAGTGTTGTGTGTGTGTGTGTGTGTGTGTGTATGTGTGTGTGTGTGTGTGTGCGCATATGCAAGAAAGTTTACATGTGTGTCTGGAGCACGACTGCATGAGTGAGATCGAGCTGGAGAAAAAGCGAGAGACATTTGTGTGCATGCGTTTGCAAGAACTTTTAGATGCACTTCCATCTTCTATCCCACGCTGATTTCTACAAACACTGACCAGAGATGACTGTTCCTTTACCAGTTCATGATGCAGTTTCTGTTCAAGGTCATAAAGTACACCTGACTGCTGCCTCCAGATCGCACTGATGCGAAGAACACCTGAGTGACAGCACAGACACACAGGATATTTATGGTAATTATATATTTAAATTCAGCTGCCGTTGGCGACCTTACTGTGCTTTCCAGGCTTTCATTTCTTACCTTGTCATTTCTCTCACAAAGGAACTTCAGCCTCTGAGCTCTTTTGTGCATAAAGACGCCATCAAGGTGTCCAGTCTCCACAGAGCGAATTTCTATGGCCTTTTCTCCCCAGCCCATTATCTGATTTGAGCAGATATGAGCTGCAAGGCAAAATGTAGTATCAGGACAAAGCAAACCGATCACATTTTTATGCACTTGGCACATCCATTCTTATCTGTGTCTACAGTATGTTAGTTTGTTTTGTAATTTGACTATTACCAACTGAGGTGGGCATCTCGCCCCACTGCAGTACTACGTCCTTAATGATGCGTCCATAGGTATTGACATAGACCCCCTCGTCCTCATAGCACAACAGCATCTCCATGCCATCTGAGCTTGGCAGGAACACAATTGCATGTGGCGTAACATGGCTCTGGATCTGTCGGAGATAGAAGATAATAGACGGGTTGAGCTTCTGTAAGGCTCATATCTCTCAAAACAGTCCTCTCTGACAACTGTATTACTTACGTGCACAGGGATATAAATGTCATAGTTGTTTCCAGAGTCCACATCAATGGCATGGAAACCACTGCAAGAGCCATAGATGACCTTCAATCTTTGACCCTCCTCCACTGTTAGGTCAACCAGGAGTGGCCTGTGTGGCAGATCTGCAAAAGACTGATTGAAAAAGGACAAAAAGTGGATGTGTAAACATCGTCAACTTCAATGCTCCTCTGGTTGATTAATGTTGGATAACTATCCTGCTGATAAGAAAAGTGAGACTTACCTTGAAGGCCATGAATTTGTGATAAGGCTTGGGTGCCCAAGCGTACACCTCCACCGCATTCTTCAAAGCAATCACTAGGAACTTTATCCTCTCATATTTCACTAGATGGGACAAACACAGAGCCATCTGATAACAGATACTTGTAATCAATTATTTACTGTTCCAAATGTATTGTGAGAATCTCCCTGAAGCAAAATAGACAGTAGTGATATACAGCCAATCATCTTTCACTTACCCACTTTGTAGTGCACGCAGCCCTCCATCTCTCCCACAGTGGTCCAGCCTTGCTTCTTCTCCACCTCAGGGTCATTGTGGAGTATCTTATTCCTCAGCCAGGCCAGGTAGTAGACACGCACCTTGTTTTTCTTGCCTTCATTGACACAATATGAGATTACCTACCCTTATATAGTAAGGAATTATTCAAATGCATTTTGCACTGTTGGGAAATACCTAACATAAATATCTTTCCTACATTTCCGAACTGCATTAATTAAAATAAAAAAATGAAAATCCAATGCAAGGAAAAAAAATCTATCTGACAACATTAGCAAAATTTGGCATCTCGTATTTGGCATCCCATTTAAGCCAGTGGTCTTATGCCAATAGCTTCAACCAACTGTAGTGAGAGCAGACTGGTGAAGAGCAGCAGTAATGACCTGATATGGTGATGAGCAGGTTGAGGCCCTCCAGGACGTCCATCTGTTGGAACCTACGGGAGTTGATGAGGGGGTAAACCTTGCCCTGACCACTACGGTCCAGCAGCTTCAAACCGTTCTCTGTGCCCACCAGTAGGTTCACACCTGGTGAAGCGCACACATGCAACAAATACAGTTATTTTCTATTAGCATAAAATGACTAATTGTTGGCTTTCCTCTAGTCACAGCTACAACTAATTTTGTAGTAACCTTGTGTTGTAACTCCTCTTATTAGTCATACTGAATGCTTTTTGCAATTTTTAAAAATATTTTTTGCTGCTTTTCCACTCATCCACCGTAAGATTTCATTTGGTTTTAAGAAGTATGATAAATAACAATGTAACTGTATGTCTATGAGCATAGGTGAAGACTGAGAGGAGAGACTTAACTGCTCCACATTTGTTATGTTGAAACACTGTAAGGTATGTAACAGTAAAGAATTTTCTCACCCCAAAGTGCAGCACACAGGATCTCAGAGTTGAATCTCTTTTTGTACTTGCGGATCTCAGGTGTATCATTCGGGGGGCGTGTGTTGGTAGGATTCACATTCACCATGGACCCTTTTCTGACCTCCATCTTAAGCTGCTCAAACCTGGAGCCTAAATATGGAGGCAGCAATATACACTTATGGGGAAATACACAAACAGGGAAAACTTAACAAGAAAAACTCTGAATATCAAGGTTTATTTTTTTGATTGTAAAAATATTCTCTATATCAAAAATTAATTGCATTCATTTCATTGCACAGGACAATGTCAAAGGTTAAGGCAGTCAATGCTTTTTCAATCAGCAGATGTTGCTTCTGACTCACCACTGACAGATATGTTGTCCCCTGTGACTCCTGGTGAATGGTACATGCCCAGATCCACAAAGGTAGTAAAGGAGGACTTGCCAGATGCTTTAACCAAACCTCTGGACTGATACTAGTGGAAAAAAGATTGTACAAGTTGAACAGTGTTGTTTAAATCGACATTGTGTCTGGGATGTTAGATTATTAGACAATGGTTAAAAAATGTTTTTCTGGGGCTATGTGACCATAGTTTTATTTGACTACAGTCACTAACTTGACTAATATTTATAGACTTGAATTTGAAATGAGCTGGAATTATGGCACAGAGAGAACACAGAAACATAATAATAATCCAGGAATTTAGGACTGATGTACATGGCAACAATAATCCTTACATCATAAACAGAGTCCTTCCCAGGGGAGGAGTGAGTGGCTGAATCAGTGGGGGAGTGTGAGGGCTGCACCACATCAGGCAAGTTGGTGTATCCATTATGGCTCCGCTTTTCAGGGGTCTTTAAGGTTAACAATAACAAAACACACACACATACCTCCTTGAAGTAATCCAGGTACTACAGTATTTGTAGTGAACAGTGACACAAATATTGAATATTGACTCTTCCCACATTTAACAGATGTGCAATAGTTGTTAAGCTGTGGTTATGTACAGTGACACTAATAACAAACTTGATACTTTACTGCAGGTTTGCCACCCATATGATTCATGTCCTCTGAGTGCCTGCTGAAATACATTATGGACCCACTGCCCCGGTCTTTTTGCTTTGTAATATTGTTCAAAATGCATAATTCTTCTATATAATCACGAAGCATCTGAAGCATAATTACGTTTACAGATGACTCACCCTCTGCACCAGCATGGTCTGATCCCCATAGCCCCCAGCCTGCTCTCCATCTCGCCCCTCTCCTTCATCTTCATGAACCACCATTGTGTTGACTGAATCAGAGTCTGCATCCCTGTGACTGACATCACAACATCACAGATTAACAAAGCAATAACACTGAAAAGAGAGTGATGCCATGTTAAAAAAGTACAACAATGAATGTTGAATTTGTTTGTTTGTTGACAAATTAAAAAACAATCTTTGCTCTATGAATTTAAGTATTTGCAGATGACACTGTTACCGATCTGTGGGGCTTTCTTCCTCCTCTGCTCCCTCGCCGCTCTCACTCTCTTCACTACTCTCACTGCTCTCAGAAGACGATGAGTAATCATTGGCCTTGACTGGTGGCCGTGGCTGCTCCTCAGCACGCTCTTTGGCAAAGAGGCCATGGTCCTACGCACATCACCATCGTTAACTTCATGAATATCATGACTAATGTCAGCTATTAAAGCAAGCATCACATAACACAACAGCAATAAAGGCATATCACCAAGTGGATAGGCTTACAAACAGTCCTGGTGTTAACCCAGACTCAAAACTTAAAAGGCTGTGCCTGGTTTATATTATGTGATGTTTTTGAGCCATGGTTAAAATACCTTTGCTGAGTGTATGATAACCAAAAACTGAAAAGAAAAAAGCCTTTATAAAAAGAAAAAATAAAGATAAAACACACATCACTAATTACCTTAAGACACTAGAGAGCATGCAGTTTATTCTACATGAAAATGTACTATAGCCAGTCAATGCCAATAAGAACTCATGCATGAACACTGAGCATTGCACAACACAAAAAAATTGTGATACAGACCTCCCCTATAGCTCTCTTGTAACTCTGTACAATTGATGTAAAGTGAGCAAACAGGGTGTAAAAAGAGAAGAATGTGAAGGGAAACATCCACAGCGTTAAGTACATAATGCAGAAAAGAAAGGTTATTTGAAAAAGAAACCTTCAGTTGGTATACTACAAGTACATTATTAGAAAAAAAAGTGTTAAACACAGGTTAAGGAATATCTACGTACATGTACATTAAGTATTTTATTTAAAATGTATTAATTTATTTTAAATGCTTATTATTAAAGTTATGTATCACATGCACTACGTACAAGAAGAGCATAATAGATAAGCTGCCAAACAAAATGTCTGCTTGAAAAAACACTTACAGCAGGACGCCCAGGGCGGGAGGAGGTGCGGGACTCTCCCGGCTTATGACGACTATCGTGAGAGAGAATGGGTGAATCCATTTTGGAGGAACCTGAAAATGTCAATGTTATATAGTATAATTTTATTTCTGAAATCAGGATCACTGCAAATACAGTCTGCAAAGAAAGCGCTCGGGGAGACATAGACTTACTAAGGATGCGATGCCTCTCTAGAGAGCCAGTCTGGGGCAGATTGGATATGATGCCCATACTGTCTCCTCTCTCCCAGCGATCGTTGCGGCTGAGATCTGGATTGCTGCCATGAAGATATACATCGCTTATGGCACTTATCATAACTTATCATTAAAACCTACCACTATTTAGAAGACACTTCTATAAATAAACTCATCATAGCATTTGGCTGTTTTCAGTACCTGGCTCTTACTGGATGCCTTATGCCAGAGGTAAGGTTGGTGTTGAGAGCTGTGGCAATAGACGCTGTCCTTTGGGGAATCTGAAGAGAACATCATCATAGTCATAGGTGTTTCATGGTTTTGCAAAAAGAGTGACTTTGAAACTGACCTGATTTTTTTTGTTTTAAACCCCAATACTACTATTAGTTATAGAAGATATAGAAGATATATAGTTATATAAGATTGACTGAATTAAGTACTACAGTACAACTACGACGACCACTATTTGCAGGTCAAAGAGGTGGGAGAAAAAGTTGTAACGTTCACCAGCTACTATCTGTGGGAATTATTTTCATTTCATTATAATGTGAACTTTTTTAGAGTTGGTGTATAGGGTTTGCACGTCTGCAGAGTCAAAAAAGCCTCAAGATCTTACCTTGGGAGGGAGTTCCACATCTGGCAGGCGGATCCATGGGCCACGTTCCTCCCTGATTTGGTGTACCTGTGGGGCCGGGGTTTCAGAAGTGGGGTCTGAATTTTGACGTACCAACTCTCTAGGGTGGATGGGACGGGGGGCAGGGGCGAGGGAGGGATCCTGGGTAGGGAAGGCGGACATGGTCTTAGTGGGCTGATCACAGAGGGACTGGGAGCGAGGGACAGGAGCAGCGTAAGGCTTCAGGGGAACTAAGTGAGCCATCTGGAACTGCAGAAGACAGGAGCAGCAGCACATAGGGAGGGAAGAGCAGCCGAATGGAAGAGAGAGTGTACAAGACAGTGGAAGGAGTAACCCCAGGAGGAGAAAAGTGCAAGTTTGTGTTTGTATTCCGTGGCGATTTTTTTAACATGTGGGGACCAAAGGATGGGTGGAGAGGGAAAAGAAGAAAGAGAAGGTAGTAAAAGTAAATAAGAAAGCATAGACACCAAGGGTAAAGCAGCTAAGAAGTAAGGGGCAAAAAGGGATAGACTGTTGCATCGTCCTTTCTTTTTCCCAGGAGTTTCAACCAACTGAATTTTAAACATTTGCTAAGACCCACCTTGCTCTGACCTCCTTGGGGTTCAACAGGCCTCTGCATTGGTGGGGTCTGAGCCGACTGGACCACTCCAGACTGGCTGACTGAGTCAGAGCGCGACTGGATGGCTGTGTCAGAGACAGTTGTGCAGATTTTTGGAGAGCCCTGTCTGTTCAGCTTACTTCTCTCCTCCACCTGAAATATGGACATATGGACATATGAACGTTTGATCCTGTAGGGCCGTGTAGTCTACTTTTTTCTGTGCTATGTGAAATCGGCAAACATGGGTTACAGTGCTACCTCACGAGCCCAAGTAGGTTTGCTGTTGGACTCCAGGTTTTTGTTATAGTGGTAGAGCTGGGGCTTCTTTTCTTGCTGCTGTTGCAGAGAGACTAGGTAGGCATGCTCCTGCTGCAGTTGCCTCTGTAGCCTTTCTGACTGACGCTGTTCCTCCAGCTGTTTGCGCTTGTACTCCTGAGCATGAAACACACTGCAGTTAGAATGCTGCGTAACTCAGACTAGACACAACAGAATGATCGGCAGGTTATAGCTGAACAAACATGTATACAAACAGAAATTCAGCATTCACTAAAACTAAAGGCGTAATACATATTTAATGAACACCACTGACAGTGAACACCACTGACAGTAAACATGGGACATTTAGGGCAGATCTGCCCTAAATGTTTTTACTGTTATTTTAACCAGTCAATCAAAAACCCACACCAACAGAATGCTGATTGTTTGTTATTAATATTATCCTAGTCTTTTGGTACCTGAGAGAACAAGGAAGAATGAAAAAAAAAAGATTTTGAAGCATGAGTCACTTTAATGTAGACTCATATTTACACTGTTTATAACAATGTAAAAAATCTGTGCATTCCATGACTGTGCATGTTCCATATCTAAATCTCTCAAACAATCTTTGGCACAAGTTTCCCATAAAGTTATATACTTGTCTTTCATTTCTTTTTCATTTGTACTTTCCAAATTGAAAAATGCACACAAGTGTAAAAACCCAGGTCGGCACTGGGTGAGAATGCCTCACTAAGGTGCTTCCCCATGTGGGCGGGGATGGTGAAGTAGTGCAAAGATACAATGGAGGCATTATAGTGCATCTCTCAGAAGGATCTTGACTATGTTGTGGTTTGGACTGTCCTTCCTTATGATACTGCTTTAGCTCAGCCAAATGCTAAAAATGGTTTCAGGGCTATTATAGTTATGCACCTACTGCCAGGTGAATTAGTTACAGAAATAAATAGTCTCGATTAATAGACAATTTGTTTAACCTTGGGATCAGTATTTGGAGTTTAGAGATTATTTTGTAGCCCTTCCCTGTTTTATGAAAATCAGCACTTGAATGGTTTGTGAACAGCAAAACCAAAATATATTTGTGTTTTTGTCAGTACCTTTAAGCCACATCTCAGTAGCCCATGTACTGTATGTCCTGTGATTCTGCAGCTACAAATGCAGCAATTACACAAAAATTGCATCATATGACTATTCTTGCATTGATCCCTTTTTATTCCAGGAGTAATTGCCTGTGCATGACTTTGCTCTGAATGCATGAAACCAGGAGGAGGCCATGAAAACCCTGCAGTCAAAATATGAACTGCAAAAGGTGAGGACTAGTTACCATAAGCAGCGCCTGCTCCTGAAGCAACTGCTGTTGAAGAATTTCTAACTGCCGCTGTTCTTCTTCAAGCTTATGTCTGATAAATTCCTGAGAACAGGAAAGAAGGCAGAAATGACTGGCATTGAAGTGGAAAAAAAAGATAAAATGAAAGTACACTGAGGGATGGGGGATGGATAAAAGTTGGAGATAGATAACAGTTATGTAATGCAATTCCAGCAAAACACAGAAACGATGAGGTTTGCTGATTAAAAAATACACACACACACACATAACAATAGTTCTAACACTGAATGACTAAACAGCCCCCATCTCTGTCCAGAATTTGGCAGACACAAATAAGTCAGAATTTAAACACATCAGCATCCACCACCACATAGATACTGTAATTACTGCGTATGCAAGCTTAGCTGTATATTATAATTCTACATTGCCTTATACAAACAAAGTCAGCATTATGCACTCCAAGTCGATAGTGCTATGATGCCAGACTCTGTTACTGGGGGTAGACGGGAAACAGAGCATAAGAGACGCAGAGAGCTCACCCACAGAAAACTCATCTCTGAATAAATACACTAATTTAGACCCTTGCTGCTATGGCAACCTACTCATGGAATTTCACCACCAGGGCAACCTGCACAGTGTCGCTGATGGACACACCCACACTTTGCCCTGATTGGCTGAGTGCAGCCCCATGTCTCCTGCGGTTGGTTACCTGCTCCCTCTCAGCCAACCTTCTATCTTCCTCCCGTCTCATATCGTCAAGTCTCCGATGGGGACCTTTTCCTTGCTGCCTCACCATCTCTTGCTCTTTTCTCTGTTGCTGGGAGAGAAATGATACAAGAAATGAGGATGGTGGCTACGTTTTCACAGAGGAATGTATCACGGAATAGCCTGCTTTTAAGCAAACACTCCCTTGTTTTTGTGCAAAGAGCTGAATCAAAAAATTAAAGTAACATGAGGGTACAGAGGATGTGAGTCACTCTGTCTCACACAAACATAAAAATACCTACCCATTAGAACCTAATCATCTCTCTGAATGAGCTGCTCTGATTCAAACTCAGACTGGACACAGTTATTCATGTGTGACAGGAGGCAGTTTTCACCTGCTTTTATCAAGAGGTCAGAGGTATTGAAATCACAAGATTTGTCCGTTAATAGTGAAATGAAAATAGTACAAGTGAGCTGTCGTCAAAGTCAGTTTGTTTTTTTGCACTTCACTGGTGAACAAAATAGCCAGTTGAGATAGAGAGGAATGTGGCGGGAATAGAATGTAACTACACAATACTATCTAGCAATACAGTATAAGTGTATTAAATCTGCCTCACTTTAATCACACATATTCCCTAGTATTTATTCTTGGCTATTACCTCTTCCAGTCTGCGGCGCTGTTCTTTTTGCTCTTCAATGCGTTTCTGTCTGTCATGCAACAATTGCCTCTTGTGTTCTTCAGGGTCCCGGTGCTGAGCAGCCAGCTGGGCCTGCTGCCTCTTATGGGCCTCTGAGTGCTTACTGTTCTCCTGCTGCAAACGCTGGAAGTCCCGTCTTAGGGTGGACTCACCAGGTACATTGAGGATTGAACTGATAAAATGAAAGATAAGTTAGAACCAATTTTGCACACAGAGGACAAGTAAAGGATTCAAGGACAAATTGCACTTACCTTGACTCTCGATCATCGCCACGATTTTCATCCTCTTCTTCACTACTGTATTCATACTCAGTCTCTTCTATATGGGAGATTAGAATATAGGGAAGTCAGAACATGATATTAAAATAGAACTGTATTATATTATATTAAATAATATAATATTAAAATAGTGACCATGTTGCCCAAATAACACATGTTTAAGCTCATCTCTTTTGCTTACCTTTCTCACCCTTTTTCTTGCGTGTACGGTCAATGTGGTCTTTAAGCTGAATTCGGACCTGGCGCTCAGTGGGCTGGTCCCTGATGAAGGAGTGCTTGAGCAGCTGTTCTGTGGATGGTCGGCTGGGATATGTCTTCACAAGACAGCCCTCTATAAAGTCAATAAATTTCTTGGACCTGTGAGGGAGGGGGAGGTTAGAGGATGTTAAACTGGTGTGGGAAAGAGGGAGAGAAGGGAGGCATGGAACAACTGGCCAGACAACAATAATCAGAAATGGTCAAATGATATAAACTCTGTCTTCTGCCTCTTAAACATGTTTAAAATACCCACATCATTACATTTGGTAATGCCTTTAGAGAATCAATATGACGGAGAGCTTGCTGCTTTTATTAATCAGTCACAGTAACTGTGCATTTTGAGTAATATATTACAATATATATGAATCTATAGTGGAAAAAATACTGAGTTGGTAAATGAAAAGTAATGGGGATAGAAAAGGGTGGGAGAAACAAAATGACAAAATTAGAATAAAATCATTAAACTTCTTGTCATGATGACAATGATCGCACATGACGCACCTTGCAATTTGAGCAACATGCAGCTAACCCTAGTGAGGTTCCTAATCCAGGCATATCTGGAGCAACATTTGCTTGGAGAAAATGTATTTTTTGCTTGTCAAATTAGCAGCACATGTAACTATGCTCTTTTGCTCTGGCCTGATTTTCCCACTTTAGTCTATGACATTTATTTTTTGGATTAACCTCATTAACTGTTGTAGAACTTATCTCAACACACCAGAATCATCTACAAATGCCTGACTGAATGTTCACTGTTCCAAGTGAGGCAGTCTGCTGAGTATTGTGTGTATCTGAACTATTTCCATGTAACTTGATAGGGACAAACATATTGGAATGGTGGAAAGAATTTTACTGTTGTCCTACCAGACAGTAAGAATTATATAATCTTCCATAAAGTATTAAGCAACTTTTTTCTGGGTTATGACAGTAAGCAGCAGGGTGGCTGATAACTCACCATTTTTTTGATTTTAGTTTCGGAGGGGGATTCCTGGGAATCAGGAAGAGGGCTCTCATAGGGTGCATGTCACACAAGGCTACAGAATAAAAAGAGATGAGAGTTGTTAGCTCACAGTAAATCATCTTACTTATGTGAGGAGTCGCAACACAATTAGGGTAAGATGGACAACTGAATCTATTTTGTTATGCAGATGTCATCTATTCCCAAACATGCTACATGCTAGCCACCATTAGACATTCTCTGCTTCCTTACACATGGATATAGCTGCTGTTATCCTGGCTTTCCAGGTGCCTCAGGCCTTGTTACATTGAATATGAAAGCAAGGACTATGAGTCATTGTGTTCCCAGCGTAGGTAGGTAGCTAAACCTGACTGGTTAGTTTATAGTGTTTCACAGTAAACAAGTTTTTTCATGCAGTATTTGAACAAATTCTTACTGATTGAAAGGGGCTATATTAAGTTGGATCGATAATATTGACAGTGCTATGCATACTGTATGCTAGAAACATGTTGTAGCTGATTGTTTTAGCATGCAGTGTAAGATGAATACGTTACTGAAACTGGTACAGTGATGAAACCAAAAGAAGCAGTGTCATACAACACATTAATTATTAAAAACTAATTGGCTGAACAGTTAATTGGTTGATCTGACATCGGTTTCTGCACCACTGACCGAAAAAGCTGACCGGAAAATAAGGAAAACTACAACTTTATTAGTGTAAAATACGCGTCAGTAATCATACTGATGGAGTAAGGCACACAATGCATAATTTATAACTGGAACAACACAGCTTGAAAGTTGGCCTGTATCCCATGTGTCATCTGCAACAGCCAGAGCAGCTATGTTGGCATTATTGCCATTATGTGAAGAAAATGTTCAATACATTAGCAAAAACTAATCGTATGTGCCAATGGTACAAATTAATTTTAAAAATGAACTTTCACTTTTAACATGTCCTCCAGACACATTTTAAGGTGTTAAAAATGAAATGTGTCTTGTATCCATGTATGTAGACTGACATCACTATTGGTAAATTCATTAATAGTGAGATTGGCGTTGAGAACGGAGAAGCTTTCCCTCTTCAAGAGACAAATTTTGAAACAATGTCAAACCTTAAATATGCTTCACTCTGAACAACCAAATAACAAAAAAGCACAGTTTTGCATGAAAGGAAGCTTTAAATGTCATTTTATTCACTAAAGCTCACTCTGTCCCCAACTAAACAATTATCTGCTGGTAGCTAAAAAAAAAACAGGTTAAGTGAAAACACATTTTGCAACAATGCAGAGCTCATAAAACAGTGTGACTAATGCTTGATGGCCAATGTAATGCTAAGTAAGGAGTGTATCTTAAGTCTTGCTTTTGGCAGGGTTACGATTGCAGCGTAGTGACACCAACACCAACTGGTCAAATAAAGCACAATACTAAGCACAATGTGTTACTCATTAATAAGGACTTTCTTAAAACTCACTACGATGATTTATTTATTTTAACTGCTACTCTTAAGCAAGACGTTCTTTGATTCTTAGTCAGGTTTGACACCAAATCTCCATGGCAGACAAATCTACCCAGTAAACAGACCAGCATGATCTGTGCAATCAGCCTCCGCAGGCCAACTGCCAGCTCACGACTACGCTACCTTGATTACAGTGACTCAGCTGTCCATCTGAACACCCAGACAACAAGGCTACATATGCAAGACATTCTCATTCATGAGGTCTTTCAGAATGGATTTGAGAGGGAAAGAAATAATCTGTTGCACAGTACAAAGAAATGCAGGATACAAGTACTGGTAAAATAAGTGTGAAAATAAGTGTGTACACTTACGAGGAGCTCCCTCCGCCATCTCAATTGCTGTGATCCCTAGGGACCAGATATCACTCTGCAAAATAAAAACAGGATCAGACTATGTCTTTACTATGCTCTCACAGAATAATAGTTGCATACACAAACAGATCTGCTGTTACCCTGTAGTCATAGGTGGAGTCAGGGTTCTCATCACAGGCAATAACCTCAGGTGCCATCCAGTAAGGTGTCCCAATGAAGGTGTTCCTACGACCAACAGTCCTGTCCAACTGAGCACTCACCCCAAAATCAACTGAATGTGGACAAAATGATCAGAGTAGTACAGAATGTGAGACAAGGGATAAAATGCACATACTGTACTCATACAAAAGCAAAAAAAGTTTTGAGTCTTTGACATACCAAGTTTGACCTCTGCGTTCTCTGTTAGCAACACATTCTGGCCCTTGATGTCTCTGTGGATGACTTTGTGAGCGTGGAGGTGAGAAAGGCCCTGAGCACAGGAAAAGTTATTAAAATAAGTCAGTAAGGAGTGACCTCTGCTCCGGATATATTTCAACTGGTGTAAATGCAGTTTCTCACCCTTAGGATCTCTCTGCAAATGTAAGCAATCCAGTCCTCCTTCAGCGAGCTGCCCTTAGTGTTTTTAACAAGGTCGGTAACTGAACCCGCTCCACAAAACTCCATCACCAGCTACATACAAACAAATACAAATCAGTGTAAACAGAAAGACATAAATCATCAATCCAGGTACAAAGTTTGACAGACCCAAAGTTGGTCATCATGTCCTGGTGGACTCTTCTTGACAAAGGCGCCATAGTATGTGGCGATATTGCGGTGGTGGCTGTATTTCTTCAGCATGTTGATTTCTGCTTTGATCTCCTCTTCTTCCTCCTCCGTAACATCCATCACTTTGATGGCAGCCAACTGGCCTGTCTTCACGTGACGGCCCTAATTCAAGACGTTAGATCATTATAACTATGGTTATAATATTTCATGTTTCTGACACCAAGACATTTTTGCAATTTCAAGAGTGCATCTTGCTTAAGCATATAATGTCACTGTTCTTATTTTACATTTTCTTCTCACTGAGTCTCTTATTTATAGCCACTTAACTCAAAAGTAAACCAGAAAAAATAAACAAAGATTTCAAAAATTCAACAATTCAACAAAAAGAGACAACCCTGGTGTTGAATGGTTCAATCTTCAAAGGATTAATCAGATGTGATGTATGAATCATGTCTCACCTTGTACACCTGTCCATATGTCCCATTGCCAACAACCTCGACCAGCTCAAAGATCCCTGCTGGATCCTATGGGAGACACAAGTAGATTAATTATTCATACAAGCAAACAGCAGGTTCAGATATAAATTGCTGCTAAAATAACAGTGGGGTAATTGATTTTAATTCAATATATTTTTTTCCAAATTCTGTTATTATTTTGTCACAGTCTGTTCTGTGTGTGAACAAAAAAAATAAGGGTGGGGGGGGCAGTTCTAAACAGTGCATGCATAATCAATAATCCTTCTCCAACATTGCTCACCCCACCTTTAAGTTGACACAATGGCATAATTAAATCACTCAGTTATGTTGAGGACACTAAAAAACAGGAATGTCTCTGTCAATTTAACCATCCCAACAGAAACCTTGAGAACCTCTAAATTAGTCAGTACAATATTTATAAATCTGGAAAATGCCAGCTGCAGAACCATTTCACCTCAGCAATTTAACATTATTATCTCTATTTAAGGGGCATAACTACAACCTTTATATATACATAAAAAAAGGCAGTAATCCTCAGTGGAACAGAAATCATGTATAAAAATAATGAAAGCAACCCAGACGGATTCCACTGTGTACACTTAAGTCAATTTAAATCCAGTACTACAATACCATGTTTCCATGTAAATCATGTGAACTCAATTTTCCCAGCCAACCTCCCACACAATCTCACCTCTTACAGACAAGACTTTACATGAAGGGAAACAGACGAGCAGATATATTAATCATATACCAGATCAGAAATACCAAGATATATCTAACAACATGCACATGAGTTGCTGCCTTTTCCACCTTTTAAGTTTCAATGTATATTTAATTGACACTAATAATGAGCAGGTTGCTTTGACTTAATTATACAACCTCCCTCCCCCAAGAGACAAGGGAAAATGACAAGCAGTTCCACTTTCATGCAATTTCAATATGGCTTTAAGAAGATGTGTGGGTGGTGGAACTGCTGCTTTGGGTTTAGAATGTAAAGCATGACCTACTCTGCATTCATCTGTTTCCAATGATGGGTTTTGTGCCTTCAACATGGAGGGAAAACACTCCTCTGTGACAGTAACATTTATGAGGAAAAATAACATACATACTTGTAAGCTCTGACAGTGAAACTGGGAGATGACCAAATACTACAGGCGAATGCGAACAGTCTATATGTTGGCATAAGCATATCAGCCTCATTTTGAAGCATGTTTGGTCCACCAACACAGGGCCGAAAAAGAATGTGACGTACAGTATGAGGCAACAGAATGATGGTATGGTATGGAAGAGAATAAAGCCATGATAGAGTGGGCGTCAAGGCAGAGGCGGCAGCTTCAACCACGTCCAGCACAGAGAGTGGGATGAGAGGAATGAAGTGAAAGAAGGGGAAGGGTACAGTTATGTTGGAGGAGGAGCACCACCAGCACACACTGTCAAACAAATTGCCAGCAAAGATTGCAAAAAAGGCACAGAAGCAATCAAATTGGTAGGTAACTTTGGGATGATTATACAATCCACCCGCCCTACTAAAATCATAAACACTGCTGGTCTGATACTTCTTGTGAATATCAGGTTGCCATGTTAACCTCATTTTTTTTCCTAATGTCAAGCTGCATCCAGCTTTTTGGGTTGTTTGTCTTATTTCATAGGTGTCTGAACTCCAGAATACAATGTTTATGTTGCATGGGGAAGTTGACCACACATTTCCTGCAGCAATGTCCACTTGAAAAACAGAGGAAGTCCTTTTTAAGAAGGCCTACCTCATCTCTGGTTATACAGCTGCAACATGTGTCAAAACCACAAACCGAACTTCTTGTGATTTTTTTGTAATGACTTAAACTTACTTGCACACTCCTTGGGAATCATTAGAGAACACCTAGTCCCCTTTAAGTGTTTGCAGTAAACTACATACTGAAGTGCAATGCGAAGCCTACAAATGACAAATGAACTTCTCATGAGTTCAAAATCAGTTTCAGCCAGCTTCAGTAAAGAAAATATAACCACAATGTCACTTCACAGGTTTGCAGTACATGAAAAGTTGAGATTCAGCAAATATGAATATGATATGAATATTATATGAAATTAATTTGATATTCAAATATGAATAATTGTGTTGTATGACCTTGTCAAGTTTTAGTGTCTTAGACACAAAGTGTAACTTTCATCAACAGAGCCGCACAGGTGGATTTACTGTCAACCAGTGGTATTAGCACAGCAATTAGTTGTTTTTCTACAAATTACTCATTTCCTGTGTTCACTGGACTGTTGTTATTTAATGCAGAATACATTCTGTACTCTGACATAAATGACTTCAAAACTAATTTGACAGCCACTTTCCCTGTGGAGTGAAACTGTCCTCCTTAGCCTTATTAAGCTGTTTTTCTGAGTATGTCCCCCTTTCGTGTCTCTCATACAGCTGTTGTCATGGTCATACTGTCAGCCAATGATAATGAATGTAATATATATCAAAAAATACATCGTAATTGTGTAATATATGATTCCACTCATTTGAGCAATACTAAGCCACAAACAGTTCATTTCTTTCATTCGAAATGATAAAGAAAAAAAACACTGGTAGAACAACCAATCCTCTCATACTAAGGACTTCTTATAAAGAACAGTAAAAACAGATTCTTGGGCAAGACCTCTTTTAAGACTGTGAATGAGGTAAGGCTGTAACAAACAGGCCATGATTTTAATAAACTACCCCTGAGCCCATGGTAAGCCTGATAAACCTGTGAAAGCTACACCAAAGTACTGGAAAGTTTCTTAATATTTTCACAGAGCGCAAAGATCCTTCTCTCCTTTTGATTTCTTTGTGTCTTTTTGTAATATCTTCTGTGTTTTGATAGATTTGTAATTTTAGATTATAAAGATTGAACAAGATACTTAATGAGTGTGAAAATATGCTTGCAATTTAAGTTTTACCTTGGTTGGTAGATGGGGCTCTATGACTGGCATATGACTGAGTGCAAAGAAAACACTATTTTTATATAATGCTTATAAGATTCTGTCTTAAGGATATTCACTGTAAACAATACATTATGACCAATTTTCATTATAATGGGGCAATAACCCAAACAAAGGCATCAAAAATATAGCCTTAACACAAACATTGTACTCTGGAAAAGAGGAATCCTGTATCAAATGGGAAGAGTGTAATAGGTGGGTGTCTTTTTCATTTGACATTGAGAAGCTCTTGATTAAGTGTAGACATTGTAACAGGAAGACGAAAAGCAAAACATGAAGAAAGTGCATCAGTCCTGCAATGACAATACTCACCCTCAGAGCTGCGAGGTCTATGTCATCCAGGCTTCGTGTGGGGGCGTTTTCAGACATAGCTGGCGAAACTTATAACGTAAGCTAACAAGTTAGCCAATATTTATTAATAGAGGTGCTAAGGGAGAATCTGAAGTGGCTGCTTTGTCAAGCTTGGGAGGCCTTATCGCCCGAGAGAATATAAAGCAAAATGTGCTGCCCGATATACTGAAACAACACGGTGGGTCCTAGATTAGCCAACACATCGCAGATAGATCTGCCACAGACGCACCCAGCTGGCTAGCTCACGTCAACTCTGGCCGACAAATACAATGTTATCCGCAGTTATTTTGCACAAATCACGGTCGCGATATCTGATCAAAACACGTTCAACTTAAATGAGAGATGTCCACCAAGTGTTAACGTCGCCGTTAGCATCGGTACCTCCAACAACTGGCACACGTTCAATGCAATGCACCTCCACTGTTGATGAACACCTTGCTCCGTTCATTTCCATTAGCCGCCGCGTCTGTGCTGCTTTTCATCATTACGGCTAATATTGTATGAAAAAATTATGCGTGTCACAAACAAAAAAAAGCACACAGGTCTGGCGTGGTAATGAGTTCAGTTCTTGTTATGCCAGTAAAGTATAATAGAATCATTTACGTCTCGGCAACGCAGTGGTTGTTTTTTAAGAAGAACGCAACGTCTGATGTGATGGCGTCCGGGTCCGTCCGCACCGTACCAGAACCCACTGTCAGTCTGTCATTATGAGCCTTAAAATACTTCCTCCAGTACTATCACAATAGGACAGCTGCGATAAATGAAAAATTGTGGCCTCGTCTGGAATACGTGTCGTTGCGGCTGCAGTTGTCAAACTTGTCAACACGACTTAAATATTCCTCATAATTTCCGCCAGAGCGCACGATAATCCAAAACACTGAGTCAGGTGCGCGCGATCAATCTAACGTTAACCAGCTAGCTAACGCAGCTAAGATAGCAGACTAAACAAGCCCTTTTTCCTGAATAAACTTTCCCCCCTCATCCATTTTCTGTGCCGTCAGTCGCGCCTAGCACTGCCAACCTTCCGGGGAAAACACAGACAGACGGGCGGGCACTGTGTTCGCCAGCCGCCGTAATACTTCTCAACCGGGGCCCTCGGTTCTCTCAAACTGAGCGTTGCTTTCGTTCTCCGGTGCCCAGTTTCGATAAAATTGTATTTCTAGTCCAACACTGAGGGATATGATGCAGTTTAAAAAACTGCAGCTAACAGCCAAACTTGTAATTTCGCCATGTTTTGCTTCCCAAGTCCTCCCTCCCACTCCTCAGCCTTCCTTGATGTAGTCTTGCGGGCTTGTACTAACGATTGGCTGCACTAAACACTCCTCAAGTGCTGTGTGCTCTCGGACGGCTACGGTGCATCATCAGGGACAAATCACCTGGAAAATTACAGTGGACCTCAGCCTACACAGATGCCTCTGTCCTGGACTGACCGTCTGCACCTCTCCTGTTCCTAATATCCCAACACTTTTTAATCGTGTTTTCAAAATGTATGATTCACTTTAGTAAGCAGCCTGCAAAGAGTTCAAAACACCAGTCTGGTATAAAATCTGAAATAAAAATAATCTGACGATTGCATAGGTGATTTTATTGAATGTTTATGCATTCACATATAAAACTGACTAGAATCTGCTGACCGTCTTATCAGTCCACGAAAATGTAAAAACAGGAATTCAATTCAATACATTTGTATCCTTATTTTCACATTTAAACAGTCAACTATATTTTGATGTTTTATTTATTTAACTACATTAATTAAAATAATATATAATATAATATATAATATTCCTAAAATATTTTTGCGTAAAACAAATTCATGCTGGGAACTTTGCCATTTTTTAATGGAAGTAAAATGAGACATTCACTTTGAAATTCCATAAAAAAGTTTATTGAGGAAACAGGGAAAAGTAACTTTTAACTCCACGTTGGTCATAAGTGACAAGCGACTATGGGCTATACATGTTCTCTACCCTCTGGGCGTTAGTAACCTATTCTTAAGTATACCAAGGTTAAATATGTAGATCTGTGGTTGTGCATATACAATGAATAAAAAATAAGTCATTAGTAGTATATTTATAAAAATGTATTTGTGCTTGCTAGTAATCATCTAAAAACAAACGTTATCATCGAACTGTATGAGATGGCTTCACTATCTTCCAAGGAAGAGGTTGAAGTTACAGTATATAGAAAGCAACACACCATGTTAAAACACTGATGGTTTTACTGGCTATTTTGTGAAACCTGCCTCATGCAGACTGAGATGTCATTCACATGTTACATGTGGGCAAGTGTCAAATGTTTATGAAACAGTCTACACAATTTCACTGGCTGTGTCATCAACACGATTACACTTTGTTGGATAAGGATCATTTGCAACTTCCAATTTACCCATTGGAAACTCATTTTCTTTCACCTTTGCCTTAAGGCTAATGCTGATTGCATTAACTTTTGTTATTGCGTAAAAGAATCCTGTCAAGATCCACCAATGCTACATACTGTATCTGTCCTTTAGCAATAAAACTTCTACGGGTTGAAAAGTACATGTCCTAATGAAAGCAAAAAAACACAATTTTATATCAAAAAGAAAATCTCAGGTTTCTAACATCTTAAAGTTAATGACTCGATGATGCTCTAATCAAAGATATTACACAATGAATGAAAGCAACAACATGCCAATACTCATTTTAGTGTTATGGCTAAATGTGTACGCCTACACAATGTGTAATGCCAGGTAAAAGTATAGGGCAGACCAGCCAGATACGGTTTGGCACCTGGACATTGATGAAACAGCAGAAAAATGTGAAAAAAAATGAAATTATAAATCTATAAGCATCTCTGTTTTACACAGCTTTCTTGCAAGTAAATAGTGGAATATTCCGGTCCGGACTGCTGACAACATGGTGAAATAATATATCACATGATTGTCATGGTGATTCTTAACAACTAACAGTAAATCAACCTACCACCCATTAATTATTTTGCCCCCCCCCCCCTTTCATTTTTTACACCATGTCCAAAAAAATCTATGAAAATAACTTTGTCGTCACAGACATTGTCAGTCTTCTCTCAATATATTGCCTTCTTTTTCCAGTGCAGCCTCCTGATTTAGCAACTTATCATTTAGATCAGGGCTTTCCTTTTTTTGCTCTATCCAGTCTTTATTTCAGCTCTGATCCAGTCATCTCTACATATCCGTCACCATAACAACCACAAATGTTCTGACAGATTTGCTGGCACTGCAGAGAGAGGTGAAGCCTCAGAGAGAGAGAGAGAGTGAGTGAGCGAGTGAGAGAAAGAGAGCGCGAGACAGAGCAAGCAAACCACCCACCCACCCACCCAAAAACCCTGCACCAAAAATGTACACAATGTTCCCAGATCATATGAGATGCTTGATTTACAGTACAACCTTGCAATCCTCTTCTGATCCATACATTCATTTACAAGTGTTTTGCAGCACAGATAATCCTGCAGCATAGATTGCACTGTAGAAGCTGTAGAAGTTATGAGACAGATCCTGCAATCATGAATAAACTGACCAGTACAGTTTAATTTACTGTTCTACCAGATGATCAACCATCATAACATCTACATTTAGTGGTTATGCTTGCACTCATTGAACGTCAGTCAAAAAACACAATATAAAATACATGGCTGATTTACAAACTACTAAAGTACTATTAGACAGTGATGTAACTACTTTAGTGTGAGCTGAAATTTTCAGTGTTATTTCAGTGTCTGACCTGGGCTCAGTTATGTCCACAGCCCTACAGGAGCCATGCCCTCTTTAGTGGCCAGCGGTGGCAGCAGGTTCTCCTCACACAAGTACTTCAGAGGGTAGTGGACCAGCAGCCCTCGCACAGCCTTCAGCTCCTCTGCTGCCTGTTTAGGGTCTGTGTCACAGAGGCGCTCCTTGCTGGAGTACTCTTTCAGCTCTCGCAGGTTGTGGACAGCGTTATGGGGCAGGCATTTGAAGACCTGTATTACAGCAGGGCAAAGGAGAGATAAGAGGGCAAACTAAACTGTCAGAAATAATAAAATATATGATTTATAATAAGAAATCTTCATTTTAATATATACCTTGTCATAAATGGAGGCATTCTGTTTAGAAGATGCATTCCACACACGGAAGAAGAATTCATCACTAATAGGATCATCAATATTGATGTTGGGGTCTGAGGAAGCTCCCACAAGGACACTGACAAGGAAAAGAAATCAGTTCAGCGAGCACAGTCCCTCCTGTCAAGGTCTATGGTGAAATCTATAAGTCCTGGGTTTTTCATGATGAGGAATTATTACTCTTTTCACCCAAAACTGTCATCTGATTTCTTTTTTGTAAACAAAAAAATATAAAGCCAGTCACCTAATTTCAGGAGTTTCATATTTTGTCCTACCTGAAACACTCTTTGCGTAGAGCCAGTGTGAGGGGTCCTGCCTGATACTCTTCTCCATCCATGATGGATGATACCCTCTCTTTATCTTCCACAAACACTGCCAACTCGCTATCTCTACTGCCCAGCATGCTGCGGTCATTGATGTTGGCTGATCCTGCGAAGAAAGTGGAGCGTACAAGCATTTGTAGTCTGTCCTTTCAAAGGCATCATACTTGTCAAACCAATATTCAATAACTATTTTAATGACAAAATATATTTGGTGGGCTCACCACCAAAACTGAAAGTGTTACATAATGAGGTAATCAGATAATTTGGTTAAATAACTATTGCTGAATGAATTGCTGTCAGAAATAGTGTTTTTTTATAAGACCAATTAAACCTTTAAATTGACCTCATAGTTTGATCTTTATTAACTATAGGATTTTCTTTTCACAATTGTCCCATTTCCTTTTAAAAGAGCAATGAAATCATGATGGTATGATGTACTCATTCACTCACATCCACAGACATACAGCAGCACTGAAAGCAATGACTACATTAAGTCGAAGTGGTCGAAGTGATAAACTGTCACCGAGCTGATGCTGGTGCTGGTGCTGACTCACCAATGATGTAGCAGCGGTCGTCAGCAATGAGGGTCTTGCTGTGAACATAGATGAGCTCTGTGACAAGTGACTGGGTAAGCTGGGAATGTGTTCTCAGGCCACAGACTGAGATGTACTCAGTCCACTTCTCTCCAACTAGGAAGAAAAACCAAACTAACATTACTGACAAGAGAAAATACAAACCTACTGTTGAATTTACATAGAAAATCTCACGTATGCATAGCGACTGTTAAAGGGATTATGGAAAGATAATGAGCTGTCAAGGATGAAAATGAAGACTTGTAGGCAGATACCTAGTACCAGTAGCTTCAGTTTAAAGAAGAAACATAAGGAGAAAGAAAGAGATTGGTGTTAGAGAGGACACAGGTGGTAATTTGTGATTGTAGCTGGAGTTTATGAGTTTATAATGTCAGCCACAAAAAAATCACCTTCACTGAGCCTTGACAGGATGGAGTGCTCCCCTCGGCATATGGTTCTAGGACATTAAGAATGCTTGAGTAATCAACACATAATACACAGGCATTACAAAAGCAATCCAACAAGTCACAAGTCAGTAAAGTTCTTTCTAGAAATATTTGCACTGTTCTATTTAATAATATCACATGAGGATTACATTATCATACAGTCTAATAACATTCCTGCAAACAGTTGTTGCAGTTGTTTTAGAGGCACACATATGGAGAAGTCTCAGGGCATAATCCCCATCATTTGAGCACAAATGAGAAAATCCAATTAACTCGGACAAAGCAGGGTGGAAAAGGCTCTCACCTGTATGTGAAATGCAGAATAGCTTGGATTGCATTTCCACCGCCTGCACTGATGTCCCCTTCAAATCCAGGGAGCAGAGGAATCACCACAAACACTCTGAACTTCTTTTGTTCTCTGTTTAAGGATACAGTATCAAAATGTAAATTTTGTGCTGCATTAATACAAGCTGTTAATCTAATTCACATTTCTACACTTAGCTTAACACGTCTTCATCCACCTTGAGCAAATATTTCATAAAAAGCTGCTTTGTAGCTTCAAGGTTCAAGAGCGTGTGTATAAATAAAAGAATGAAGCACCAGCAAGGACACCTGACCTGTGTGCACGCAGGATTCGATTCACAATTGCATCACCAATCCCGTTATGCACGGTCTTCTTGTCGGCACAGCTGATGAAGAACTGGTTCTAAGGTTAGAGAGAAGGCAGGTGGTGGCTTGGCATGAGGTGAGTGCGAAAACAGGCAAGTCACTGGCAACGAACTGTGATTGATTGGCTGCAATCAGACCCATGAAACCTAACAATCTGACACATACTGGCTGCATCTCTTTGTAAAGTGAATTTGATTAACAAGATTGAAGTAGATCAGCAACGAAAATGTAGATCTTTCATCTAGTTTCTAAAAACTGAGCGCATTTTTAGGCGATGTGATTATTAAGGATTTTGGGTTACAGTGCCGGAAGCAAAGAGTCATTATATTTTGCTGCATTACCTCGACGTAGATGTAGTGCTCACTGTTTTCGATGGTGTGGATGTAGGCGTTCAGAATTGAGTTGTCGCAGGTTCCAGCTGACCAGCGGTCAGCAGAGCGCAACACCTGAGAAAATGACATGTAAAAAATAAAAACCTATTTCTGTCAACAGACACACCATGCATGTCTGCAGAACACAGTTCTCTTACTTTCATTATTATTATATTGACTTCCATTGCCACTCTTAAGGTGCACACACGATATGTACAAACATATCGTATTTTTGTTTTTTTCTTAACCTGAATATGAGCACAAGAAAACCTGAGCAGAAAGCTACTGCACTGACGGGAGCAAGAGTTTAGGGTTACAGGTCACTACCCTCAACACAATAAGAAAATACAAACAGCAAAAACTACTGTTACAGATTGCTCACTGTTTGAACACTTCAAAATCATAGTATATGTATATATATATATGTATATATATATTTTCCTGGTAGTAAAATAATTGGGACCTCTTAGGGCAAAATGCTTCTTACAATTGCACCATGTTGCATCTTTAGCATAGTTTTGACAATAAATTAGGGCAATTATTGTCATTGCCGTTTGTGTTAGGGTGTTGCTTCACATATTGTGGAATATCATATTGCATATAAAGTTTAAAACTCTATCCCTGCCCTAGTACATTTGCTGTCTCTGGCTTTGCTGAACAGGATATACATGCTCAAAGTGAATTTGCTATGTCTGTTCAGGCTTAACTCTTGTTACACCATCTGCAAACTGCATAAAGCTCTGAATACATAAGCTGCATTTTAAAAGTCAGAGCAGCGTTTCTCTGAAATACTGTAAATAAATCCATCAGATTTTGTGCTAGATCTGACTTGGTGTCGCACAAAGCAAAATGCAGAGTAGAAGCCAGTGGGAGCCTTCAATCTCTTTGGCACTGAACTTGTTTGTTTACAGTATTAGTCATGACACTAACTTCTTCACATTGATATGCAAAGAGACGAAGGACCTGTTTTAAAACCAGAGTAGAACATTACTTGTGTGACACATGCCTCTTTGAATGTGTGTGAATAAATACCTGCACTTTGGCCCTACTGGACCCCGGCACAGTAAATGAGAGTGAGTCGGCAGTACACCGTGACTTGGGAAGAAGGTATGGGTAGAAGTTATCCTTGTACTTGTTTTTGAAGATCTAGAGAAATAAAAACAGATAAAGATGTTCACTCTTCACGTTAGTCTCAAGAAAAAACAGTCACACAAATTCCAATAAGGCCCTTACAAGGTTTAGCTGGATTTTTGTTTGTTCTCTACTTACATGTGCTTACATCACTAAAGAAGTGGTGTTTTTTTTAAGATAAGGTCTACGATGTTTTAAAGCAGCATGCTGTATCTACCCTGGGAAAACCCAAGTAGCTTTAAAAAGATAGAACATTACTTTGAATCTCACCTTAGTGAAGTTCCAGCGCTGGATGAAGTGGCGGGCAACATCCCGGGCAGCTACGCCATGAATAGCTGCAGACAGATCACGCCAGGGCATGCGAGGAATTTGAGTCCGGTCTATGTTATCTGAAAAAATATGAAAACAAATACGTTCAGCTCCCTCTTTAGAGGCTTTCAATCTGAGTAAGTGCATGTGTGTTTGATGTTGAAGATAATGTATTGTACCTTCAAATGGTCTGTCCAACTGCACCCAGTCTTTTTTAATAAAATTGCTGTAGTCTTTGCCAAGCCAGAGTCTAGTGTTGCCAGTCAGACTGACAGGGTCCTGCTCTGCTTGATTATCTGGTTTAGATGGTTTTGGACCATCAGCCTCACCATTACCCTGGTTAACAGAAACACCCATTTGCATGTTGAGGGAGCGTGAAAGCACAATGGTTCATTAACTAATGTGGACATAGTCATGCTAAATTAGTGGCAATTAACAAGTTAAATTACAGATTCAACAGATCCTTACTCCAGTGTTTCCCTTCGAATCCTCCTCAGTTACACTGTTGGACATCACTGTCGAACCCAAGTCAGTTAGTCTATAATGGCTGTCATCCCATCTACCAAACGCAAGGTCTATCCCCCCAACAAAGGCTACTTTTTGGTCAATTGCCACCATCTTTTCATGGTGAGCCCACAGGAACACCACAGATGACACATGGTCAGGGTGTCGCATAACCTGATGAATGTAAAAAGGAGCATTGAGGTTAAAACATTAGATAAAACCTCTGGTAATTGTGTACTAAATTATCCATAATAATGACCGACCTTGATGTTTGGGTGCATATTCATAAGAGTCCTTTTGCTGTGGTCACTATTAATGCCAAGTGCTAGCTCCACCTCCTTGTACAGTAGAACACACACTTTGACTCCTTGTTCCTGGAAAAGAAAGTTTCAAAGAGAGGTGACACAATGTGACAGTTACCAGAGGTAATATTAACTTTGAAAGCTATTCAAATGCTTAAAACGAGAGAAACAAGACAAAAAAGAATTCCTACTGCTTTCCGTTTGAGTATCTCATCAAGGCGCCAGTAGTTATCAGTTGCTGGTCTCTTTAGGAATACCTCAGGGCTGAGCCTAAGAAAAGACATATCAAATTTTCAAACATTCAACATCTTCATCTGCAGCTACAAAATTTGAATGATGCACGAAGATGGAACATTTTGTTTTAGTAAACCAAAGCCTCTTTACTAAATCCAGATTTTGCTGACACTTACCACCAATCTGTGATGAAGATTTCCTCTTTAGCTTGCATCAGAGCATCAGCCAGGTCTGCAAAGTAGCCACTTCCATTCACATACCTTCAAACGTTATCAATAAACAGCCAGTTTAGTAAACAACGATGAAAACTGAAGACCGATATAAATTTAGGGCAGACTACATATCTGACCATTTAGTGAGTGTGTTCTCGCGTGGTGGAGCAAAACCCTCAAATCGCTGAACTTTAAGAAAGTCACAGGATTCTGCCAGTCGGTTGATTTCATGACTCCACCAATGAGCTTGTCTGTAACTGCTGCATTTGATGATCAGACTCCTAAACAAAACAAATAGGCAATGTGTGTATCACAACCACAACACAGGACTTAGACTTTCATACTGAGTAAACAGACAAACACACATCTGACCTACCGAGTGAAGTTCTCAATGCAGACTCCATATTTAGTGTCTGTGTAAGCACGCCCTACTTTCACTTTAAACTCTGGGTCGAATAGCAACACAAAGTTGATGTAGCCATTGTCCCGATTCATATACATCAGGAAGGAGTCTTTCACCACCAGCCACCGGCGGGACCATCGGAAACAGAACTGATGATGGCCAATGCAGTTCAGGCCTTGGATGCGGTGACCCCCTGACCTTTTAAATATGGGCCCCTCCCTGTGAAAAGTTGACAGATGCACAATATCATGAACATGGTTATTTGTCATTTTCCTAGTATTTCACACATTCACAATACGTTTGCTTACAAGCCTTTGGGTCCAAGATCAGTGACGAAGGAGAGAGCACCAACAGAGAGGAATTCCAGCTTTAAAAACAAAAACACATAAGACAATGTAAATATGCCCAATGACATCCAATTTCTTTGGGTTGTTGGTGTCTCATTTGGATTACCATGCTGTGATCACTCCTACAAAATGTGTTCTCCAGCAGACCATTCAGATACTCCTCAAGGTATTTCTGAAATAATTTAGAAATCATTACCTCTTTAAATTAAACTTTTTGGTTGTTTGAGCAAATTAATAACAAAATATAAACAAAAAAATGATTATATGTGTGTGAGTGTTTGCACCATTTTGCTGGAGGTCCTTCTGGTTCTTTCAGTCCCGTGCAGGCTGGGCATTTCCTCTGACATGGCTCTCAGCTGCTGCCTCTCCTTTGCAAATCTTTGTGAGAAATTTGAATATTCAAATTAGCTGGGGGCAAAAAAAAGCAACTCAGAATCTCACAGTGAAAAGTTGACTTGCATGATGAAGATAAACAGATTGATACACTGACCTTCCCAGAGGCAGCAAGTGAATCATCATCCTGTGTTTGTAAAGGTCTCGATGCAGCTCCTGGAAATGCTTATACTTCCTCTTTACTATCCAGTGGAAATGACCGTGTGTTAGACGCACAGTGTACAAGGTGCCGACACGGACCTAGGGGGGCATTATTAAAATGAAGTTTATAATCATGACAATATAAAATAATGAAAAGAATGGAACTTACTAAATTGTAATTTACTTAAGTTATACCTTAAGACTGTGAACATATAGTATGAACAGCAGGTCACAATTAAAATCAAAAGGCAGCCATTAAAGCTTGTATGGACATTATCAAAATGCAACATGTGTTAATTAATGGATCAGTGTTAATTAATGAACCATTATATGTATGTGGCTGTAAATATGTACAGTATTAAATGAGCTCCCAAGAACTCAGCTTCTTTGTGGGATGAGGTCCTTTATAGCTGCAGGAGTCTCACCAGTGGAGCCAGCCACCCACTTCCTCAATCACTCTCAATGCCATACTCACCTATTCAGCCCAAACAGTGCATCTACACACCACAGAAAAGCATTTCACCATAGACTGCCTGGCCTAACTCTCTATGGTAACAACAGAAAGCTAATGCAACTGCTGAGCTCAAAACACACAGCTTCAAGTTCAAAACACCCACGCTGAAGTTCAACATCCACAGAACACTGGGACCTCACACTCTCAAAACCTGAAACCAAGCTGCTCATAGGAAGTTATTTTCTGCATTTTAGTCTTATAGAATTTACCTTAAAAAGTTGAATTACAGTCAAATAGAGTCAAGTCTAACTTCAGCATGTTTTCAGACAAAATTATAAAATAATATTGCAATCAGTTAAAAATCGTATACATGTGTTTAGATGTGTTGTGTGGTTCGATATCAAGTTCATCAAAAGCTTTCAATAAACAATACTGCTTTATCGTTTACAAAAAGTTTTGAATGATTTTCCATGTAGTAAAAAAAGTACCTTTGAGCTAGTAGTGTATTTCTCCGTGTTGTCCACTTTGCATGTAATAGGAATACCAGGCATTAAGAAAGGTACACCCAGCTCCTTTACATCTGGGAGATGATGCACCACCATGAATGGACGGCCATCTGCAATTTGGAAAATTACAACATCTTAATGAAATTTTTCTGATACAGTCATTCGAGGTTATCAACAGTGAGCTCATACTTTATTGTCTAAGACTGAATGTGAGACGTACCACTGCTGGACATAAGACTGTCTAACTCATCTGGACTTATATTGTGGATGTCCTGTGAGAAACGCCTTGTGGACAGGTTTTGAGCTGTTGAGCTCTGAGCCACTGGCTCAATCCCTTCCTCTGGACTGGCCATTATACAGTTATTGCATATGGCAGCTGCCCTGGTAAAAATGAAAAAAAGCATGATTTACATTAACAGTCTTTTGTGCTCCGTTTGCCACCAAACTTTTGAAAGGCAATAATGCAGACAGGTTTATTAAAGGTTAATTGTGACATTCATGACATATGAAATGATTTGTTATTCAAGTAAAAAATGCTAAGAGTGACTCAAAGCAGAATCACAAAGACTTTGTATTTAATGTCTTTGCTGCAATAACAAAAAACAAATTTTGAATCACCATAAGGATTAAATTGCAGATGAAGTTAATACTTTTCTCTATAAATGGTTTTGTTTGCAGTAAATTGTCCAAGCTTGTGTAGCTGCAGTTCAGTGGGTGTCTGTCAAAGTTATATTTACAGCTATATTTACACTTTGTTAGTTTATCTATATTTTTATTTGATGGCATACTACAAAATAATACTCCAAAATGTCTGCTTTTCAGTATTTGAAAAGTACATACTAATATTTTCTCGTGAGCAATGTATTCACAACTAGCGTGAGTAGCAGTAGTGTTTATCAAAGCAACACCAGGTAGCTATACTGAGTAGAAGTCAACAGTGACAGCATCAAGGGTAACATAAGACATTACTTTGCTCTGTTTACCCGCTGATCAGGTCATCGACACTGAAATACGAGAAGTCTAAGGCACAGTTACCACTGCAAGAAAAGGGTGTGTGAAAGCTTTTGTGTAGCGTGTGGGTAGATGTTTTTGAATGGCTGAGTGTTTCCTGGGAAACAAGTGCTTTGTGCTTTGTGCACTTTGCAATTCTGGTGTACTGTAAGTTAGCAGCTAGGAATAAAAAAACAGGTTGGCTCGATGTGCTCTGCATGGACATTGTGGCCCTTGGGGAAATTGTGGTGGACATTGTGGAGGGAGGAATAGGGAAAATTGACAGTGACAGAACACAACAGCATACTGACTTGTATACAAGTAGGGGGCTGGAAAACACAAGACAGGACAGGACAGGACAGGACAGAGGCTGAAATCAAAACTTGTATTTCCCAGTGGGACATGACAGATTATTCCACTGTGGGGGGGCCCAGAGAGGACCAGCACAACACTGTGTTGCTTTAAATTCACTTTGAGTTGTCAACATGATCTAACTGGCAAAAGTTATATTAATAACAAACTACAGATATGTCTTTTTTTCTAATTCCAAAAGGGGCACCGTGGCACATACCGGTGATTTAAAACAGAACAGGCCCAATAAACAAAAATCTAATTTTTCTTTCATTGGGATCTTTCAGAAACAGCCCTTGGGCACTTTAAGGAAACACCATGCACAATACAGGGTGTGACAGTGACGTGTCCAATTAAAAGACAGGATCTGAATGTTGGTCAAACGTTCCAGCGTGACTAAATAAACAGTGCTGAGTCAACTCTTTCCTGTGCTGCATGGTACCCATCAGGGACAACTTCCCTGTATCCCCTTATATCCTCCATACACGCTTATTCCCGTCTGAGCCTAAGTTCCACCAGCTATTTTAACCCGTTGCTGTCAGAAATCACAGTCTTTTGACTCGTTTTAAAACACGCTTTTGGAGAGGAGACTCGCACCTTAAGTCTTGGTTTTGACATCTGTTGGGGGTTATGTTGTGCTACTGCTCAATCAGATTTACTTGTTCGTAAACCGGAATACGTAAAAAGCTACCGAGGAAACACTCCGGATATAAAGGTTTTCCCTGGGTCTGAAGGGGGTACATGCTAAAGGCTAGGCTCTCACGTCTCCACCCAGTCCCCTGGTTACACACAAGCGCCACAGTTTAGGAAAAATAAATAAAGTAAAAACGCGTCGACGTGAAAAAAAACTTAAAGAGTAACGCGTATTTGCACACGGGGCAGATTTGTTACGGTGTTCGGTGCTGTGTTATGTGCATCCGGACAATCGACAGTTCCGGAGGGAGGAAGGAAAAAAAACAAAACGCCTCCAACTTTGGCTTGAAACGATACTTACTGTCGCTTCACACGCAGGCGCGACTCAACACACACAGATGTCCCACATGCGACACAGACAGGTAAACATACCAGGCTGTTGGTGATCTGTATTCCTCACTGTGCTCTAAAGGCACAGTTCGTGTATTCCCTGTAGGTGATGCACATTTAGTCCCTCCCATTGGGAGCCCAGTAGGAGCGAGGAGCTCCAGAATGATGGCTCCGCAGCATTTTCACCCACATCACACACACACACACACACACACACACGCACACACACACACACACACACACACTCTCTCTCTCTCTCTGTGTGTGTTATGTATTTACTCTTAAGTTGGCACAAACAACCACAGTGCGTTTGTAGCTGTGCAGAGAACAGACAAACAAAGATGCGTGGATTAGACTGACGACTTCAATGCAACGTGACACACAGCTCGGGCAAGTCGGGGCTCGATGTCCCCAGGGAGAACACACACACACACACACACACACACTGAGGAATGTATGGACGTGCAAGGGGTCTCGGCATGCCAACCGACTACATCTCTACGTCGACCGCGAGAGAAAATCGCGACACTTCCGGTTAGCATGGGGAAAAAAGGGAGCACTTTTTTTGGACGAAAAAATGAAACCAATGCGGAAGTGCCCGTAACCTGTATTTCAAAAAAATAAATCAGCAGAAAGCGACTCTGTGTGCAAAAACATGTCAATTTCTATGGAAGGCTGAGAAAATGAATCCAACTCTCACATCATTTATAAGGTCAATGAACATTTTTGAAAAAGAAAAAATAATTAATAGTCTCGATCGATAGTTTGAAGTTTTCTCCAACGCAACTTAATAACATCATGTAAATTTTGTAAATTATGGCCACATTTCGAGTGGACTACATGATAACCAGGGTAGGTATGGACCATTATGCTATGGACAGTTGCTAATCATTCTGGACAGAAGTTAGGACATTTCCATTTCAATTATTATTCCATCATACCTTTTGCCTCATGAAAACCAGGACACGTTGATGAATTATTATCTACAGATTTATTAAAAATTAAGGCACAGAAGACATCATAGATATGGCATAACACCTAGTATCTTTGCAACTTAGTGAAACACACTTAATTTGGCAGGGCAGTCAAAATTTACTTAATTACTTTTACAAATTTAACTTACTTAATTCTAAATGGTACAATTATCAATAATCATTCATTCATTATCTACCACGTGTAACTAGAGGGCTGTGGTAGTTTGAGACGGTGATAGTTTAAGACTATTTAAGCCATTTATCATTTTAATTTTCTTTTATGAAATACATTGTGAATGACCAGAGGTTGGCCCAGGGTTGGTGCTTTTACAGTATTAGGAAATAAGACCTTTCTTTTTAGTGTAGTACAGATTCACACCACATGGTGACAGTCAACTATGCTTAAAGAAAAGGTCTGAAAGACTGGCTGTGCTAATGTTAACTATTTAACTAACTAACTATTTAAATCAAATGAATCTAGAATTGCTAGCTTTTATTAGACTGAAATACATCTGCTAAGCATCTATTCAATACATCATTGCAAATACAAATGGTATAGCACTTCTCAGAATAACTCATAATACATAAAAACAGGAAAACTTAAACTTAATATGTTAATGTTATATAAGTTCTTCAGCCTTAAACACACTTGAAAGACATTGTGTGTTCTGCCACACACATTAGAAATGTGTAGACAATACACAAACAGGAAGGAAAAGTAGTAAACATACAGAGATCATCTCGCCTTTAGAACATTTCTATGAGGCATTTAGCCCAGCTGATATATTAAAGTTTACATATACATCTAATTTAACACTCAATTCAAGATGATTTTTTGTTCCACACACCACACATTGTGTAATAAATTAATTCAATAAGTTATGATGCACAAAATAGAACATTTATTTAAAACATGGCACAATGATGACAAGAAAGTATTCCTCCTACCCATCTACCTCCAACAAGACTTTCTCATAAATAAGTCATAGTAGGAAGAATAATAATAAGGCTTTGATTCAGAGCCACCTGGCTCAAGTAACATGCACAGGTTCTCTGTATAAGACACAGTACATGCACGGCAATTTATCCAGACTTAGGTAGACATGTTATGTTGTATTGTCCATGGATAATTCTTGTAAGATCATGAAAGATGGGCAATGAACATTTTTTATGTCTGTTTATGAATATACTGTAGGTCTTCACAGTGCCAATCACTCAACTTAATGCAGAACAACACTGCCATGGTTTTATATAAAAAGTTATTTGCTTCTGTAGACATAACTTTCTCAGCATTGCTTTGAATAGGTAGAATTAGCATTTTCCCTGACTTACAACCTTGACCCCCAGTCTGAACTTGCTTAAACCCACACTGTTGAGTCTTTTTAAGGAACAAATAAGACCCAGAATGATTGTACTCATACTGACACCATTTTGTGTGACCTAAAAAAAGTCCCTTAGAACTAGATCTGATCCACCTTTTAGTGTATACAGTACATCCAGTGAATATACACTAGGGTGAGGACCTTAGCAATAAGCTGCATATTTGAATGAAACCCCTCAGCTACATGACATCTCATAGATATAAGTCTGAGCTCTGAATGTGAACACAGATAGATTTTGTGTTAAATATCTGTCTCTGCACAGATTTAACAAAAACCCTTGCTCCTGTGACTTGGAGTCCAGGAGCAAGACTGCTCAGACTTACAGACCGCATGAGGTAAAGTGACCATTAAAAAATAATAACAGGATATTAACTTTTTAACTCTCTAATGTTGGGACAAATTTTTTGCTCTGGCCAGGAAATGGAAATTCTGGTACTTGGTTGAAGTGTCCGGTTAGGAAGATTCCCACTGTACCAATGATGAAGAGGAGAATGGCAGCCCAGAAACACACCTTGTCAATCATCTTCCCAATCAGTACCCAGCTTTCAAGTTCCTTGATGTTGGGAAAAAAGTAAATAGAGATTAAATAATAAACATACTGCTAATTTAAAAGTACTATAAAATTGAAGAAATGTAATATAAATATATTAAGCCCAGGAGGATTTAGTACACATAAAATATGGGCTGGTCTGACAAAGTAGCACTCACAGATCCAATGTCATTTTGTTGTTTTGTGCTCTCAGCAATGAAGTTGCAGGCATCCACACACTGTTTGATCTCTGGTGCAGCTTGGGCCAGACTCTTATAGAGATTTGCTGTGCTGCTGACATCTATATTATCCACTGAAGGAGAGGAAAACACTGGCAGTAAGACAACAGAATACCACAACATTTCCTGAGGGAGACTTTGATCGTGATGAGGCAAAAAAAAGATTTTGCTGTCTCATTGCTTTGAAACAGGCATCTTACCAATCGATCGCGTGAGACCATGCCTCTCTCTTTGTTTGTCAAACATCATTTCACTGCGAGGTTGTTTCAGCACATATTCCTCTGCTCTCTGCATGAGGCCAAAGGAGCTGCGCCGTCGCTCCCTTACTCCATTTACCTCTGTTGTCACCTCACTGTCATCCACCATTGGGGACATGCCCAAGAAGCGAGGAACCATCTCTAGGAACACCTGAATGAGGAAACATTACAACAGTTGGGTAACATATAATAAAATAACCCTTGAACATTCAAGTTTGACAGCGGCATATGTACCTACATGTTTGATGGAGTAGGACATGGTATGTGTGCTGGGGCTGCGCAGGGAGAAGTTCAGCACTACAATCTGATTCGTAGCAATGAGAGTAGTGACACACATGACGAAGATCAGGTATCTGAGGAAGAAATTAGACAAGGTGTTTGTTCGAGAGGAGACTCAAACTACACTAGGTTAAGAAAGAGAGAAAGAAAACATGCAGACTCACTTGCCAATGATAGGGACGGATAGAGACGTTTCAGGGATCTTCTGAGCAATAAGAAACAGGAAGACGGTCTGAGCCAGCAAGACAGATATGGACACAGTCAACTTCTGACCTCCAGCTGTGAAAGGGACCAACAAGGACTTAGTGACAGTAGATCACACCAAATGAAAAGATCATAACCGCCGTGCATGGGACCAAATACTTTTAGTACATAATCATGCTTAGCGCAATAATGACTTTTGTGAAACAGATTAGACAACAGCCTTACTGACCTTTTGCAGGTAGGAAATAGGCTAATACAACCAGTGAAGAGATGAGTGAGCAGGGAAGGATGATGTTGATGATGTAGAAAAGGGGCTTTCTTTGGATGATCAGATTGAATATGATCTCTTGATACTCCAGGTCATCTGGGGAATACCGCTTGTTGATCACCTTCCTGGCTGGACGATGGACAATGGCCCATTCTCCATTCTCTAAACAGTAAAAAAAAATGAATAATATGAAGAGGAATTGTGTGTTTTGATTGTATAGAGTATTGAATGTAGATATTCTGTACCTGTGAAAGCCTCAGGGTCGATGTCCACCCACTCAATAGTCTTGCTTGTGTCAGAATCAACAGCCAAAATGAGGTCCACTTCTTTAGCACTGTAAGTCTGGGATCTAGGTGAGAGCAGAACATGTATAAACAATCAATCAAACAATCATCTTATCGCTCATATAGAATAAAAATAATAAATATATAGTAAGGTAATGGTACCACACCTGAATGCAAGGGTGCAATTTTGATAATCAAATGGAAAGTAGGTGATCTCAATGGCACAAGTGCTGCGATAGATAGCTGGAGGTAACCAGTACATCCAGCCTGTGTTGCTTATCAACACATTGGCATAGTAAGCCACGTCAAACTTCCCATCAATGCTGCAGGAAATGAGATGAAGCACAGAAAAAGTTGACATCAGCCTTTATTTACCAAAAGAACTTACAAACAAATAGAGCAATGACTCTGAGGGCAGGGAAAACTGTAGGATTGTGGTGATCTTTGTCACTGCCTTACTTGTTCTCAAGGACAATGTCCGGAAGCCAAACAGTCTTGCACGGGACACGAATGATGTCAATGCCAAAATAATCGGAGGTGTTCCACACAAGGCGATGATCAACCCATTGCTGATAAAAGATATTGGATAGAAAGTTTGTCAGTGACATTAGAAATGAGATACTGTAGAGGGATTAATATGTGCTGTAAACTCATGAGTATGACAAGAGGGAAAACTTACAATCTCAATCCACACGTTGGTTGTAAGCGTCTCCTCCTTTTCATTCTGTGGTGTGAGTGAAAAAGTACTATGAGTATTTGAGCTGAGGGTAATTACTATACTTCTATCTATTACTTATTACTACTAAACATGCAGCCAGCTTTGTTGCAAGATGGAGGGAGATCGAGCACTCACCAGAGAGATAAGGTTCGTGAGGGTCAGCTTGATCATAACCTCCAACTTGTCATCAGGCTGGACCACAGGACGTATGTTTTTGTTGTAGTTTTTGAACAAGTCACTGATCAGCTTTGTCTCCTCGTTACACTGCACTGCATGAGGAAAAGAGTTGAGAAAGCAGATGAGTGGAGTTTATTTGCCACAGAAAAAGGAGTGGAAACAGTATGGTATGAGTTTAACTATTTGCAAACGTGCATTTTGCAGCACTTGTTGCATTGTTTTATTTTCCTCAGCTGCACTTTATTTCAGGATAAACCTCAAGAATGGTAAGAAAGGCAGAGGTTATTTCTGACCCCTTGCCTCTTCCCTCTCAGCTGTCACTGTTCAAAGCTCACATTACACAGCAGCTGGGAAACTCTAAACTGGGACTTTAAGTCACAGTCAGGTCATCTACAATAATCATCAATATATACATTTGGCAATAAATGGTGACATTAACACATAACACTAAGCAGTAAAGATGACTGGTTTAGCCCCTGGTCTTCCAAATATTTCACGAATCATAATTCTCTTGTTAATCTCTCTGTCTCTCTTTTAATATCAACATGTTTATGTTGATATTAAAACAAAAATAGATATTGGAAGTATAGCAGTTAGCAAGTGGTGTTTTTTTCTCAGTGACCTATGATGTGGGTCATGTGGGACAGTTATGTTAATGTATGGCTACAACGTATTTTGGCATCGCTGCGGTGACGTGGTCACTACCTGCGGCTGATGTTTACGCCTGAGAGAGTCATAATGGGAATAATTGGAGGTTGCAGGTGACAAGTGATGGGATAAAAGAGTCAAACAGACAGGAAATCAAATCTATTTTTATTTGTGATTTGGCTAAACTGACCCTCGATTGCAGCAAGAGGATAGTCAGTATGACATGTCAGCGCAGCATGGCCACACAAGTAAACATTACATCACAACACTGACTGGGATAAAAGCAAACAAAACTGACCCACTACCCAGTGCACACTCCAAATCGTGGTACTGTTCACCCAATTTACCCCCAGGGATCAATAAAGCATATCTGACTCTGATCAGATTTTAAGCCTGAAATTCAAAGGGGATTTTAACTTAATTTAAAATTAACACAAATCTGACTGTGACCTAGCAAGATTATCGTGTTCAGCCAAGCGTCTCAGCCCCACTTTCAGGCTTCCAGTACAGGTAGATCACAATCTGAACATGGAGACTCCAGGAGGAGAATAAGAGTTCACTCGACAAATCACAGCCCCAGCTGAGCTAAACTGAATAAGTACAGCTGCTCCTCACTGTGGAGATCCCATATGCTCCAGTTCTTAAGTCACACGACACTGTGACTATCTGTACCAGAGCTCGAAGCTTGTGGAGGACAGGCTCTGCCCGATCTGATTTCCTGCGTGTGTGTTTTCTAACAGAGAGTGAGCACTGTTTTGAAGTGGAGACCAATTCAACAGCACTGTTCCCAAACTCCGAGTGACATTTGAGAGACTTGGCATTTCATACATGCCAGACCACTGGTATCAAGAGTCTACATTTCAGGATGACTCTTGTCTGCAGGAGCAGCTTGTCACTGTGAGAAATGACCTCTGCCAAGGAAATGGACTCAAGAAGCATGTGTCCAACTGTTGAGAGCAGCATGTCCTGTTGTTGCTGTTGCAGAAGAGCATCTGATAGTGTTGATGCACAGCATTCTATACTTAATTTATAGTCTTTTTGCGTGTTGTGGTGTAACGTGTTTCAGGAATGCTGCTTGAAATGCACAAACGATCTTCTGCTTTATTTGATGTTTAATGACATATTTGTTTCCAACTGCATGATCTTAATTGAATACTACTGCAATCATGTAACAGGTTATTGGACCAAAGGCCCATGTCAATATTACAATAAGTGGTTATGCATAAAAAGGTTCAGTTACCGTATGTGAGTAAAGTGCCCTGTCTAATGTAATGTTGATGGTCCAGTGAGCAGATGTGCAAAGCAAGCAGACATTAATTGTGTTAAAATATTCACCGCATCTCATACATTCTATATTGTATGTAATCTTGCAGATGAGATAATGGAAGACAGAAAGCATTTTTGTCTCTCTCCAAAATTGATTAAAATGAACAGAAATTACACATTGATAATTGAATTTTAACGCACTGTCAGGAAATGTGAAAATGTAGCTGCAGCATGTCAGTTAATGAACTCAGAGTTTTAGAGCTGAATGCATTCTCAGCATTGATTTTCTGCCGGCACATAACAAGAAAAAGATTATTATGACAGATAATAAGAAGGCAACCAGCCAGACACTTGATGAGAATGTGTCAAAAAAAAACTTACCCTGTGCTATTAAACCCCCGAGAATAGTTACGACTCCAGAAAATATCCAAAAATTGCGTGATGTCATCATATTCCAAGACCCTATCAGATCCACTGCTCAAAACGGCAATTTTCTGTATACAAAGTTTGAGAGAGAGAGAAAGAAAGAGGGAGAGAGTGTGAGCAGAGACAGTGACAGAGAGGAAGAGTGCAAAAGCCCCCAACCAAAGCCCCCCCATCCCGGCTGTTCCTATCCATGGCTCAGATTACACAGCAGCTGGGAAGCATTAAAACCAGGACTTCAAGTCACACTGCAGTCACCAACAATAATCATCATCAGGATCATTAGATAACAGCTATCTGTGGTGATATCCTTTTATGTCATCAAGATATAAAAATCTAGGCAAAAATGAAACCTTCTTCTGTTTATGTCCCTGTTTATGCACAGCATATCTCCAAGATCCCTGTAATAGTCATCTAAAAGTTACAGTGCTTCTCATAATGTGGCTTACTGAACATGATTGCATGTTACACTTATGGTGTAAGTGTTGGTTACAGTTTTTTATGCTCTTGTGTAAATGCCCTATAACTAATGCAGCAAACCAATCTCCCCACAGGGAATAATGTATCAATCTATCTACCCTTTAGTGTGTGTAACATAGTTGAATGTGGGTACATGTTGATGGGCATGGTTTAGGGTTAAGGGTGAGTCTTCAGGAAATGGTCACAGAATAAATGGGTCATCTGAATAAATGAAACACACCAGATTAAGAGAACAAAGATACTTGTACCCGAGTGTACAGCAAGGTGAACATGTGATGGATTGTGCAGACCCGCTCTGCCAGTGCTATGTGTCCAGGGTATTAATACATACTGCAGAGCTTTACCACCTCACCAGCAGGACTCCAGTAGTAAGAGAGTGTCTGCAGACTACAGCACAGAGGGGTTAGAGGGCTGGAGACAGACAGTGCTTATAAAAACCATAAACCCATGGAGACACAGACTCATCTCCAGCAGATCACACTGCAAATGCAACACAACACAACAAGTTTAGTCATTTTAAAGTACAGAAACGTTGATTGCTATTATAATTAGTGTTGTGAGTAACACAAGTAGACTCACTCTGCGGCGTCAAGGGCAATACACTGATTTTTGGAATGCACCATGTGAGTTAGATAGTATGTGATGTACTAAATATACAGTTAGGGAAATGGAGATGAGCTTCTTTAAGGCAACTAGAGCCTCCAGAAAGCAGATCATGTGTCTCACACTCAGTTTGAGCTCAGAGACACAGGAAGAGCTGGATCTTTACAGATTCAAATCCGAGTTCCCAGAGCAGAGCTGCTGTAGAAAAACAGTTTGGACACTTTCTTAAATCAGCAGCGCATGTTGAACATGCATATTCAGAACCTACTAATCCAACGTTGTCTACATTCTCTCACAATTTAAACCTTAAAGACCGGTTGTTAAATAAACCTTTATTGAGATCTGAGGACAGGTCTAACAAATGACCACACGGGATTAAACGGATGATCCTGAAACCGTGTCTGTAAAGGATGGTGGGAAATCCAGTGTGGTGGTTTCTGGCAGTGACAAAGTACCTTTTCCTGCTCTAGTGAACCTCAACATGTAGGCACACTCCGTGAGTGTAAATTCATACCATATGTTTTAGTCTTGTGCAACACTCATCAGCTGACTGCTTTCCCCACAGACAAACAGGAAACTTTAAAAAAAAATCTATTTTACATGTTAACTTCACAGAGCCAGTATGTGGAGCGCAGCGGCCATGTAGAGTCAAACGGTTCATGTTTTCTGAAAGGGTCACATGTTTTCAGTGGGATTCAGCCGCCCCTCTTCAGCTGCTGCTTATTTCAGACCAGAGCATCCATTGGTTGCACAGAATAAAAGCCCCATGACCAGACCCTCCCAGCCGAGTAATGAATGCCCCTGCTTTCACTTCTTTCCCGCTCCTCTGTTGAAAACTGCCATTGTTATGTGTCTCCTCATGAGCGCACATGTGGTCTGGCTTCAGTGTGAGGTCAATGTCTGTTCACCTCCCCCCACAGCCACAGCCACAGCCACAGCAGCAGCAAACACATTGATAGGGACCAGTCACTGGGATTCCTACAATAGTCAGCTCATTTAATGATAATCATGGGAACACCCACATCAGTCTTAAAGTATTTAAATATGAACGATGATAATATTTAAATATTTCTGACTGGAGCTCCAAAACTTTAATTTACTGAATGTTAACAACTTTTTCTCAAAGATATGGTGGGATATTAAATCATTTTGTTTGCTCCCAACATGATTTCTGATGTCTAAACACGAATGGAAATCCTTGTTTTTTTTTTTCCTGTCTCAGCGTGGATAAGCCTGGTTAGACTTTGTTATTCATTGACAAACGTGGATTTAGTATCACATTCCTGCCTGTTTAGCCGGCAACAGGAGATTTTGTTGTTCAACAGAAGAAACAATGCAGAGGTTTACCATGGCTTGTCATGACTTATACAAGGGAGTACAGATAAATATACATTAAGACATAAACACAGGGGTGGAATACATTCTGTTTACATTTAGAGTGCTAGCATACACCCGTGCGTCATGTTATACCATTATTTTTCAGGGGTGTGTGTCAGTGTTGTTGTAAAGAGTGATGTTTATGGTGGTGGACTTAATGATGTGTGTGAATGAGAGAGAGAGAGAGAGAGAGAGAGAGGGAGGGAGGGAGGGGGGGGGGGGGGGGGGGGGGGGGGGGGGGGGGGGAGGGAGGAGGAAGGCTGGTGGTAGTGGTGGGAGGAGAGGCGAGGGAAGTGTTTACCCAAGCTGACCAGCAATATAGCTCATATACAGAAGATGAATCTGGAGGGAAGGGGTTACTGGCGGACAAAGGCTACGTTGGCTCTGCTCTATCAGCCATGAGGCTGCAATTGGCTGATCTCTGGACCCTCAGGTTGAGCAACACGTCAGGAGACGAGCAGCTTCAAAATCAGCTCGAGACAAAGACAGGGTAGAAGGAAATCGTGAGTCAAAGCAAGTCAAAGAAAAACAAAGTTGTCCTAGCACAGGGAGGGGTATACTGCGGTTTGGAAAACAGTTAAACATTGATAGGGTCTTTTAGGTACAATGGTGGACAGAGGATTTTGGGGAGGAGTATGAAAGATTTGAAAGGACGTGGGAGGGTGGGGTGGGGGGTCAGAGGCAAGGCTCCGCTAGTAATTGTGGTGACAGCCAGTGCAAGGCGTTAGGGACTCATGTGAGACACAGAGGAGCTAAAAGATAAAAGCAGAGAGAGGGAAGAGAGAGGGATTGGCAGAGCCCCAACTGGATTTCAGTATGGGTGTAAAGAGAAAGGCTGCTGTAGCTGTCTTAGTCCTGCTGCTGTTCCTCGGCTCCCTGTGGCTCCGTGAGTATCTCGCTGTCTCTCCCCCTGCATGTGCATGTGTGTGTGTGTGGGCGCGTGTGGTTTCCATGTTGCACGTTATACAATCCCTCCCTTGTTTGGAATGCATAGGTTCCAAATCAGGAAAGTGTCACATGGTGTGGTGGCTACAGAGTTAAGCATGGTGGTTACACCACTTTTTCCTTAGTTTACACTATACGCACAAAAAACATCTCAGCAACGTCACAGAAATATTTATATGTATATATGTGTAATTTGACATTCAATTTATATATGGATGGATACAATTAGCCTTATTTTTTTATTTATGTTATTCTCAGTCATATCAGATCTCAACAGAATCTTTACACATGAGCTTCTTGGGTTTGAAAATGGTGTAAAGTGTAAAGATCTATAACCACCATTCTGCCTTGATGAAAGGATCCTTTTGTGTGTAAAAAGCAAAAAAAAAAAAAATGAAAAATGTCCTTAAGTATGGAAATAATAAATGCCTAGAAGTTAAAAAGATATTTAATAAATACACTACACTTGACAAAAATTTAAAGAACTTGTTGCAGAAATGTTCACACTGGGACCATGTGACCACTCTGGATTAGAGTCAAACGGCGACAAGGTTTTAGAGTAGTGAGTCAGAATACAAAGCTCAGACTTAGCAGAGACAATAACAAGATTTCTGGATAGTAACTCATTATGACTTCATTTGGAAATATCTCTGGTGACACTTCTGGCAGCATCTGTAGTGGGACACTGTCATGTCAGACATGCAGTTCTGGCATTGGACTGGCTGTGTTTAACTTGAATTGTTTGAAGTTCAGTGAGGTGTCCAAGCCATTTTAAAAGGCAGATGACCATTCCTCACTGTGGTCACTGAGGATAGGGCACACAACTGTTCTCAGATCATATGGTTCTTTTGGAGGAAGATGGCAGTTTACTTTGTCATAGGCAAGAATTAAAAGTTCAAATGATTAAGACTCAGAATCATGCATTAGCAACGCTTATCTCTGTAGTACAGATTGATCCCACTGGAGTTAATCGAGAACTTCTGATTCTTTTGTCAACATGACAACAGACATATCACATGAATATTTGGCAATGAGCTTTTGCAAAGGAAAAGATGTTTTCTCGTCTAATTCAAATCAGCTCCATTCTGTTTGCTTACACAATCGTTTGAAAGGCGTCACTTGCATCTATCTCATCTAAAGAGATTTAATCACCTGTAAAGTAACTGAGACCAAAAGCTAACAAAAACAAACTGTCTGGCCTGTTCTTGTATGTTTTTACATTGTGATGCTGCAGAAGGAGGTTTGGATTACCACTGGGAGTCCTGTTTGAAAGGATACAATCAGGTGAATAAGGTAAAGAGGACAAACAAATGATAAACCACATCACCATCTCTCATTTCTTTCATTAGAGTGATGATTTGTGAAGCAGATTGGCAATTTGAAGAATAGTTAATCACGTCCACTTTCTCACTTCTTTTGTGCCATTGATTGCTCCCCGCACTCCCCTCTTCCCCCCATCCCCCAACACCAGATTCACCAGCTGTCCAACAGCAGTGGTACTGATGGAGACGAGGGCCCGCAGGTCCTGGAGGAGTGTCCCGGTCAGACTTTCCAGGTGTCCATACTGCTTTCCCACCTGCTGGCTGCACCAGCTTACACCTCTGATGTTCTAATCCAGCCCTATCTGTCCAGCTGGGACGAGCTTGTGAAGTAAGAGCATCTGATAAAGCGGGAACACAGTGAGAGGGATTCATTCATTGACAACCACCAGAAAGAAATAAGTCATTAATGGCTTAGAGCGTTATCTAGGCTGAGCTGATTCATCTGTTTGTGTGTTACTCCCTCAGGTTTCTGAATGCACTGGGTCCAATGGTGGGGCTGATATCGAAAGAGATAGAAAGCAAGACCTCTATAATCCGCCAACTGGCTCTTTTGGCAGAGGGAAACCCTGAGGCAGAGGTGGGCCCAGATTTACACTCAATAGCCTCTGTGAGTACAGAGACCAAGACAAAGAGCGGTTTAGAGGCCCTGCAGCACACCGGTCCTTACCACTCAGTGTGCTCCATGATCTCGGTGGAACTAGACCAAGATTTGGTGGATTTCAAACAGCAGACTGACTCCGGATGCCGGACTCTTCTGCGTCTGCATCGTGCTCTTCTATGGCTCAAGCTCTTCTTGGAGAAGCTGGCTGAGACACCAGTAGCCGGTCGGCTCAGGAGCCCCTCCGAGGTGTGCCGTGAAGCCTACCAGAGCACGCTGGCTAACTACCACACCTGGTTCGTCCGCCGGGCCGCAGAGCTGGCCTTCATTGCCTTGCCAGAACGAGGTTTCTTCTTCAGACTGGTGTGCGTGCAGAACCAGGAGGAGTTGAGCACGGTGCTGAATAGAGTGGTACAGGCCATTGGAGAGGTTTACAACAGGACACAAAAAGCCCTGGAGGAGAACAACATGCTTGACTTGCCATAGAAAGTAGGACTGTCAGAACGGGCACTGAGACTCTGCTGCTGTTTGTCTCTGTCCTCATCTAACATCTAACTTATAGTTAAGCCTAAAGATGAGGAAACAGGAATGTCTTAATTCTTCAGTGAAAATGAACTTTCTCTCAACCAAAGTGCCATGTCAACAATCAAGATATTCATATTTGACATTCCTCCTTAAACAAAACAATGTCCTGACCTCTTTCCCTCTTTTTTAAAGGCAGCTGATGAAGGACTTGCTAAACACTGACGGTGGATTATTAAAGCCGGTCAACATAGTAACAGCATTAACATAATAATCTCCCCTATAAGGGGCTGTTTTGTTATGGACTGCCAACCTCCAACCATATATGGATTGGTATATTTTTCTACATTTCAAAATGCTGTTTAAATTTTTCTAAATCTAAATCTACGCTACCTCAAAACAGGCCAAGTCTAGATGGCATCTAGACCTAATATCTGGGACCATTCTCACCAGATTAAAGAGGTATTACACAAAAAAGAAGTCAGCATGCAGAACAAATGACTAGTGCTATTCCATAACTGTGATGTTCTGTATTAATTTCGCGATTCCATTGAAAGGTTTTGTTTAAAATCGTTAAAATTTGTACAAAATAAATTATGAGAGAAATATAATGGTGCTGGTTCTCTAGCATTGTCATTTCCAGTAATGTGGTGACTATGACATTTAAATGCCACTGAGGTGTTTGTGTAATATTATCCACCACCAAACAGAGGTTTGAGTGCTCTGCTCTGCCCTTTCATCACAGTTATTAACAGCCGTGTGACACACACCATAACCTGGACACATTATGTGGAGTTGACTCACTGGTAGTGGGAACATTTCCTTTCCCCTCATAACGTCTTTATAATAATATATTAGATGTTAAAAATGGCTTGATCTGAAAAATATTCAGTGTTGCAGATCATTTGGGATTATAATTTATTGAATGTGTGAGTACACAGAAAATGCCACATGCAAATATTAGTCACTGGCACTCTTGAGACAATTTCTATCCATAAATACCTCTAATGCTACGTAATCCTGCCTCTCTCCCTTTTCCTGGACTACGCTCCCTCTTTCTGAGGAAAAGAAAGGAGAGATAAGGATAGAGCCAGAGGACAGAGAATGAGCAAGAGACAGGAGCCGGTTGAAGGTCAGTGAGCAGAAATACTCTTCAGCTGTAATCTTGTCAAGCAGTTGGCGGCAGACTATTTTAAAGCTGCTCCCCAAGGAACAATTTCCTACCGAAACGGTGATTTTTCATTTTCGCATCAGTCAGTATTTGTGATCATGAGAAATTATCTGTTGTACGAAAGAGCCAAGTCTTATTTATGTGACCTTTGTTCCGTGATATGTGGAGGATGATGACGTGTTGCTGGTCGTATTGCCAGCACTTATCCACTTCCTCTTGCTGCTCTTACAGAAATTACGTAAGAAAAAAAATAAGAGGATCATGTCGCATATACAGATTGCGCTCTTTTGGGGTTTTTTGTGTTACACCTGTTTCCCTGTCTCTGTACAGGTTAAAGCTGGTGAGGCCGTGCGGATTATGGTGAATGGGATTACATCAGATTATATCCATCTCATGCAAAATTGGACACTGACTGATCTCTTTTTTCCCTGTGCTCTACAAACAGTTTTTATGTTGGACTACATTTACATTCATATTAATTAAAATGACGCATTGCAAAACAGCAACAACACTTAAGTAAAGATGATGTAGGCAGAGGCGAAAAAACAACATTTTGAGTTTGAGTTCCCTTATATGACATTTATTTATTTCTCTAGCTTGGTTTGCAGTAAACATGAGCAAAAAATATACAGACAGTAAAAGCAAAAAATAAAGATCCAGTAGAATCCAGAATCATCCTTTTTGGGCGACAGTTTCAGCGAATTTAATGGTTCTTTTCTTAAACACCACAGTTTTAGGCAATAATATGAATAAGATAAGATTAGTTATATGGGGACAAATAAATATCTTTTATTCTTTCTTTTAATCCTTCTTTCTGTTGTCGTCTAGCTCTAATAACTTTCTGAATGTTCTGCACATTAAAGTTCTCTAAAAGTACTGATGCAACAGACCTCAGACAACTGTCATTGCAAATTTTACAAACTCAGTTTTAGAAGGTAAAAATTATTGAATGACAAAAAAAGGTTTCTACTCAATAAAAACAAACACGTTTTAAACAAAGATGTTAACATTTTGCCATTTGTTGAATTAACTGATTAAAACCTACCAGGTAGCTCCCATGACATGATGAAATCCAAGCTAATACACTCTCTCCTCTTTACAACAAAATAGCAAGAAAAATACTCTTTTATAAACCAAACAGGACTTTTATATTGTTCCATCTATCTTGGTGGTAATACACACTGGCAAAATTGTCTGAATGCAATATCTATATGTTCTTTCCTTTTTCGTCTTTGCTTTTGGTGATACATGTTGCACCGATTTAGTTACAGCCTTTCCAATAAATACATCATACAGCCACACAAGAAATAAATATATTGCTTTTGAGAACATCTCCAAATTATCACAGAAATAAAGGATAAATGGAGACAACAGGAAACAACATTCTGTAACACTGGGGAACAACACTGTCTGTCCACCAGGAGGCACTGTCATCTTGTAGTGTACCATAAGCCTTCTGTGCCTATTATTATTATTATTATTATTATTATTATTATTATTATTATTATAAGAGTACACAGGGTCTGTTGCCCTTCACTTGGGCTGTACAGTATCTCTGCATGAATCTTTACTATGTTCTGCTGCTGCGGACGTGTTGGTACTGAAAAATGAAAAGATTAAATGTTATGAAAGTCTTTGGTTAAAGAAGAAACTGTCACATGCACAGAAGTAAAAACAAATATGTCCAAAGAGGTGATGGATCTTAATGTTTCAATTGCTGTTCTGCAATTTAAAGAGGGCTTCGCTCGTTTCTGTAATGGATAAAGAAATGGGACTGGATGTACTAAGGAAGGAGTGACAACGCTGACAGTGACTCAAGTGTTTCACTCAGAGAGGAGGAGCAACACAGCCTGGCAAAGAAGTTCAGCATGCCTCCTCTGGATTATCTGACCAGATTAAGAGATTACAATAAATGTAACTAAATCTTGCAGGAATGCTAGGGGGAAACGCAGAAGAGTTTCTTTCTTTCTTTCTTTCTTTCTTTCTTTCTTTCTTTCTTTCTTCCTTTCTTCCTTCCTTCCTTCCTTCCTTCCTTCCTTCCTTCCTTCCTTCCTTCCTTGCTTTCTGTCTTCTTGTACTGCACAATACAATGCATACAGCAATAAAAACATCTCCAGTACCCAAAGCATTACTTTATGAATTTCCTTCCTTCCTTCCTTCCTTCCTTCCTTCCTTCCTTCCTTCCTTCCTTCCTTCCTTCCTTCCTTCCTTCCTTCCTTCCTTCCTTCCTTCCTTCCTTCCTTCCTTCCTTCCTTCCTTCCTTCCTTCCTTCCTTCCTTCCTTCCTTCCTTCCTTCCTTCCTTCCTTCCTTCCTTCCTTCCTTCCTTCCTTCCTTCCTTCCTTCCTTCCTTCCTTGCTTGCTTGCTTGCTTGCTTGCTTGCTTGCTTGCTTGCTTCCTTTCTTGCTTTCTGTCTTCTTGTACTGCACAATACAATGCATACAGCAATAAAAACATCTCCAGCACCCAAAGCATTACTTTATGAATTTTAAGGTAGTTGGTTATTTAAAGTTGTTGTCCATCTATCATGATGTCTTAAATTTAAACTTGAGTCATACAGCATTTTCTACAGGCCTATAAAACAATATTCTGACCCACTAACGATTCACCAATCAAGACCACCAATCTGTTCAGCTTTAAAAGAAAATGTAAGTCACAAATGTTTATATTTAAATATTAGAATATGTTTGAGGTGGATAATGTGTGTGGATGAAACAAAGGGAACAAACACAAGCTTTCTACAGTGTTCTCCGCCAAAACTGTACATATAATCATTAATTCAACTCAGTCTTACAAAAAGAAGAACAAAAGCACACTTTCAGTGTAAATCAATACAAAATGTCACAATAGCATCTATTTCTGATACATATTGTATAAAATAGATGCAGAGCACATAACACAACCTCTAAATATTCATGTTTAAAATAATAAACCTAAAACATGAGAAATTACTCATGATATAACATGATATAACATCATTTTGCAGCAGGAGGATGATTTAGCTGTTCTCCTATGATGTTGAGATGGTTGTAAGTTATTATAACTGTAGTCAGGTAGCAAAAGTTCTGTTTAACCACTAACTCACTGGGGGTTTTAGGGGCCAAAAACAGTCATGCTGTTGTTAAGTTAATGATGCTAATTGTCTGAAACATGGTTCGTACTTTCTCCCATCATAGTTAATTTGGCATTTGTGGTGTTGATATGACCATCACACCAACCTAAACACTCATATCTGTTTTGTAAGCTGCTTTCATGTCAAACAACCAGTGTGATTATGAAATGATTCAAAATAATAAGTTATTTAATGCAGGTCCACTTATTTTAGCAATGGACTCAAGCATTCATAACGCTTTAATGAATATTGCACATTGCATGCAATTTCCCGACCTACAGTATGAAATGAGAATTGTGAATGGAGCACACACACACACACACACACACACACACACACACACACACATAGACAAACACTCTTTTAAAGGTTTTGACGTCTCCTGCAACTCCCATTTTATTTTAAAGATTCCTATCTCCCGATTCGCCGCAATCGAAACGCACACTTGCTGTGTGTGAGGTTTAGAAGATCACAGTGCGGTCCCTCCTGGTGGTCAGTGGTTCAACACAACCTTATTTCACCCAAAGCAGAGAGCTGAGACGCGGGGTGGGGGCCTCCTGCCCTCAAAGCACATATAAGACAATACACACATGCAAAATGGCTTCATCTCTTCATCCACCTGTCGTGATATACACAACTCTGTTGGAATATTCTTTTAAGTGCAACAAAATAGATGTACTGATAGAAGGCTGTGATACTGTATAAATACTAGATATACACATTTTGCATTGTAATATGTGTATATTCATATATAGAGGGATACTCTATAAGGAGGCAGCAGGAGGGGAGCAGCAATACATCAGTAATGTTGCTGATCCTTGCAAACTTTGAAAACACATGTTCACGTCCGTTATATCCCCTAGTTTGTCATGCAGTATAAATAGATGTCACCTCAAACTAATGTACAGGAAAGAATTTGTCCCAAAGCTCACAGACAGAAATAATGACAGGATTAACACCCTTTTATTCTCACCTCATGTCATAACATCACTGGTTGTAAACATATCCTACAAAGGGTGTGAATTCTGCGGTTTGTTTCTGTGTATGTGCGATGTTGCAGAGAATGAAGAGAGAAGTTTTGAGGAGAGGGAAAAGGTCACCTGGCATCAACCTAATTATTAGTGTTGATCCTCAGCTTGAAAGACACTCTTCCAGCAAACTTGTCTCTTTCGCTTCCAATGGGAATGTTGTTGGCGTTGATCTTGCACTCGATGTTGACGTCCTGATTGACAGTGATGTTAAGGAACTTGACGGCAACTAAAGGCTGAGAGTAATTCACCTGCAGAAACAGACCCAATGACACCTTCAAAAGCAGGATCTCGTGTTTTCTGTCTGGTACATGCAACGTGCAAAACTGATCAAGCACCAAAATGTCACTTATTGTGTATTTTTGATTCAAAGCAAAGTCTTACCTGAGCTTTCTTGCCATAGTAAGGGTAGTACATAAGGTTAAAAGTGCCATTTGGAGGAAAGTACACCAACTCTCCAATTTTATCACTGTCTTCTCTCTGAGGGGGAAAACGACTTCATCAGTTAAAGCCTGAAGCATCATTTCATATATGTGGGGGAAGAGGAGGGCAGTGTCATTAATCTACTTCTAAAAATATCATTTCCACAAATTCTTAAAGAAACATGACCACTATATAGTACTGTTCACAACACAATATTGTGAACACCTAGAAATAAAATGTCACATGAATTCGACTAGTGATGATATAAATACATACGTAAATAACTAAATGCTTTAAAACTATCAGAATATAGGTTACAGGAAGTTTTGAAGACACAGAAACAAAATTGCCCAAAATTGCAAAACTGTCCAGTGCAATGAAAACATGGTCTTACCTACAAAACACCGCACATATAACTACACTAACTACACTTCTGCCATTTATGTGAAAATACAGTCTGCATTCTGCAAGATACATTTTCTTACCCATTCATCTTTGCCAACTTTGTATCTCTGAGAGCAGGCAAATTAAAGGAACACGATGGAGATGCAAAAAAGAAGAGAAGACCAGCAACATGCATGTGTGGTGTAAATGACAAAAGGACATGCAACACAGACGTGATAGAAACAATACAAAAAACAGCACCGAAGCAAAATGGATGTGAGAGATGGTTGACATCTTGCAGGGAGAGAATGTATAAGGGCAATGAATGGGCTTAAATCCAAACTGTCATGTTAAACCGTTCATTGATAAAGATAAAAAGGCTACCTTTGCAGCACAGGTGACATACGGAGCCTGTCCATCCTTCCCTGGCAGCATCCCAATCACCTGTTGAGAAGGACAACGTTTCCATCTCAATCATTAAACAACAGAAAATACTAATTACTAATTAATACTAATTACTAATACTAATTTTCTTTCTACTTTTCTTTTCTACTGGGTTTATCTTTCCCTCATTTCCAACCAGTCTCATAATCTCAATCACTTCAGGTCTCCTAGCAACACCAACCATTTCTCTTGCCTCTTTCTCTTTCATACCCGATTCAGCTTGATGATGATGCATGGTTTGCCCGACTGGTATCCATAGTAACGGTCCTGGATTCCAGAGCAATCCTCCAGCATGGTGCGGTTGAACCGACAGGAGCGCTTTGGGTTGTTCTTCACGTCACCGCTGTCCTCCTGCAGGAAGTACTGGTCTGGGGTGCACTCATCATTTTTCTGGGCCTGGATGGACTCGTTGTAGGCTGCAGGGGGCAGGAGAGTGTGGGTGAGGGTTTTTTTTTTGTCTTATATGACCCTATGACTCAATTTTAACCCAAGTGCAAAGTAATCTACTTCTCCTACCTGACTGTGAAATAATAATCTCTTTGGAGGTAGCAGTGAGGCTGAGAGAAAGACTTACGTGTCAGGAACTTGTCCAGGGTCTGAGTGTACGTGTCCCAGCTCTCGGTGTTCTGGATGTTATAGACAATCTCAAAGGTCTCACCTGCTTTGGGTCTAATCACCATGCCTGCGAGTGACAGAGAGACAGCACAGAGTTCATGACACCGCAGCAACAGACCATGACCTGTGTTCGAGCAATTTGCTTCATTATTGGCTGCACCTGGTGTGGCAAGCCTGTCTTGCCAGGTTGGTTTGTGGTCGTCCAAGGTCTGCAGCATGACATACATAGTGAGTGCAAACAAGCCAGCCAGAAAAATGTAGAAAACTACATAGAAGAGGAGTATAAGACCTGCAGACAAAGAGAGGATAGAGTTGTATCAATATGTTATATCAGTGGAAAAACAGGAGATGCTCCCAAACCAAAAATAATAAATGTGTTTAACAGATGCTGAGTGATACACAGCTTGGCTACATTTTTACAATTTGTATGCTAAATGCTCAGCGTGCAGGATTTAGTGTCATCTTGCAGGGAGGTTGCATTTTGAAACCACAAAAATACCCCTTGTCTAAACCTCCCCTTCCACATATGTAAAGGCCACCTACAATATATACCATCATAATGCAAAAAGTAACGCAACGTGGCACCTAATTGCTCATGTTTTCATGAAAAGGGGAAAAAGGAGCAAGTTAATGAAAATATAATGGCAAATATCATATTCCATCTCTGCCAATAGATCCTCTCAAATTCTACACACTGGACCTTTAATGTAGTTAGCTAAATCACTTTCAATCTTATTTGTAGCCAAGTTAAATGATTTAAAATGTTCAATATATACATACAAGTTAACATCAATAGTTCATCAAGTTATTATGTCTGTTAACATGTTGCTGTCTTCAAAGAGGCATGAGCTACACGTAGCCTTTACTGGGTCTTTATACGTAACGAACATTTCCCTCATTTGCATTGCTTTATTGCAACAGACCTATTTTGCTGTGCTGTGTTTTAGCTGTGGCGGCTCCGCTTTATAAGTGAAGGGTTTTTATTAGTGCATGAATACTACATTAGTCCGTCATCTGCACATGGAAGGTAGTGCATGCTATTTCATAATTACTGTAATGTGCAAACACACGATGCATAATCTTATATATGAAATGATAACAGAATTAATTCATTCTAATTAAATGTCACTGCTCTCCGTTGTGTCTATTTATTTCATTTCAGAGCAAACATGTACACAGGAGGCCAGTTAATCCCATTTATTAAACTAGATCTGCGTCACTGCATCTGCAACATCTGTCCCTCACACATGAGCAACTGTCCTTCCACAGGATGGTCTAAATTTAAGTTACTTTTATTTGTTATTGGTAATAAAATGACACGTACATCCATGTTTACTTGATTTGTTGGTCTGCCCTTAGCCTGACACAATGTGATATAAAACCAAGCATTTATTAGCGTCTGTTTGACCTAGAAGAATGAATGATGACAGAATGGGATAGCAGAGGAGGGAGAACAAGGACCCCCTGGAGACTGAATAGGAGTACAGAGTAAGGTGTTACAGGCCAAAACGGACAAGGCCTAACTCAATGGATTAACCCTCTCTCAAAAAACAGTCAAACATTATCAAACGCATAACCCAATAATGGGAAGTCTGCTACATGGAATCATGAAAGAAATCAGAAGCAGCTGTTCTTGTCTGTGGCATTCGCATCTATATATAGAACAGGAGAATATAAATAGGAATTTCTATAGCACATCCCCCATTTTTGAAACACCTGAGGCCTGCATTTGATAGCAGCTGAGTGCCCTGACCCTGTGCCTCTGCTGGATGGCCCCCAGCGTGGAGCTCACTCGCGCTGTCAGCAAGCTCAGTGCTACATCTGCCTCCTCACACAGGCAGGCTTACAGAAATCCATAACAAAATGTCAAGGGAAAGCTGGTCCACAGGGGGGCAATTAGAGAGGGGGGTGTTTTTTTCTGCCAATTTTTCCTTTAATTATTGTAATCCAAGTTGATATTACGAAATGGCTGAGTAAGAGTTCAAATAGCGTCCTGTTTGTATCATGGAAAAGACCAAAGCTGAGTCATTACATATATACAGGGTCAAGCTCCAGGCCTCAGACCACGCCACAAGTACCACAGACAGAGGCATCAGAGATAGGATGTGAAAAAGCAAAGTGTTTAAGTGTTTCTCCGTGTGCTCACGAAAAATATGACACCACCCAGGGGAGAATGGTTGTGCACACGTGCATGCAGGGTCAAGTGTTCAGGCTGGGTGGCTTTCCCCCTGGCAAATAGGGTGTTGGGTTTACAGGCTGAGCTCCCAGTCCTCTGTGATGATGGACAGCAAAGCATCTGTCTTTCAACCTGCTTTTGTTCCTGCAGACGGCGGTTGAAAGCAGAGAACAAAAAGGCAGTGTGGGATGGTTCAGTATCAGGCTTTTTTCTTCAGTGAAAATGGCAGGAGGTGTCTCTTTTCTTTCAGAATTAATGAGGAGAACCTGCTTTGTAAATTGGTGATAAATACACCTCTGAAATAAAAAATGAAAAGGTCTGGAGTGAGGACTGGTGTCTCTGAGCAGTGAATCTCTTACTGTCAGTTGTGGTATTTATAGCGTGGCGTCTTACAGAAAGAATAGCAGCATGATTTTGTCCTTTGTTGAGATTATAAGGCTTTTTTTTCTTCAATGTTCCAGTCAAAGCCTTTTGTTGTTTTTGGGAGTGGGATGCGCAGAACATCTAATTAGTAAGCTTTTAAATAGAAGTAGTTGTTTTACCATGTTTGCCTGGTGTCAGCTGGTGGCAATGTAACATCAAAATTGCAGGACTGTTCTACTTTATCCAGGCTATTTCCATATCATTACAGCTCTTTACACAAAGCAGGACGCACACGGAAGTCCTCTGTGCTTCATCCTCAAAGAACCCTTTGATCTTTTGCTCTGTAGTGCATATAAATAAACTAGAAATGTGTCTGTTCAAGATACTAGGGACCTGATGTGTGTTTTTTTTCTTGCTGAGATAAGTGGTCCTAAAAAAACAGATGATGGACTGTAGATGAAAGCATACAATCTAACAAGTGGAGCTATCAGTGCAGTACGTACAGAGTATGCATCATTAGAAGAGTAAGGGAGTGTAAAGGTTAAATGCCAAGTTTAGCAGACCTACATGTATTGCCTGACAGAAATAGCCCAATTAACAGGCCTTAGAGAGCACAGCTTAAAATGGCCATCAGACCTTAAAGCGCCTGGGACACATTGAGCTGGATTAAGTTTTACACTGCTGGAGGATTCCAACAGAGGAAGCCACAGACAATGTTTTCCCAGCTATGCGCTAACAATACAGTCTCCAGTCATAAAACATAATCACCCCACCCCACCCCAAAAAAAAAACATTAAAGTAAAGCCACTTTCAGCATTATTCCAACCACAATTGCTAAAGATTATTGATGTCTTCAAGATTGTTGCGTCCCCAGTGGAAAGATCAAGAATAATCTACATTGTTGGGGGGGTGGGGGGTGGGGTTCTTTGCTTGAACATCCGTGATGCCTTGATACCTTCGCAACCAGCCAATGAAGTCATTAGATTAGGATTAAATCCCTCACTGATTTACTCACGCTGGGAGGGGCCCGGTTGGAGGTGATACAAATAGCATTTGGCCCTCGGCTTTACCCAGATTAAAATGGTCCAATGTCATTAGAACGGAGCCATATGTGCCCTAGCTGTTCATGAATCTTTCAACTAGTTGCAGGCTGGTTGTGTAGAAAAAAGAGGGCTGAACATGACAATAGGAATGATTTTGTTTTAAAATCTCAGACGGGAAAAAAGGCTGCAAGGCATGACATCATGTTGAACTCTCATTAGATAACGCTACAGGTATGTAAGCCCATTACCACTTAACTTGAGAGAAGACCCCCGCCCCTCTTATTAAAGTCTATTCTGCAGCAGAATTCACGTTAACGCGTGTTTAAGCAATCCTCCACAGAGGGGGGCTCATCCTATGCACTCTGCAACAAGAGGGGGACCTGTTTCAGCAGTGCTGCAGTCAGCTGGCAAATTCACATGGAAAACAAGACCGTGTTCCTCCACCCTCATGTTGAGCGCATTGCGCAGGGAAAGCACTGGCATACATTAATAAATAAATAAAGAAACTGGGCAGGAGGGTTTTTCTTTTTTTTTTTTCCTCGCCGGCTTCCACAGGAGCGGTGCCGCATTCAGATTTCAGCACCAGGCTCTAGAGGACAGCGCCAGGCGTCTCATCACAGCGACCTGGCCACTGAGGAGAGATGACACACTCAAACAGCTTCAGTCACATTCACTGACTCACATCACACACAGCTACACACAGTCATTTGTGAAGGAGCCCCCTGCTGAGCCTGTAGGAGATGCTGGAGAGACCATGATGGAGAGACCTGTTACAGAGTCCAGGGGCCGTGTTTGCTGCATTGCTGTAGCCGGAGCTCACTCACCCCAGCTGCTCGCCGTCCTGCCCAGGAACTCCCTGGTCCTCGGGTTCCATAGAAACTCCTTCCAGTCGCTTTTTTCTCCATCCTTTGCCATTTTCTCATAAAATTTGGGAGCTCAGCGGATTGCGCCTTGATGCAGAGAGGGTCGGGTTGAAACAATTAGCCAGACAGCAGAGAGAGAGAGAGAGAGAGCTACTGTACCGCCGTGAGAAGAAGAAAATAATCTACTTTAAAATTCAACGCGCACAAATGAGAGCAGAGAATTCGGCGACTCAGCCTCCGCACTAAACAGCAAAGCAGGGGAAGAAAAGGAAGCCGCTCTGAGCGCAGACCTACAACCTGCCCTCCCCCCCAGCTCCTGTCTGCATGCCGCAGAGTTTTGATGAGTGGTGCAGAAATCTAGTGATACTGCGGTAAAGCACTCCCTCCGCCTCTCTCTCTCTCTCTCTCTCTCCCTAACGAACCCCCACCCCCACCCCCCTTCATCCTCATCCTCCATCCCCCGCCGGAGCTGGCCAATCGCCTGCAACGCCCCCCCCCCCCCCTCACACCACTCCCTACGCGTGAAAGACAGCCGTGACGGCAAATCGCGTGCGCGCTGAGGGCGTCGTTTTATTGGCTCTCGGGCTTGTTTCGTCACGTCCCTCACATTATTCCATCTCTCTCTCTCTCTCTCTCCCTAGCGAACCCCCCACCCCCACCCCCCTTCATCCTCATCCTCCATCACCCGCCGGAGCTGGCCAATCGCCTGCAACGCACCCCCACCCCCTCACACCACTCCCCACGCGTGAAAGACAGCCGTGACGGCAAATCGCGTGCGCGCTGAGGGCGTCGTTTTATTGGCTCTCGGGCTTGTTTCGTCACGTCCCTCACATTATTCCAAAGCAATGTAACGTGTGCGCGTCACGCAGTGATACATTTACAGTCCCGTTATTGAACTCTGTGACCTATCTTGAAATTAGAATCATAATTAAAAGGTGCGTTTCGCGCTTATCTCGTGTTTCCAAATTAAAGTCTCAGTAAATGTGCAATAGGCCAGACAGCAGCCTGCAGGGGGCGTTGGGGAGGGGGTAGAGGGCTGATGGGGTTCAATTAATACAGAAGAGGCTCTTTAGATATTAGTTTAGAGAACTGGATGAACTGAAGTGCTTCAGTGTACAGCTGTATGTTTGTGCTGTGGGTAGTGACTGTATGAAGGCACACCGACAGGGGGTGAAAAGCAGCGCCCTCACTTGGAACCTGGGGATGTTGCAACAGCTGCTGCAGAGGCGCACTGGGAACAGAGTGTCCATTTTCCCACCATCTCCACTGCAGAACAACATGAGGCATGAACACATGCACAGCTGCGTGTTTGTTGTGTAAAGTTCATTATATAAAATTTATTTTTAATGACAATATCAATGCAAATATAGCACTACAGTGATTTTTCAAGGTACACCGTATCTTACCATATCAATATAGTATGGCACTCATATAATGGCCACTGTTTAGTAGACACACAAAACCAACAGCTTCTGTAAACTATTTTGGGAACTGTTACCTAGGGTTCCATATCAGTCTGTGAAAAGGAATTATAATGAGATGATCACTTAGAATCTGAAATTAGATTGGACACATTAAGTATCGGGGGGAAATTTTCATATAAGGAATCTCTGCATGCATTGCACTTGCCCATTTCCATCAGCCTGACCTGTGTTTGTTTGAAAATGGACTCAGTGAGCCTGAAAACCTTTGACTGACAAACACAAGCAGGTGGAACTAAAACAAAAGGCCAAGAAGTTACTCTCGAACATTTAGATAGGTCTTCTTTTCACGGGATGTACTGTACTGTACATTTTGGTGCTAACTATCATAAAACAACAACAACCAAGAGACATTCATGTGTCTTAATACTATTACAGAAGGGCTCACTTTTCAAGATACAGACTCCAATTCACGTGGCTTTCGGAAAGAAATCAAATATGTAACAATAATAACACTCTAGTAATAATGCTTCTCATGGTAACACCATGTAGTTGAAAGAACAACACCAGCAGTTCAAGATAGCAGCAAAGTATTCAAAACCAATGACGGAATCTGTACACAAATAAAGTTGAATGTAGAAAAAAAGAGACACGAATAAAACAATAACACATTTTAAAGGGAGTCTTGCATAAATTTAAAATTAACAACAGTTGGACTGTGCCTTTCTTTAGAGGGCTTACCATTTATCCGTTGATCTATAAGTAATGTATGGAGTGGCTGCAGCAGATAAAGTAATTAATTCTTTTAGAAAAAAATGAGTGGACAAAGTCATGTTTATACAGTATATGCTACATAATATGTACTGATTACAAGTATGAAAATGGAAATAACTGCTACATTTTCAATACAGTTGTACATATCTATTTACAGTACATTAGGGTTTAATTTCCTCTTAACCTATACCATGTTTTGTGCAGATTGTTCCAGCATTCTGTTTGAGGTGATCAATACTCACAGTCTTATCAGTTGTACCATAATGTACAGTCTGTGTTGATGGGTGTCAGTGCTTGTTTTTCCGTGTAGAGGAACAATCACTAATATGCAACCGTGGGTAAGCGTGAGTGATGACGTTTCAGTCCCTACCTCCACCGACTGTGTGTTTGACTGGACTACACATTACGTGCCATCTGTCACAACCTCTTTTTAATGACACCCCGAGCAACATTTTCATCACTTTGTACAACCACATGATATTATCATAGTGAAGATCTGCTGTATGTAAAAGGTTGGCATGATCATCTCTACACACACACACACACACACTCACACACACACACACACATATATATACTGTATATATATATATGTATTATTTTTTACAATACTGTATGTCTATTGTGACATGCAGAGAATGACACAGTAAATATGACTTATTCAAGTCTTAGATATGTATGTTAGGCTAGTTGACACAAGTTTTAATTATGTTGCTCCAGCAATGGGAGCATATTGCTATAAAATTGCAGAAACTTTGAGAAAGTAAATAGATACATTACAAATATGCAAACAGATACAGTAGGTAGCTTTTACTCCTCAGTGGTGATTATTTGCATCCACAATGACAATCTATTGATACCAAGACATTTCAAATGCATTCACGAGTTTAAGAAACACTTCGATAACTTATCAATGAGTCTGGCCTGTTCTCGTCCACAGAGCAGTTTCTATGTGTGCTGGAGAAAGTACATGATTCTTATGTCTCAAGTAGTCAGGAGGAAATTTGGCAACACCAAACTCAGACAACACCCCACCCATTAACACCCAGTTTAATCGGTGTCTTCAGGCTTGTAGCAATAGGACTGTTGATTTGTGGCAAAAAATTGTTGGCAATTAGAACACATCCACTGAGTACATACAGTAGTAGAGCGCAAGTATAAATCAGCTGGGTAAGAAATTGATTCTGATTGTAACACCTGTTTTCTTCACCTCTTTCCTCAGCCTTTTTTTTGTTTGGTTGTCCAAACGAGGTCAGTCCCTAACAACCTTTGTCACTCTTCTCATTCAGTTCATCACACTGCGGGAGAGCTCGCCAAACGTCTTCTTCTTCTTCTTTCTCCAACATCCTTCTTTTCTCTGTGGCTCAACAAACACCATTTAAGTCAATCTCCCATGACTGAAACCATTTTTACTGTCATCTCGTATTCCCCGTTCAACCATCTTCAACTCGTTTGAGTGTGTGTTTTTTCTCTCTCTCTCTCTTTAGTACAGCACTCGCTGGCCTGTCATACCACCTCATATAGCTGTGTCCCACACGACAGCTTGCGGCCTCTGGCAGGGTGGCGTGCCAGTCTTACGAGGCTCAGGTGTCCGTCTCCAGCTAGGGAGGATGGGCATGCTGTCCTGCTTGCACAGGCTTTTGTCAGGGCGCCTGTGGGCCTTGATCTCTTTGCACAGGCAGCGTTTACGCTCAATGACCTCCAGCAGCTTGCCGTCTCTCTGGGTTTGTGTTGTGGACTGGGCGGTGCCTCCGCTGACAGGAGGCTGTCCCTGTGCCAGCTGGGCAAGCTGCTGGAACTGCAACTGCAGGTGGTGCTGCTGCTGCAGCTGCTGGAGCTGCTGCTTTAACTGGAGCTGCTGCTGGTGGAGCTGAAGCTGCTGCTGCTGCCGAGACACATTGGGACTGCTGGGACTGCAGAGGGATTGAGGCTGGGCGAGACCTTGCAGCTACGAAAAGTCAAGGCAGTGAATTGATGTCATGTTGCATGATATTTTAATGCCACATCAACCTGAAACATCACAATGAGCAGCACCATGGTGACAACAAAACCTATCATGCTGGATATAATTGCAGTTTATCGTGCAGGATAAAAGTGCAGTTGGTCTAGTAAGCCACCAGGGTGCGGCATTGCTCCATCTCTCAGAGGTTGAGGGAGGGTCAACCCTACACATACACATGCAGACAGTCTCTGCAGCACACTCAGACTGCGTCAGCAATTGCTATGCAGCCAGAATCTGGGCAAAATGTTCTGCTGGAAGACTGCAGCTCATCTCGCCACAACACGGCACAGCACAGCACAGCATGTCCCCTCATACACCATCCTCATTTACCAATTACATATTAGCCTGTGTCCTGTACCGTTGCGGCTCTTATTCTACTGAAGGAGGCCAGAGCCTCGTTCTGCTCAAAGGACATATCTGCCAGCTATAAATAGATCAGCGGGAGCAGTTTCTCTCGCAGGAGGGGAAGTAATAATGAGAACAATATTAATGTTGGCTCCCAAATCGACCATGAATGAAGTTAATAGAGTCTTTGGTTGTGAGGCCGGCTATTACAATGCATATTTACCTGATTCAGGGCTTCTCGTACTGGTAGACTGCTCTGCCTCTGGACGTCTCCTCCACCTACCTGTCTCACTCCAGCAGCAGAGGAGGAGCGGCCCAGCCGCCCCACTTCTGGAGAGAAACAAACATTACACTGTGTGACTGCTAATGAGAACACTGGAATCTAACTTTTCATTCTAGCACACAGAGCTGCGAGTGCCTTGTCGCATACATGTGAGTTGAGACAGCGTGTCTGTACATTGTGTGCCCACGTCTTTTCTTTCTTTTTTTTTTTGAACCTCCTAGACCATTTTAAAGCGACCTTACATCCTGACGGGTATTAAAGCAACACATTTTTTTTATTAATGTAGTCATAAACTCACTGTGAGATGCTCCTGCATCAGTTTTCACCCTCACAATATTTGTTTATCACCTGATTTATCACACACTGCCGTGTTAAGACATTTCAATTCTATTTATTGGACAGTAAAATGTAATTTAATTTTTGGTCGTGGGCATAACCCACACTTATTTTTGTTTTCTTAAAAAATAGAAGCACTGTTAAAATTTTTGTTCCACACCGACATTACAGAGGTGAATGTAAGTGAGCGAAAGAATAATTAGAATGTGAAGATCCAGGAGGCGGTTGCACCAACTGACTTCCTTAAGCACTCATGTTATATCACTTTGCATGAAGAGATATAACTTAAATCCACTTATACAATTCCCTTTCTGCCACAGAGTCAGTAATTATGTGACAGTAACAGATTATGAACACTGCCTACCTCCATTGCGACAGGCAGGGAAAGTCTGGCAGGGAAGAGGCAGCCCTGCTCTGGGCAGAGCTCTGAATCCCAGGCTGCTGTCCACACCGGCCAAGGACTCACTGTGACCTAGGGCCCTGCTGGTGGCACCACTGAAGTGGACTGGGATGCCTGAGTGGCCTCCTCGAGACCCCATCCCTAGCTCCTCTTTATCCATCCTTAACAGGGCGTCAGCGCTTCCGTTCCACGCTCGCCCTTCATCCTCTGAGACATGGGACAGAAAAGAATGAATATTTGAATATGCTGAATATTATAATACCTTCAAAAGTCTGTTTTTCAAAACGACCTCTGACTTACTCTCTGTCTCTCTGCTCCCATGGCTGAAGGACAATTTCCTCTGCATAGGCCAGTAAGACCCCTCGTCCGCTGTCAAGCTGCCACTGCTGTCCCAGGGCATGAAGCCAACTTTTGACTGGTGGGACGCAGATCCTCCATTACTCTTGGACGTCCCCTCGCCCACACCAGTAAGACTTGAGGGCTGTTGCAGAGAAGGGGTCTGAGAGCTTCCTCTCAGGCTCTCATAAGCCGGTGGTCTCCGGAAGCCACCAGAGGGGTAGGTCCACAGCAGGGGGCTGTCTGAAGAGGGAGGTTTGTATGCTGGCAGGCCGTGTGGAGTGTGAGAGCGTAGATGTGGACGGGATTGAGGACGCTGGGACGAGGATAGTGGCGTCGGGGTTGAGCTGGTGCTGCTATGAGACGTTTGGCTGCTACTGGTGGTAGCACTTTCCATCTGCAAGGAATGTGGCCCTCCTTCACTTTCCCGATCCCGTTCTTTCTCCCTGTCCTTAGCCCTATCCCTGTCTCTGTCTCTGTCTCTGTCCTTGTCTTTCTCCTTGTCCCTGTCTCTGGCCCTATCCCTCTCTCTATCTCGATCCTTGTCCCTCTCCCTGTCTTTGTCCCTCTCTCCTTTTTCAGACTTCAAGAGGAAACTAACAGACTTGCCTTCCTTGCCTGTACTTGAGGTCTGGGTCTGGACCGTGGCCTGGTTGGACGTCTGCGAGCTGTTTTTGTTTGGAGCAGGAGAGTCTCCCCTGTCTGGCTTGCGATAGTGGTGGTAGTGCGAGGGGCGATGGTGAGGGTGGTGGTGGTGATGGGAGAAAGGGGAGGTGGATTTGGAGGAAGGAGGAAGGGGTGTGGAGTGACTCCTGGCTCTCAGACCAGGAGCTGGACCTAACTGGGCATCTCTGCTGTGTTTGTCCTGTGGGGTGGTGCTTCCTCCTGATGACTCTTTGGAGCCTGACAGTGATACAGGAACATTAGAGGAGGCTGAGGAGATGCTGGCTTGAGTCGTCACACTGGATGTTTGAGTTCCAATTTTCACAGAGGCAGAAGGCTTGTTTTGGACTGCAACCCCGCTGGAGGCGGCGGCAGGCTGAGGGAAGGCAAGCAGCGGTGGGCGGTGCTGTAGAAGATTTGGGAAAGGGGCCGGTATCTTGGTGTTGGCCTCAGGCTCAGATTTACCACCTTGCAGCAGGTAAGGAGTAGGAGCGCGTGGGGTGTGTGGACTGGTGGACAGGACCTGGGGGACAGGGGTGGACGATGCAGAGGAAGGCAGAGGAGATGAATGAGAGACTGACACAGTAGCTTTGGGTTTGGAGTAGGAAGGAGAAGAGGAGGAGGGGCGGGGCAAAGAGGAGGAGCTGCTGGAGGAGGAAGGGGTGGCATGGAAGTGTTTCGAGGCTTTAGGTTTCTCATGTTTGGGAGGGAGGTGTCTGTGGGACACCCTGTCCTCGTGCAACGGGTATTTCATCTCCTCATAGATGGCCTCACTCTGGTCCGAGTCCGAATCAGGCGTGGTGGCCACAGGAGTGACAGGGTGGGGGGTGGCCGTCTGGCTGTCTCTGGTAAACACTTGGCCCACCATCTCTATGTAGACGGGCTCATCCTCCCCATCTCCTGTCTGAATCTGCGAGTCTGTTGCCTGGAAAGGCAGGGATGTGGCAGATGGAGGAACACGCGGAGGCAGAGGGTCAAAGGACAGCTGGGTGCTGGGACTTCTCTTGGGCTTTAATGGAGGCACCTTCTTTGTTCCAATCTCTCCAGAATCAGACTTCTTCATGACTGCATGATTGAGAAAGAGCAAGTCAGCAAAAGAGATCTTTTTTTTTCCTGTAGAATAAGTACTTGAACTTCTTACCGTTTTTCTTCTCTGAGTGTTTGGCTTGTGAGTGAGTGGGTGGAGGAGGCGGCGGCGTCTCAGGAGGTCCTCTGCTGTCAGCGGATGAGGAGCTGAGGCGAGTGCTTGGGTGACGTTTGGGTTTGGCTGGAGGACAGCGGCCGCCATGTTGGGACTGGGTGTCAGAATAATCTCCATTCTCCAGACTTGTGTCGCCGGCACCGACGGCGTGGCAGGATTGCGAGCGTGGCGCCATGGCAGAGGCACAGGAGTGAGGGGACAGGTCCTGGGAAGCCGGCATGGTCATGAAACCCATCCGGAAGTGCCGACGGAAAGAAGCCAGGTCGCGGACTTTTCCGACAGTAGCTGAGGGGTCGTTCTGTGTGGAGCTGCAATTTGAAAACAGGGTTTGAAAGGTAGTGATGGGGAAAAATACTGCAGATGAAGAAATGACAAGAGAGGAGAAACCATCAGTGTAGAACCCTCAATACTGAGGTCCTTGCTGCACTCTCACGTTGGACATGAAACATAGCTTTTAGAATAAAGACATGGCTGCAGGGCTTTTATGTCCAGAGGAAAAGCCCCGGAGGCCCCTTCATGTTTTTCAGCCACATGTCTTCCCATCGGAATTCCTCCACATCCACTCCCCCTTTAAACATATTCAATTAGGAAATCAATTCCCTTAGCAACACAAAGTCATCTTTTTCCACTGCGTTGCTGGAATTCCCCTATTGATATCTGTACATCCGCAACCCACATATGTAGTCTTTTTTTCCACCACATGCATTTAATCTGTTACCATGGATACCGTGGTGATTTTCATTGTCATTGAAATCACCAGTAATACACGTTCCCCAAACAATTGAACAAATTGACTAAGAAATCAAAAAATGGCTTCAATTAAATTAAACAACAGGTAAATTTTTATTCCCCTGCCATGTATGCAAAACATGACGCAGTGTATGCCTTTCAGTTATCTTTATATTTTATTTACACTATGAGCATAGATCTACAGGCTCAGTAATATGCATGTGTATGCACACGATTCTCTAAATATCTCATGTGAATAGTGTTGTATGGTAATATGTGACGACTATGACTTCTGGCATCAGAATTGTGTATAATGAAATACCTCAAATGCATCATTATTTTGTGTGTCAGTGATTCACTATTGCATGTAATGGCACCATATGACTAAGGTTCATGAATAGAAATGGAACGGAAAGCCTTTATTGTCATTGTACAAAAAAAGCATACAACAAAACTGGGATGCCTTTTGAAATCACCAGCAATCCCTGTGATACGGTGAAGCACAGAAGAAGAAGATAGTTTCTGGTCAACAACTCGTGCAGCAGAAGCAGCAATAGGGCTGCTCATGCTGGAAATATTTGTGTTTTTGTGTGTGGTGCAGCAACAGAGTGTTTTTGCATCTTTACAAATATGTTTGTGCCCTGTGGAGGACGTACTTGTGACTCCCTCACAATCGACATAGATACTACAGGGCCAAATTTAGCCCAGAACAGAGGCTGAGCAGTTCCTTCTAGCAGCTTGAAGTGCTCACTCGTCTTTTCCTTACCCTGATACATCTTTAGGTCAAGACTCAGACCATTCAGTGCTATAGATTTCAACACCTGTGTGTCCAGTGTCATCATTTCAAATTTGTTTTATCAGAAGGTGTTGATTACTTATTGTGTGAATGCCAAAAGTACTATTTTTACTCCCACTAACGACTTACTTGCTTACTAATATTTTTACTTTCTACTTTTGTCACTACTTCTGCTAATTTTCCACTGACACAACTACTAACTACTTCCTTGCTTACTACTATTTGTACTTTCTACTACATTCACCCACTACTTCTACTACACTTCACAATCATTAAATTTCCTGCTTTCGTACTAATTCAGTAGAACTTCAGCTCGCTTCAGCTCCTGTTTTCATCTCGTTCAGCCGAGGTTTGATTCGTTTTCAGCACAGCTTTCAGAATTCACATGCATTTTCATCAGGAAATGCACCTTTTCTAGTCACAGCAGCTTTTCTGATCTGATCACTGTGTAAGCATTTATCATTACATGTCCAGAGGTGTTGTTCATGAACCTGGACTATATCATCAAATGAGGTCTTTATTTGCCTTTACCTGTGAAACTGAGATGACTCCAAATGAATTTTAACCACACGTTCAATAATGTGCAAGCGAAAATATTTACACACGAATGCAACTCTGTCTCTGTCATGAAAATCACATCACTGCCAACAGATGAAGATTGCAGATTTTAAGATTGTAGCGATGAAGTTGAAAACGTATTGTTAAGATAATTCTACCTGGAGCAGCTACAGTTCTTTTTCTAATTTACCTTTCTGGGGAGATGCTACAGAGTGGTTTATGCTGAAGCAGCTGAATGACACTATGTGAGACTTTGACAAGACCCATGATGGTTTGAAGGCAAAGAGTCGTTTAAATGTCTTCTGTTAATGTTTCAGATGAGTTCAGGTTGAGCAGTTGACACCGCAGCTGTCCTCATTCTGCTTCACTTAGCTGACAAATCTGACACAATGCATGACACTAATTGATTGCCTTAAGTTATGGGTTGTCTCTAGTATGGTTTGAAACTAATCAGATTCTTCTCTTTTACCAGAAGGAAAATTACATAAAAATCGAATCTGCCTGTTGGTTTGATTTAGAGCAGGAAAGGAGAAGCTGTGTCTATTGATTCTCCTAATAGTATTATTGTTGTATTATTTGCAGCATGTGACACATGGATAGAGGTGCTTTTAAAGCATCCAGTCTGTGACTGCACAAATCTGAACTCACAGAAGACAATACGTAACTTTGCTTAAAAACTACAAGTACTGACACTATACTTATATGCAACTGATTTTCTTTGTCCATGAGACATGATAGACATGTGAATTATTATTACTATTATATTATTAATAATAACACATTTGTAAAATCTGTTGATTAAATCTGTTCAGTGAAATTCATGTGTAATTTCAGTTCTTTATATTGTTTATATTGTGTATACAAACAATTATCTATTTAATCACTATGTGATGGATAAATCTTTTTGCAACTTACATACATTGAATGAGAGAATAAAATGTTTTCTTAAAATTCATCCCTCTCTGTCAAATATTTGAACTGAATATAAATGACTGAACTGCTCTGTACATCTGCATGGACTGTATAGACCCCAGTCTATTCACACTGCTCTCATAATTCAGTGAAGTAATAAATTAAACCTCAGCTCACATTAAGGTCCTTTATCACCAGTAACCCCCACGACTTGAAATAATCTGTCTGCTTGTCTTAATGCCAGAACAATCAGTCTTTATCCATCTCCCAAAACCATTTTCAGGCCTGTATCTCCATGTGATTTCTCTCATCAGGGCCTCCAGATCTCATACTGTCTACCTGCGCCCTTCACACTGCTTCCTGCCCCCACACCACCCGCACGCCGACTGGCTCTCAAGTCCTTCCTGGCCTCGCCTCGAGTCTTCACTCCTTCAGTCCCCAGTGTGGTTTCATCCCTGACCCTGCTCTGTTCCTCTTCATCACCGGTCATGTCCTGCCTCTCACCTCTGCTGCTCTGGCCCCACTCGGCTCTGCTTTCATTGCTCATCATGTTCTGCTGTCCCATTTGCCGCCCTACACCTCCACTGGCATGATGCTGCCACGACAGTGATCCCTGCTGCCAACACAAGGGCCTCCAATTACCGCCCTGAGTCACAAACCACCAGAACACACTTCTAAACAAGCAGAAATGTTGTCTTTGATGTTCTCCCTCTTCTCAGTGCCACACACAGCGTGGAATTTGGTGAATTATAGGTGACTCACATTTTTGTCTCCTCCTGCCTCGCAAACACACAAGATCACACTTGGTCATGCATACGCTCTTCATGAAGATGCTGTGATGAGGGTACGTATGATAAAGTGGAATTAGTTCTCATTTAAGTTACTTTGTTGTTGTTGTTTTTTTGTTTTTTTTTATTCTGGTCTGATGTTGGCCTATCATGTGAGACACTGGATCATTTTACCTCAGGTAATTAGATAAATCCACTTGAAAAGTTTTTTTTTTTTAAATTTGGTTACTGCCAACAGCTCATAGACATCTAGAACCAGACAAAGGGTCTTGACTAAACTCTACTAAAATGACTTGTTTCCTATTTGATGTCAAATCTTACTTTAAAAACAGCAACTAGAAACTATAGTGGCTCAGTCATCTGGCTTCACAGGAAAACCTTTAAAAGAGTAAATAACCCAGATTTACATACACATTACTGCTGGTGGAGTCATTGTGCTTTAAAAGGTCAGAATAGAACCTCGGATCAAAGTATGTAATGTAAAGACAAAATAATCACATGCATTAAAATCAATGAGGCAACAACTGTATTTAATTTCCCTTTTCAGTAGCTTCATTTTGCCCTCTGACATCCTGGCTGACATCGTCGTCGTTTATCTCATCTATAGAACATATTAACTTTATTATAAGCTGCTGCTATGCAAATTGGCCCAAGACTCTTCGAGCGAATCCGCTCTCCCTTTATGAACTGTGCTCAGAATTAAGATTTTGAAATGAAACTCATTCATGCTGTGTAAGGGCTTTATGCCCCCACTGACCTGTTCCTTAATGTAATCCCATACATGCAGAGCTCCTGCGAGCTGATGCTCTCACCTCTTCTTGCTACCGTCCTGGTCCCTCTGCCTCCAGTCCAGACGGCTCTTACGATACAGCAGGTTCATGTCGCTGCGGGGTTGCTCCTCCTCGCACCCTATCACAGCGCAGTGTAGCCGCTTGCTTCGCCTCTCTATGTCACGCAGGAAATGCTCGACTGCCACATCCTGGGCTGAGCCAGAGCTCATGGTATAGTAGAGGACTCGGGAGAAGAGGATGTATGGCACAGGCAGCCTCCTCCAACTCGCCTAAACAAGAAGAAACAAGGACAATGTTTGAGCTCATTCATCATTAACGTGTTTTCAGCAGCTTCCCAGCCGTCTTGCAACTGACAAGATTGACAGTGACCACTTTGTATTGTAGCGACACTCGATGAAACCCAAATAATCAACCCCCGGACTAGCGGCAGAACTTTAGGAGAGTCATAGCTTATCATTCTAACTGTGTCACAGCCAACAGTCCTGCCCATTACTCCAACTGGCAGCCTTCAAAGCAGAGACACTGTGATGCATGATGATGGAGGGTGCAGTTTTGTTTATGCTTATCTCGAGTGTATCACATAAAAACGATTTATTCTTTTATTATCCAGCTATGAATATTTGAGTGAGCATGGTAAGTTGCAGAGTGGCTTTGGCTGCAGGCCCTGGGATGGCCTAGCTAAGCCTGTCTGCTAACCAGACCGTAATGTGGTTTGTCATATGTAGCACGTGAACGACTTCCGACTCACGCTCGCCCCATGAGAAGTCGGGCTTGTTGTGGGGCAGATATCCGAGGGCCTAACAGCACTTTCATGATGGAGAATGTGAGTGACCAACGCAATTGGCTGAGTAAAGCTTGGCTGTCAGCTGATGCATGTTTCCACTGTTTGTTTGTTTTTTAGAAGCAGAGCTTGAATGTTTTTGTGGCGCATAATCAACGGTGCTTCAGCACTGCTTTCATGAGATGCATTATCATTATATGCTGTTTCTGCAACACTGCTGATTGGCTGTTTTAATGGCAACATATTGCCAGGTTTTCTGTCACATAGATGATTTGGACCATAACATTTCTTTTGTTGACTTTTTTTTAAGTCACTGACGTACATTAGAGGCATGTTAGAAGATAAAACTGCATGTTGAGTCCAGTATAATGAGCTCTGAAAGCATCTTGTAAAGATGCAAGCTGCATGAAGGGGGAAATAAAAAATACATGACATTTACATTTTCCAATCATACAGCTATAATAGCTGTTCCCATTCTGTACATACATATATGTATCTGTGTGTGTGTGTGTGTATCCAGGACCATTTAAACAACATTTTCCACCAAATTGTGTGTTTAGTTATTTTAAAATACGTCAGCCATGTTTCACTAGACATTACCCCTCCAAAAAACAAATAAAAGAACACACACAAAAAAAAACACAAATAAGCAAATCTGTGATAGCATCAGGCACTTTCACCTGGACCAGGCAGCATGTTGAGCTGTGTAGCTGTGTGTGATCCGTTTGTCATGGCTCAGTGTGTCATCCACTGTGTCAGCATGGCTACTGCTATTCCTGTATCCCACAGCCTTGACCACAACCTCGGCCACTGATGCTGCCATGCTTACTGACTCAATGTTAATTAGGTTAGAGAGCTGCGACTGTAGGTTGGGCTTTTGTTAACTGGAGCTCTGATTTGGGTTTTTAAGATCTGGCAGCTGAGCGGGCAGCCCTGCAATTGCCGCATTACATGTCGTGGGTTGGTGTGCAATTAGCTGAGCTAAAGGAACCAGGAGATCTCCCTCTTACATCTGCAGACAGGCTTTTCTCATCAGACTGCTACAAACATGCAGTACGCTCATGTGCGACGGTTGTCATCTAAAGAGCCACTTTATAGACCCAAGAAATTGGGAGCATTTAGCAAGTTGTTTCAGGAGCATCTGTAGAGTCAGGAGTCGCTTCAACTCCTCATTAGAAGCAGGAGGCAGATGGAGCCGTGATTCATATGACTGGATCTGTATGCAGTGCTGCAGAATGAGTAGTCATTACTCATACGCACACAAGCAAACAGATCACCAGGCGTGGTGAATAACGGATTACATGTAACAGCGTACATGTAATTAAGACACACAAAAAATGTAACTACTTCATTACAGTACAGAAAAAAATGCATGATCAGATTACCGGTATATTTGATAAAAACAGGGATTACTTAGCAGGATTACATTTTCATACAGTCTGCAACATTGCAGCAGACACATGCACAGTGCACACCATGCCCTGCCCCTGGGCCCCAAGTGCAGTTGTTAGACCCCTAACCCCCCCCACCCTTTTACCCCATAACTCCCCTACTGCCTAACCTAAGCTTAAATCTATGTTGTTTCTTTTACTTATTTAATTACTTTTCTCTTTACTCTTTAATTACAGTCTGAGTCAATGGTCAGCTCAAGGGCGGAGCTACAGGTCACTGCCCCTGGGCCCCGAGTGCAGTTGTTCCGCCACTGTAGGTAACTTTGGAGCATGTGAATACCTAACACACCTAATTCAGATTGTGCTTTTTTTCTACAACTAATAATCATAATAATAATTGTTACCATTATTTTTGATGTTGTTTAGATAACTTTTAGGAATCTCTGAAGCATGTGAATAGCTAACACACCTCTTTCAGGTGGCGATTTTTTTTTACATCTAATGATAACCATCACAATAATATTGATTGTTTCAATTATTATAATATTACAGTTATTGTTATAACCTGATCTAACTTGTAAATACAACCGAATAGTTCATAATTAATGACTTATTGATGTTTGGTATTGAAGTAATCCAAAAGTAACTAAAAGTAATCAGGTACATTACTTTACAATTGTGATACTCTCAGCTGATTTTAGTGCAGAGGTACTGATGACAGGGAATTTGGATCATTCTCAACTCAAAATCTAAAACATTCGCGTGCAGGAAGGCATTATGTCTGGCTATACATTTACAGTATGTGCTACCAAAAATCTTTCACAGATGCTGGAACACTTTGTGCTGCAGCCCTCTGCCCTCCAGCCTCCACCCCAGTGAGCGGTCCACTGGTGTTGCTGCACCTCGCTGCGAGTGAGGCAGTAACGCTGCAGAGTGGAGGGACACATCAGAAGACTGGCCTGGCCGTGGCACAGGGGCAACGTTTCCATGAAACATATTCACTATGCATAACTAATCATTTAGTGATATATTGCTGACATTTACAAAAATGTTATTTAAATATTATATGCTATTATATACTGTTACAACCATTTTCTTAAAAACAATTAAAAACATTGATATGAAATATTAAGGCCAGGTGAATGAAAGGTAGAACATGTTGTTCATTACAGATGGAATCTTTCTTTTTGCAATTCTTTTAATTTTGAATCTATACCTGAATTTGAGAGCAAATGAATGCAATTAATCTTTGCATCTCGGGAAAAACATGTTTTGCATTTACATCTGTTTACAGATGTTTGTTTGATTTATTCTGTAGTTTGTATATTTTTTAACAATGTACATCATCATATTTTGACCGTGCAGCCAGATGGTCCACCACTGTCAGTGCAGGGACGCAGAGCGAGGAGCAGTGGACTAGGATGGAGCGAAAACGTACCAGGAAGGAATGAGCAGCTTGAGACGCATACATCTTGAGTGAAGGAGAGACCGAGGCAGAGAAAGAGACAGAAGGGGGCACGGTGGAAAAAAAAGAAGCCGGTAAATACAGTCACTGAGGGAATAACCAAGACGGACTTACAAAGGATTAGGCTGAAAACATACTGGCGACTGACTGATGGATGGGAATATCGAGGCAGGGTATATGAGAGTGGTGGGAATAAGCAAATGGAGGCGAATGCGAGGAGGAGAGGATAGAAAAACAGTGAAAGGCAGCCAGACTACAAGAATGGGGGAGGGAGGTGAAATCAAGCCTCTCACACTAGTCGCTGTGTGTGGTCTCCTAGCAACACTGTCAGCCATGCATCCCTTCCTTAGCCACTGAATATGCACAAAGCAGGATGTCAGTCTCATCATACATGATGAACCCAGGGTTAAACTTCACTGCCGCTGCATGCGTAGGCCTACCTGATGGTCCAGTAACAATTTGTAATATGTACTCTCTCTTTTCAGTAGTATTCAATCCACATCCTCGGTGCTAACATTAATGCTCCATTGAGCTCCACTGCAAATTTCCTTTACAATACATTGGCTCCCGCATCTTTTCAGTCTAATGTAGGTAGAGTAAATTATTTCCATCTCTCGGCTTTATTTTACTTGAGCTGCAAATCTGAAAGTAACAAATCACCTGGCCTAATAATAAACACAAAGCTCAGGTGTGTATTTTTGCAGCAGAGTAACATTTTGCTACTTGGGAAATAGGGCACTAAAGTAAAATAGATATTAAGAGCTTGCATTTGGAGAAAATCAGCCCCAGCACTAAAGCGGGACCAAATTATATCATAGCTGCTTCTTTTCATGAACGCGATCGTAATCACGGATCTGCTCACAAATGCTAATGTGGTTCCTGTCAAACACCAATTTCCACATGAGCCCGATGACCTGAGCAAAACCATCAGACTACAGGCATAACAATATTTAGAACAGCAACAACAGTTAATAACAATACAATATTACATATACATTACGTACAAGTACCTTGCCACTTGTTTTTGTTTATTTTTAACAAATACCACTAAACAAGAGGTGACATGACATCATTTCATCACAGTTATGTTTCTGGCCAAGCAAAACCAGCTTCCAGTGAATAGATGTTAAGCAGTGTTGAGGACTAAGGCCTCAGAGGATTCATTTCATCATCTTATGATCTTGATGATTTTATTGGCTGGTATCATAAATACAGTAAATATGGAATATTAACAGAGGTTACTGGCTGATAAAGGAAAACACAATGATATGAGGAAATTACAAACAATAAAACTGTCAGTATTTCCAAACAGATCATCAGAAGCCAAGGTTTAATATTATCATATGTCACCAAAAACAAGATGAAGTGCTATATTGCACAGTGGCATGATGGTGAAATAATAATAATAATAATAAGGCTTGACAAAGTGACATAAACGTGTTAATTTTACAAAAGCCAAATTTGTTTCAATTTTAGATACAGCTGTGATCTTGTATGATAGTGATGGCCAGATGTGTCACACTTTGTGTTCGCAGCAGCTCAACTGGCTGTGAGAGATACAGTGCTAAACATGTGGTCAGTCAGGTCAATTACACTGCATCACATCATTAAGAAATAACATGAACTCATGACGATTATGTCTCAATACAACCATCATCAAGAACGTTTGACACATGCAAACTTTCATAACATCAGTATGAATAACGCAGTGGAGGATTCACTTGCTGTGACTGAAATAACTGAAGTGAATTTGAAATATGGGAAAGAAAAACAACCTGTGAGCAGATTGATTTTTACCTAATAAACCTGTAAGTAAGGGAAACTATTCAACTATTTCCTGTATTGTTTTCACCTCTGGGTTATAGATTATGGAGCCCTTCCCTACTACAGCATGCCTTAACCTCTCTTTATGTACTGCTATTGTGTGCTGAAGGCTCTACAATATTGCATTGTGCAGTGAAAAGCCTGTGGCTGATGAGAATGGACAGGAGGTGGAGGAGGAGGAGGTGGAGGACGTGGAGGAGGAAGATGCAGAAGCTGATGTATCCCTTCAGGCCAGGGGTTGGAAGAGAGGCGTAGGGGAGTTTTGTAGGTTTGTTTTCCTTTTGACCTCTTTCTCATGTTTTGGACATGAAATAAACAGCAACCCTCGGTATGAACACATGGGCTAAATTACACCTGTGTCATTTTGCTTGAACAAAATAATACAAACTTTGAGATAGAAATATTTCTGTACAAGACACTTTGCACAGTTTGGACTCTCCTCCTTAGTATTGTACATATTGAGTGACCATTAAATCTTTCATGGACTGCAACCAAAAATATCCCACAAAAAAAGCTTTCTCTCTTCCCCCTCCCCATGTGCTACCAGGACACATCTGTGAGCCATAACAAACTTACAGAAGTGTTCAGCATTTGTCTGAACTATGCACCTTGTCCGCCCATAAATGAATCCATTACTATTGGCATGTGTGTGCATTAGTAAACATATTTACAGTGTGTGAATCATGACATGAGTGTAACCAGCTATCAGGTGAATTATAACATAAATGAAATAATACCAGTGTCTCTCTGAAGAAGTGGCCAGTGAATGACCTCTAAGTCCCCATAAGCCACCTAAGCTTCACCTTGCCTTCATCATCTTTTGCTGGAATCTGCAGTAACCAAGGTGACCCATTGCACTTAGCATACTCAACGCTTACTAGCATGCAGATCCACAAGCCCCTACAAAACACTGGACCCATTTCCAATCAGTCTTTGTTGTTTACTTTCTCTATTGCATACATTAGGATTTAAATATCGGAAACATTACATCATAAAGCGTGTCTTATAAAATAACATTATTCAGAAGCAGATGTAAGTAAACTCGGCGAGTACAGTACAGTATGTCCACTGCATTAAGCCTCTATTTTGTTTGAGCTTTGTATTTGGCTGCTGAATCCCAGATAGTGAGGTGTAGTGCTGCAGGGAAAAGAGTGAGAATTGAAAAGGTCCTACACGTCGAGGGGAAGAGCTCCTCCACGGCTGCACACGCTTCACTGAGCCAGGAACCCTCTCCAAGCAGGATCTGACTTCTTTTAGGTGGGGATTACCCAGCAGTATTGTCCATCCCCCTCCTGCTAGATGATTGATTTGATTTTTTTTATTTATTTTATTTTATGATACATTATTTATGTATATTTATTATTTATTCTAAGAAAACCTGTCTTGAGAAAATTTATGCAGGCACTCATAATGATGCTATAATGCATCATAAAATACGGCAGTGCGTTTAAAGCTAAATCTTACTTGAGTATACAATGATCATTGTATACAATGAGTATACAATGATCAAAAAGAAATTTTTACTTTTTTTAACACACTACATAAACTTGGTAAATCAAAGCTGAACCTGTTTTATAAGTACTGTTTTATTTAAGTTTTTTTTTTAATTCATTCATTAATAAGCTAAAAAACATCATAGCCCCCAGCACAATCGGCTGCCTCAACATGACAACCCTCATACAGTATTCAAAAACAAATTTAGCAAAGTCCAAATAGCCCAAAGTAAAACAGGATCAGCTGAACATCTCTGAAAACGAGACATATGATTTGCCTCACAGCAGCTTGTAGTGTGCTCGACTCGTAACCTCTGTGTCGTACTCGCTGCTTTGAAGCCACAGAATGAAAAATGTATATAAACAACTGACAGAATCCAAACTTTTCCACACACAAGAAAACACACACAAGAGTCTCCTCAGTAAACAGAGCTGATACTACTATAATAAACCTGCGGGTGCTCTTGGTGCGATGGCTTTCATTTGACTGTTCGATGAAGCAGCAGCGATGGAGTGGTTTCCAAAGCCAGGTACGAGTGGTCTCCCTGCATTTAAATCATCCTACACCTTGTGTTCAAAATCCCCTGATAAGCGTGTCATAGCGTAGGCTGCACAGAATAAGCGCACGCACACACACACACGCAGACACACGCCCACACAAATCTCTCCCACTCCTTCATCTCATTACATACAGATCATGTTTCTTATGGCCTGGGAGTGACAGGAAGACAGCAGAGGAGTCAGTCAGTCAAACTTTTCAACTGCATCGAGATTTTATGGAACAACTTTTTCATGCTGCCACCACGACAGCGTCTTTAGAGACTCGCTGGAAACCGGTGAGTTCGACGTCTGAGAGGGAAACAAGCGAGGTGATAAAACGTACAGGTTCGTTGGCCTTCCAGGTGTGATTGGCAGGTTTTCAGCTCTGAGTCGTGCAATTCTTATTCCTGTCAGTGCTACTGCTCACCGCACTGACAGTGAATCAAATGAAAAGGCAGTAACTGGGGCAAATGGCAGATGACGCAGTGGGAGGTGTCTGCTTTTCTTACTTTGTGGTGTTTTCCGACTTGGTTGTTTGGATTTTACAGATCAATTTGAATTGTGTTTGTGTCGCGACTTCCTGTTATTATAAGACAGTGTCATCAGTGTCTTATTCTCAGCACACGTTGGTCTGAACACATTGAAAACTTTTTAAATGTATCACTCTGATTTGCAGCTTATTTTACCCAATACTGAAACTCATTCCTGAGCTATTTAACTCGCGACTTCCTGTTATTATAAGACAGTGTCATCAATGTCTTATTCTCAGCACACGTTGGTCTGAACACATTGAAAACTTTTTAAATGTATCACTCTGATTTGCAGCTTATTTTACCCAATACTGAAACTCATTCCTGAGCAATTTAACTGCTGAACAGAAATTGGATGGGGGGGGGGGATATATTGAAAAAAACAATCAGAGTGACATGAAAGCAGCAGATTTGGTTCAAAACATCCTATAAAACCAGAGTCTTTGTCGTTGTGCCTGAAAGCAGGGGGTTAGAGTTAGTGCTGGATTTCCTTTTGCTGCCACCTAGTCAAGCAGCTGAGATTATTTTCAGGACACTGTGTACAATCACCCCTTTTCACACGCTGCTGCTGAACTCATAGTTTTTGCTGGTTGACCATGACCTTTCTGAATGCCACCGACAATGAATTACCACTGTGAGATGCTTCAAAGTCCATTATGCTCTACATTAGTTTCAGACCCTTGTATTCACATGACACAGTGAAAATGAGAACAACAGTGTTCCTTTAGTATAAAATGTACTTTCCACAATTTGCAACTTACTCCTATGACCATTGTGTTTCCAATCACACAGTGAAAATTTTCATGGTCTTCTGATTAATGAGGACCAGGAACAGAAACACAAGACTGTGGACCACTTCTGTATCCATTTATGTGTCTACGTATCACGGAGATTTCAAATCTTACTTTTCTCTCATAGTTACACTGACATGACATTCCTTCGTGCATCTTGAAAATAAAAATGATACTAACACGTGTAAATATATTTTTTCCTGTCCCAAGTAGGTTGGAAGATATTGCTTCTCAAGGTGGTGATTAAAAAGGCTTCAGACCGTGACCTCGGTGCCAACAAGAGAGGAGGAACTGTTGGCTCCTAACTTTATTTATTTTGCATGGTGCCATGCAAATGAAGGTCTAATGAGAAGAAAACAGAGAGGAAATGAACAAAGATGAGTTGCCTCAAGGTTATCATTACCACACATCATTACTCTTGACTACACACTGCAGTGAAGACTGGCTGCTGTAAGTCACTTAACAGCCCAGAATGAAAGCATTTAAAGGGAACATTGAATGCGAATGTTGGCTAATTTGGCCATGTACATCTTCCACATCCTTTGGCCACATAAGGGACATAGGCGTATGTCTGGAGCACGCTGCAAGCAGGATGCTACAAAACACAGCACCGAGGAATAACTGGTCATTTAGAGAGTAAAGTCATCCCTGCTCCTCCTCCTACCTCAGGTCAGTTACATTTTGGACATAGTTTCCTTTCTTCAGACAGCACAGCTGGTGCGTTACAGGAAAAAAGAGAAAGACAAAGAAAAAGACAAAATGAAGCATTTAGAGAGAAGGAATTCCGAGTTGGAGACACAGTGGAAAAAGTCCATCGGGATTCAATTTGATTTCCTCTTCCTTTATTGGACAAGTGTAAAAAGGCAGGGGGTGGGGCTGGATGGGGCAGAAGACAAAGGAGGATGATATCTAACAAGGTCTTAGACTGGATGTGTTCGCAGGACATGGTAGTAAATGGCATGCCCTTTAATCACTGAACCACCAGAGGCAACCTTTAAGTATAGACCTAATAATAACACAGCACTGACTGAGTCAGGCACATGAAAAAGTTGATTTGATTCACAGGAAACATTGTTTTGATGGTGAAGATGATTAAGAAATCAAAATTAAGAAATGATATTCATTTTAGCAATAGAACCAACAATGTTGTGGATAATATGATTCAACAGGACATGTGATATTGATCAATTTGTGCTGATATACATTTATAAATATAACAAAAAAAAGTGTAATTGTTGTCAGTTTGACATTAATTTGTTACAGCCAGTGGAGATCATTGATATCATGCAACGATTTCCATGGTTTCTCAGTCTGTGAAAACAACGGCATCTATGGCTTCCTCAAACGTACTGTCAAGTCTGAGAAAATAACAATGATGGCGTCATAATGATGTCATCTGTACTATCCAAACATGTTACAAATTACATACAGGCTGTGTTAAAACCTGGGTGCACTACATGTATCAAGAGTTTTTCTAAAAACAGACACAACCGGGTTGCATAATGAAAAGTGTGGGATCTCTGTCTCTGCCATTTCACTTTTAAGTTTCATTCTTTTTTTAAAGTGTCGAAAGAGAAACTGCTGAGTAACTCCTTTCCACTTTTGAATGCTCTCACTTCTAACCAAGTGATATATATCAGTTTGATAACAACCTGTGTTTTTGTATACAGGAAAATTTTATAGCAACATAAACAAAAGAAAAGCCACCCTGAAGACACACACTGCTTTATCAATAAGCCTGCTGATTCAAAAAACAACAGTGGTGTGCAAAAGTCTACGACAATAAAAGCAATGATGCTTTTAAAAATGTGTTTCAATGGATACCTTGAATGTATCAATGAGCTTGATACAAAGTGCAGTTCACAGAAAAACCCTGCATCGGATTAAGTAAAGAACTGCAACAGTAACTGCTTCTCCCTGTCACTGAACATAGTTCTTGCTGTATGTTTGGAGTTGTTGTTATGCTAGACGATGAATTTGAGATGTTCTGGTGATACCACATGACAAAAGACAAAAAAATCTCCATATGTGAAATTCAATTTACTATTACATAATAGTATCATCCCATTTAAGCAGCAGTAGGCTGACAAAACTTAACTTTTCTATTCAATTTTGGCCCAAAAAATTACTGAAATGATTATTCAACCAAATGAATAATCATTTCATCTCTGGTGGACAGTTTAATCATATTGACTCATCTACTCAGCACGTAAGTGGAGGGGCAGGTGAGACAGAGTGATGGGAGTGACTGTGGTCACGTCTACAGCCAAAACTCTTAACTGCCTCTATAGGGGTAGAAAAAACAAGGAAACCAATCAGCATAAACAACATGAATTTCTGAATTTTCTTCAGCATATTGATCAGTGGCCAGATGGAAAATGAATAACTACAAAAGCAGACCCAAAGTTTAGAAGGGAAAATCAAATAAAATCCTGTATTTGTCACATCAGTAGCCACTCAAACGCTGCAGCAGAAACACTCATCTCTGAATTGTCCTTGACAGAGCTGAGAGAATCAGAAGGGGCACGTGGTCTCCCCCTAACAAAATAACAATGCACACTCAAGCCAGCACAACATAACTACAGATGTATTGATTTTGAAATAGCTGTACAGCCGACCAGTAGTAGCCATTTTTATCATCTTTACCAAACTACTGACCTGCTGCTGCTGCTCAGATTCAAGAGAAACAATCTGCTTGGGTGCTCCAGGAAATCCAAAGCCACAAAAAAATAAAAATAAAAAATATGTTACATCCACTTAGCTAAAGACATGGGCTTAAAATATCAGCATCTGCCACATCTGTCTCACATCCATCAGTCATCTCACATCCTGTCCTCCATCCTGTCCATCATCTCCTCTCCTATCATCCGATCATGCCACGAGTTGGCCTTTTCCTCGGCCCTCTCTGGCCCCGGCATGTCTGCATATTTGATCAAACAATATTTCCCGTCTTTTTTTGCAAATCAGGCATGATGCACACTGCCTGAATCATCCACTCCACAGATAAAAGCTCAATCCTTTCTCCTTTATTGAAAACACCAGCGAATACATTTTCATTCTCCCTGTCAATGCATCATAACAGCGAGCTCTGCCCAGTTTCTCTGCTCCTCAACCAAACTATGCGGCTGATTTTTAATAGAGTCTCAAATCCACACGTTCTTATTTAAGAGAATAAAAGGCTCCGGTGTTTGATTACTTTTCACGGCTGAAGTCCGATTCACCAGAGGATCAGTATCAGTTAACAATAAAGTTGTGCTCACCCTGGTTTTCCTCTGCATTCAAAACACAAGGCACAGTGTGGCTGTGTGGCTCACAGCCTGCACTCAATGACCCCACAGCCACAGCTGCTCTCACCCATCCCAGCTCTCCTCTGTCTGTACCATTTAACGCTTAAGACCAACGCCACAAGAGACAATCACATATCAGACGGATCTGAGCCTGTTTATCTGCATCTCTTGGTCTCAGACTGATTTTACATCAGGTGTTCAGGACAATTCAGTCACGTTCAGCTCCAAGGTCAGACTGGCTGCTAATTAGTCACAATGCAATTTCAAGCCGATAGTGAAGTGTCCGAGATGGCAGTGAATCATCCCTGGAAAATCATCATGATGTTCCCACATGCAAACAGGAGGGAACAATTATATTATATATATATATATGTTTGACAGAGCTTTTCTCAGTATAAATGAAACACTGAAACAGGGATCACTCCCGGAATCCTCCAGATAATGTCTGGAAGCAGCTCAGGTGTCACGTGTTTTGCCTTGAAATCACTACATTTGATTTCTCCTCCTCCTCAGGCATCATATGAGCGGTGTGTGAGCTCTCACGCTAACAGTGATGCTCGTTTAGAGTGACTGTCACGCCCGGTGAAAAGGGAGTTGGGTGGGGGGAGTTGGGGGGGGGGCACCACCGACTAATCGTAATTTCACGTTGATTTCTCTGTCCCTTCCGGTTCCTCTGTGAATCACTGGAGACTAAACACTGCGGCGGGTCAGGAATTAGTCACTTGATTGTTTACCATGTAGAAAAGAGAAGAATCTAGTGGTGTGGCTGCATCTCATGCAGACGCCTGTCTCTCCCCACATCCTCACCTGGCTGCGCGCAAACACACACCTCGCCAGTATCCCCCACAACCGCCCAGTGACGCGCGCGCATACGCACACACACACACACACACACACACACACACACAACCGTGCTGTTCTCCGCCTTTACTCCGTCAACACGCAGCTGCTCTCGGCCTCTCAGAGCCACACTCCCGTCATTACTGCTGCTGCTGCTGCGGACTGTGGAGGAGTCTGATCCGGCATCACCTGCACTCAGCTGGGTGTTTGTTGTGTGTGTGTGTTTTTTTTCATGGTGAAATGTGTAAACGCTGTAGTCGAGCCCACAGGCTGTGGCTCGTCCTCTCCTCGCATATTTACATCCGTGCCACAACGACACGCAGGCCTGATATTTACCGACGTGGGCTGAGATGCTTCAAGGTTGAATCACCAGGCTCGTGAGCGCACAGATGTTCACTGTCAACACCGGCCAGGCCCAGCATCCCCACATCCCCAACATCCTCACATCCCCACATCCCCAACATCCCCACATCCCTCCCGGTCACCGGGCAGACGGTGTGTCTTGACCGTGACAGCTGGTTTAGACGGTGCCAGCGAAGGGAGCGATGGTTCCGATGCAAACAAAACATGGAGCCAGCGCAGGTGAGATACGTACCTCAGTGAGTGAGACGCCGATGGCCGGCGCAGATGCAGACTGTGCCGATATCCAGCTGCCCGGGCTCGTAAAAAACCAGACAACAACAAAACCACGCCGGTTGTTGATGACACAGCTGTCTTGGTCGACGCGAGGGGGGGGATAAAAAATGTCCTCCCAGATGTGTCAGTTGACGTGGGAATAAAAAAACGACAACAACAATAAGAATAATAAGAATAAAATCAGATTCTCAGACGCGCATCACCGGACTGACGCCTCTTTCCCTGACGTGGGAGCTCGTCCATTTTCCTGACAAACAGCGCACTGGACCACCGCGGCCGCTGGGAGACGGGAGCGAAAGCCATGGTGCAAATCAACGCGACGCTGCAACGCGATCCTCTGCTAACGCTCAGGTGAAACGGCGTCGGCGCGTCTCCGAAAAGCCCCCGACTCGACCTCCGCAAAACAAACATCATGTTTTCAGATCAGCTGCGGGGAGGGAGGGAGGGAAAGAGAGAGAGGGAGAGAGAGAGAGAGAAAACCAAAATGCGCAGATATCAGCGCCATGTGTTGGATAAGCGCTGAGCATCCTCACTGTGTATTTGCATCCGTATTAATATTCATACAGACCAGTAGCTGCTCGTAGCACAAATAAATCCATCTGAGATGTCTTTGAGTCCAGTTGTAAACAAGGTCTCTAAACAGGGTTTTTCTTTTTTTATGTTGCTGTTACCATGAGACCGAAACTAAATATGAACATTTCTTTCAAACCTTGTATTTTCCTGAAGGCTGAGCAGCAGATTCGTTCAATGTCCTGATGGATTCTAGATAAAGTCCAATAACAAAACACCTCAACTCAGTCTTTTCTTATGAAAGAAAGAAATGAGATGTACAAACACAGAAGTGCTACATATGACAGTGTTATGAATCATTGCAGTGATGTAAGAGTAAGAGGGGATGAAAAATGCTCTCAAAGTATAAAATGAGCTGTATATATATGTGTGTGTGTCGCGCGTACACACACACACACACACACACACACACACACACACACACACACACACACACACACACACACACACATATATATATAGAGAGAGAGAGATAGAGAGAGAGAGAGAGAGAGAGAGAATATATGACTTATATAATGCACAGGCATTGCATTATTTACCTTCATGTGTCATACCTGAGCGAAAACATTTGGTGTTTTTTTGGAGGGAGTCACGTGACCGTACAGTCAACACTGACCCCCCCTTAAGTGAGTGGGAGACAGGTGAACCAGTTGGTCGAACAGACATGGGAGTCAGGTGTTACCTCTTTAGCCACACGGGCCTCTAATCACAGAGGTGGTGCCAGGGGAATCTTTGGACTCTTACTGCCACATTTAGTGGAGCGAAGGGCAAAGGTCAAAGTACAGACAGGTGATAGTTGCAAGGGAAATTATTGGAAAGTGTCTTAGTAAGGTGTTGGGTCACCACTGAGTCATTTTATGTAAAGCAGCCTTTCTTTAACAACAACAACAACAACAATTCTCAGATATTCTCATTGCCAGTCACCTGAGGACGAGTCTTTTCTTTGCACAATGCACTTGTTTTAATTTGTCTGAACAGTGGTACATGACCACAGTCAACTTCCCCTTCTCCGAGAGAACGATAAAAGTATCACACGAGAGAGAAACTAAACAGAGAGAGGAAAGACAGTAGAACAGAGGACGACCCGGATTTGGGGAAAGACTTCAGCTCTCTGTGTGATTTGGGGAGCCATGAAGCTGTCCATGGTGCTGAAAGGGGATTTCTGTGTTCAGAGAGGTGGTATGGTGTAATAGTGACAAATGTCTGCTCTGCAAATCATATTCTGGTTATTTGGTTTGTGCAAGAAACGGTCAATACAGACTGTGTGACTCTGATGAACTGAATGTCAAACATATCAGGTATAATTTTATTTACACATTTCTCATATTAATCAATGAATATGAATTCAATGTTGAATGCACTTATTGTACGTCGCTTTGGATAAAAGCGTCTGCTAAATGACTGTAATGTAATATAATCATTAGACCTACATTGCAAAATCATTTATAGATAATGAGAAGTGTTCCCGTTTCCTGAAATGATCCAGTTTGCTTTTTACTTTGCTGTTGCTGCAGTTTGCTTAACACTTCCTGTATTTCATACCTTGGTATTTTTTTTAAAGCGTCTACTGGCTCAAAGGACACGATGCCGGGACTTTATTCAAGGTGGCCTATATTGTGAAAGTTCTGCAGGAAGTGTGCTCTTTACTAATGGTAACTTAACATTGGGAAAGCACATAGAACTGTTTAGAATTAAACATTGAGAAAGGACAATATCTCTTTGCAAATAACAGTTTCTTTTTATATCTACGATAAATGAGAACGTCGGCCCCTAACTTTGCTATAAAGAAAAATAATTTTTAATAAGTCAGAACAGTTGTACTGACCTCTTATTAAAATGAAAAGTGATGTCAGGTTAATTTATAAGTTTTAAAGTTATAAAGTAGATTCACAGATTCATTAACATTATAAATAAAGAACCCAATTCTACAAGTATAAAGCTATAAAATGCAGTTGAGTTTACCTCTGACATTGCTTGTGTCAAAGTATTGGGGGAGTGGATTTGTTATCAGCAGCTTTACATGATCTGGTCAAAGTGCATCCTTCATGTAGAGGCTGCCTGAACTGGTGAATCTTCATGCACTTGAATTCACTGTGGAATTAACGCTAATAAGGTAAAGGATTTTGTTCTGTTTTTAACAGTATGAGCATCAATGTTTTATGTTGCCAGAACAACCTTTGGACAAAAATGTTTTGTGGTCCTATGAGCAGGACGAGATAAAAGATTTATTTGTGAGCATATTAAAAGTCCTACTGTCATAGGTTCGCCTGTGGGTTTGTTCTTAAGCAAGTCATTTGATCAGGCTTGCAAGTTTTCCAGTCTATCTCTTCCCTAAAGGAAGATTAAGAGCACACGCTGGAATCCGGATAACTGATACAATTCTGACCTCTGTCATAAAGATGTCCATCATAACTTTATTCATACTGAAGGGAACCTTGTCTTCTCTAAAGATGAACAGTACATAATTGAATTACCCACGACCTGTGTAGACAGAGCACAGACAGATATAAGCACTGTTTAAAGTGTTATTAATTGATTAAACGTGGATGCTGTGGCCTCCAGGTTGCAGGAATGACTAAAGAGAAAACTAAGTGGAAGGAGTTTTTAGAGGTTCTTAGTGTTCTGCAATGGGCAATGACCTTTCTCTTCTTAGGTAAGTTCCCATAACACAAATCCTTTTTGAAACTCTATGATATAATACTACAATATCTCCAACTGTCAACCTGCACTGTATAACTGCATCTGAGTTCACTGAAGACATCTCTTTTGTCCCCAACACATGGATTCTTGCACTCTCAATTATGGCACGATATACACCTGGACTCGCCAGGAGTGGCTTGTTGTATCTTGATCGCGTATCTCTTGTTTACCTCGTTGTGGCCGCTCTCCACTCTGTACTTTATATGGCTTGTGATGGACTGGCATACTCCAGAAAGAGGTAACAGATTAGATTTTTTTGGTCATTTTGTTATTTAACTCTGGGAAACTCAAGAGTTTCTACTATTACTCATGTCTCCATCAGGGGGCAGGAGAACACTGTTTGTGAGAAAATGGAGAGTGTGGGAGCATCTCAGAGACTTTTTCCCAATTAAAGTAAGTTTTATTTCGAATCTGTTGTCACCAGGACTTGATGTGGCAGGCTAAAAGCAGAACTATTTGTCCAACATCCACAAAGACCTTTCAAAAAGCTTTTCAAATGTACAATATCAAAAACAGAAAAGTCTGTTCTTTTAATTCTGAATGTAATATGTTCATTTGCATTTGTTCATTGTCTTGGTTCAGCTGGTGAAGACAGCTGAGCTGAATCCAAACAAGAACTACATATTTGGCTGTCATCCACATGGCATCATGAGTGCTGGAGCCTTTGCCTGCTTCAGCACAGAGAGCTGTGGCTTCTCTGAAATGTTTCCTGGGCTTCGACCCACCTTGGCCATATTGGCTGGACTCTTCAGAATACCTCTCTTCAGAGAATACATAATGAGTGCAGGTATTTATGACAGGCTTTGTCTCTTTGTCTGATAAAAAGGTTCTATTCAATATATTATGAGGTCAAATCTGAATCACGGTCATTCATATCACTGCAGCTACCATATCACGTGTATGCGCTCAAAACACTGTGCATAGTTGGTGAGCTTGCAAACACCATGTCCACTGACTGGTCTCAGATCAGTTGGTACTGTCATGATCACATCAAATGTGTGATTTTGCAGCTGGACCGGAAATTATTGTCTGTTTAAACAGAATCAGTGCTCAGCTGCAGTAAACTGATGTTACTCTCTTATTCTGTCTGTTTAGGCCTTTGTCCAGTCAGCAAACCAAGCCTTGTCCACCTCCTTTCAAAAAGTGGCAAAGGCAATGCAGTGGTGATTGTGATAGGCGGCGCTGCCGAGTCCTTGTCATCCTCCCCTGGAGTTAACACAGTGGTTGTGAAGCAGAGGAAGGGGTTTGTCCGGGTGGCCCTTGAGTTTGGGTGAGCACACTGTGGGAAAATCACAGAAGAAATAGGAGTGAGATCAGTCATTGCTGTCAGGTTCCCAGCAGACCACTGCTGCACACGGATTTAATCTCTCCTCATCTTTCACAGGGCTGATCTGGTGCCTGTTTACTCCTTCGGAGAGAATGAACTCTTCAGGCAGGTGATCTTCTCAGAGGGCAGTTTTAGTCGCAGGTTACAGGATCTGTTCAAAAGCATTATGGGTTTTGCCCCTTGTTTATTTGTTGGTGAGCACTTTGCATTCCTGCCGTACAGGACTCCAGTTACCACTGTTGGTGAGTATGTTTTTATTCTGGGTGATAAGATGTGTTTGCTGTACTGTCCCTTTTATCTTTAATCTCTGCTTCCTCCAGTGGGAAGCCCAATCTCAGTCCCGAAGCGTGTCACACCTACTGAGGAGGAGGTCGACCACTATCATAAACTTTACATGGAAGCCCTGGCCAAATTATTTCATGATCACAAGGTCAGCTGTGGACTCTCTAAAAATCACAAGCTCTGCATCATGTAGACATGTCGGTGCCACATGGACTGAGTAACTGTGTCTTTACTTGTTGACTCTGATGGGGCTTTGGAGTTGTCAGTGTAATAAGATGGTATCTGACAACAGACTGTGTAGTTTTCTGTATGCGTGTTGTAGGTGCTGCCTGAATTTGAAAATGTTTACATTGAATATGTGTCACATGGAACAGTTAGACCATTGTATGAAAATTCAGTGTGAAAGACATATTTGCATTATTTTTCATTTAAAAGATATTAATAGTTATTGCAACACACTCAACCAAACTGTTGGTGACTAATTTGCAGCTGTGTAAAATTAAATGCTCATTCAAAGTCCTATGGGTAATTCCCTGGCGTAACCAGCAGAGGGCGACAGGTCCTCATGTCTGGTTTAAGGGTTGCAAGTCTGGAAACGCACCACCTTTACCACTGCACCAGCTTATTGAAAATGTCACTGTCCTTATATTGTAAACAAATTTCAGTAACCACTGAGATTAATGTTAACCCTGATCCTAAGTTAAATGCAGACCTGTCCAAAGAAGCTTCATGACATATTTTTTTCCTTTTCTGCCTTAAGTCACAAACACAACTTTTAATTAATACATGAATAAAAATGTATGTTGTTAGATCGTAACTTTATTGAGGGAGCAGTTTACAGCTGAGGTTTGCACAGAAATTACAAAATGTAATATTTATGAACAGAAATTCGCTAATGACTACAAACAAGAAGCAGAACAGAACACTGGTAAGAATGGAGACTCAAGGAACAATTGAGACTTCTAAAAGAAGTCCATATCATCTGGTGCGTCCAGGTCACGATATTCAATGATGTTGCGGGGGTCCCCTCTTGACATTCTGAGAAGATTAACCAGTGTGAAAAGAAAAGAAAAATAGAATTTGTCATAAAAATGGAGTGTGACAATTTCCAGTAAATACGGAGTTAATAAAATAAAGATCAGACGTACAGTGGTCTCACCTCATGTTGCGTGGCTTCCCAAGGTAGCCACCTTGTCCACGGAAGTTATCATAGTTGCCTCTGCCTCCGCCATACTGGTTGGGGGGGTAGGGAGGGACACCTGTTGAAAAAAAGGGTCAAAAATAAAGACAAATTCTGACTTACAAACACACATCCACTCTAAGCATGGAGGAAAAGCAACAACAATAAAATAACAGTGCAGCTATAGAACACACCATATCCCATCAGTGGTGGACGAGGTTGCCCAAAGTTCACTGGACCCTGAAGACCTTGAGGAGGAAACGGCATGCTAGGGGAAAGCAAGCCTAAAGAGCAAAACAACCAGTGAAAAAAATACTGTTGTTCCACTGTTTTTATAATCTTGTGTGTCACGATACATTTATTTGTTCAGGTTTTGTTTACGAACTACAATCCTCCATTTAGAGTATCTAAGCTGATTAGACAGCAATCTACTGACCTTGACCTGGGGTTGGAAGAGGAGGAAGTTTAATCTCTGGCAGTGATGGCCTCTTAGCATCCATCAGAAAATTGTTAAAGAACGCTACTTCCTTTTTCACTTCTTCAATTTTGTCTCCATGTTTGTTCAAGATGTGCTTCCGTACAAACTCTGGGCCCTTGTAATTAATTTGAAATAAAGCAACAGAACTGTAAATGACAATGCAGTGACAGAGGAAATAGATGTTCACAAATTGTTTTGAAGGACAAAAGAAGGAAACACTTAAAAACACTGCAATGTAGAGTTCTGATTGTTTTGCTTTATAAGGACTGACCTTAAATTTCTTGCCACTTAGAGGACACAGCCATTTGTCCTTTCCCAGCTCTTGTGTGTTGGATGACACAAACTTCTCCACCTCCTCTTCTGGGTCCTTGCGTCCCATTTTCACTGCCTCTTCCTCACAAAGAATTTCTTTCAAACTATACAATGGAATAAGCTTCTCCTCTACAATCTTCTGCCACTGTTGCACTGTTTGAAAAGTACAAAATTGGTGAGATGATTAAAACAAGACAAAGGTTATTCAAACAATATGAAGCCATAGATATAATGGAGTTCACCCACAACTCACCAGACCCCCATTATATAATTAAAAAAAATACACATTTATTTCATTAAAGACAAAACCAAAACTTTAAACAAAATATTGTGTTGCACATTTTAAAGAAAAGCATACAGTAAAAAACATCAAAAAAGTCCAGAGAATGCAGAATATTGTAAAAAGACAAAGCAAAATTGTGAAACCAGAAAAAGTTGTTGATACTTTTAGATTAAATGTGTTGTTGTGTATCAACAACATACCAGTGTACTACTACATGTTCCTATAAAATAAGAAATAAAACAAAATTACCTTCTCCGTGTGTGATGCGGTTTGGAGGGATGGGCCCACGAACATGGACTATGCCACAGCGATTAGGCATTTCATCTTCACTTGGGTATTCACAGGTGTTGTAGTAATCAATTGAATGAACAATACGAAGGTACAAGATCAGGCGGTCCAAAACCTGGAAAGAGGTTAAGAAAAAAAATCTTACAAAGACTGACTGTTAGGAGTTAAATGTACCTGACCTAGTACTTCAGAATGGACATAAGTGTGTGCTGTATATAGTACATAGACTACTAGTATTTAAGTTTGAGTACTCTCAGATAACAAGTACCAATACCAAGAATATCAAGGGAAATGTACAGGGTAAGAGCTTCTCCAGCGTTTCCTACAATGCTGGTTGTGTTGCACTGCTATGAGCAGCAGCAAACTGCTTGACCTCTGCCTTGTGTTTGGTCTTGGAGGTGGAGGTGGAGAAGAGGTACGTGGTAACTGGTGCAGAGTATGCAGATTATTTTTTCAAATATAAGTACTTGAAATACTTGGGGTCCAATTCCAGTACCAGTACTGAGACAGTCCTATAATTAGTGATTCAAATTTAATCGTCATGGGAAAAAGCAAACCTTGGCTAATTTGTCATCCCTCTCCACGGTTGTCTCTGCAGGGTTTCCTTCCTTGGTGCTCTCCTCAGGATCCATCCCACTTCCAGAGCCCAGGAGCTCCTCCTCCTCCGCACTCACCTCCTCTATCAGGTAATCTGTGATATTCTTTAAGATGGGGTTTTGAGCTGGCAACTGCAAGAGAGCAAACCACAAACAATTGAATATTAGTACGAAGATAAAACCTTTTGTGATCAGTGTGTGCAACTAGCGCTGTGCTTGATAACCAGAACACAGTACCTCAGCGCTCTGCCCCTCTTCCTGGGGCTTGTTGCTCCACAGGTCTCCCTTCTCGTCCAGAGCATGAATGAGCTTGGCAGCTAGCTTAATGTCATTGCGGAGCACCTGCTTGTGCTGAGTGATGCCATTAACATTACGCACCCTCCGGGCCAGGTCCCTGTTTACACCTGGTGCCAGTTCACAGTCTCGCAGCTACAGAGAGGGTAGAAAGTAAAATTTACATTTTGTGTGTTTGTTCATGAAAGTCTTTTTTGACTGCAGCTCTTGTCAATGACAACAATAATCAATGATTTCACAATGATATGGTAAAATGAAAAAGGGGAAATAATGCACTCACTCGAATATTCTGAAGGTTCCAGCAGACCTCTTTGATATTGACACTCCGGTCAAATGTTACCCAGCAACGTCTGAAAAACCTGTAACAGCACAGGGGTTCAAATGGAGGTATATATGTTAATGTTTTGACAAAACACACTGAACAAAAATTACTGTTAGAATAAGTTTTTTTCCCCAATTTTTCAAGCCAACCTGCGCTCTGGATGGGGATCAGACAAGCAAACACGCAGAAACCCAGGGTATCGTCTACAAAGCTAAGAGAGAAACAGATAACGATACTGAGCACATCACCCGTGTATCTACATTTCCTGAGCCATCAACACAGTATCTTATCGTCAACTCACAGCAATAATCTCAGCCTTAGAGATGGTGGGAGCAATGCTCCTCATGAACAGAGAGCAGGTCCGGTGAAGAGGCCGTGGTCTGGGAGAGTCACCATTAGACTTCTTTTCTTCTTTCTTCTCCTCTTCAAAGTTCTCTTTTGGTTTCTCCTCTTCATCGTTAAATCAATTGGCAATTGATGAATAGTAGAAAAACAGACTAATATTAAACTATGAAAATAATCTGATGTTCAGCTATGAATGTAATGATAGTGATGAATGATTACAAACCTTCCTCTTCCTCCATATCCTTGTCGTCCGCTTCTTCCTTCTTCACTGGTTTATCAGAGCAGTTAGAGCTGGAGTCTGAATCAGACTCAGAGTCGCTCTCTGAGGCGCTCGCTTCATCATCACTGTCACGCTTCCTCTTTCGTCTCTGCTGATAAATGATGGAGTATTTATCTAATTGCTGCCTCTTATTCATAAAGGTAGTAATGGACGTCACACTAACCTTCTTGGGTTCTGACATTTCCTCTTTGGCAGCTTCTTTCTCTGCCACCTCTTTCACATCCTCCCCTTCTGCTACAGCATCCCTCTCTGTGTTAGCTGAATCACTCTCCTCCTGAGGTAGATTTTACTTTCATCATCACGGCAACATTAAGTCTTTGCTAGCAGGCCAAAACTGACAGAGAAGAAAACATACCTTCTCGTTTTTTTCTTTTTCTACTGGGGGTTTCCGGTCACCATTCAAGGTTTTGACATCTTCTCTCTTTGGAGGTTCAACAACCCCAGAAACAGATACTAACTTCTCTCTGTCTTCATCCTCTTCAACTGGCAGGTCCAAGATACGAAGATCATGATCTGTCCCTCCTTCCATCTTAATCACAGCTTAAGGCAGAGAAAATAATGTGTAGTTCAGGCAACTAAGAACAGTGTATTTTATTTGAATAAAATGCAGTATTCCTCATACTTTGATAATACTTTTAAAATAAGAGGACAGACGCAATGTATGTAAACAAAAAAGTGAACACATGAACAGAATTCTGCAAATAACCGATGACGCCTCACCTGCATCCAGAACTTTGATGATGGCCTGGGTCTGTTCAATGTCCAGGGAGACATTATCAAGCCATCCATTCTCCATAAGGAACATGAAGACATTAAGACGGTTTTGCAGGGCACTCTGGGCCTCTGCCTTAAGTCGGCTGGCCTCATCTGGATGGTACTTGGACCTGAACCTGTGTCCAGGGTTTGGGTCCACATAAAGTGGGAAGGAAATGATGGGGTTGGGATGAACAGATCATACTGGTTACATACAGAAAATTACACCTTGGATTGTTTTTTTCTGTATTTTGAATGCAATCATTGTTCAGGTTCAGGTTTTGACCTTGTACATATTGTAAATAATTATTCCACACTGTTGATTGAGATTAACCCCCCCCCAAAAAAAATAAGGAAACAACACAACAAAGAGATTATAAAATTAAGTAATCACATTACCAGTATTTTACATTTAAAATGTTTATCATTCAGTAAACTACAGTTACCTTTTTTTCAGCCAGTTTATTTACAAATAAATACAGAGAAGGGGTCTCTCCTGTGAAAATGCGCTCCACTTCACCCCAATGGTGTGTCTGTACACACACAAATTCGATTTTGGGACTCGATTTGGTCCAAATATAAAAAGAAAATTGTATAGAAAAACCGTAAAAGAAAAAGAAAATCTGCGCACGTGGAGGACTAGACTGTCTAACTAAAATCTGTTACTTTGTATCTAAGAGCAACTGCATTGTGCGCAGTGCATACCCTTGCTGTCTACACCCGGTTCTTGCGGTTCCACTTTTTCTCATCTTCACAAAAAAAAAAAAACACGTCGTCAACGTAGTAGTGGGAATGAAGGGAAGAAAAATGGGTTATGTCAAAACAAATCAATTTTGCGCGATACCTGTGAAATAAGTATAATAAGCATTATAACAGGCATTGTACAACTGTGAATTATGGATTAAGTTAAATTATCAAGCAAGAAAATCAACCCAAACAATGACCATGATTTTTTTATACTCAAAGCTAAGTGTAACTGAAAAAATACTAACAGAAATTAAATGTTTTAGCAATATTTTAATTAACAAAAATCCTCAAAAACATCTGTAATTGAATAAAAACTGATTCCCTCATATCTCACTATATGTAATGGTAGGGTTGATGTTCTCTAATTTACTACAACTGTTGTAACAAAAGTAACTTATTAAGTCCTTTACTACCTTCATATTCTATAACAGCCCCACAAGAACCAAACCATCCTTTTGACTTTCATTTAAAAAAAACATTTATATCTGAAGTAATTAGGATAATTAAATAAAGGCCAAGGGTAGGTAAGTATTTAGCATTGACAGCTTAACTGACTAACACTAATACTTCATTAAAAACCTACTCATGTTTCAGAAAAGTGCTTATGTGGTAATGACGTTCGATAACATACCACTCTTCATCTTTATGAGCCAAGAAGAAGTCCTGCATCTGCTGTCGGCGAAAGTCAAGCTTGTACTCATTGTAGCGTCTGACTGCCTCAGTCTCATCCACAGAATCATCCAATGAAATCAGGAACTCCTTGAAGCTTTTCATTATAGGAGGAGGTGGTCCCAAATCCATGTCATGGATGTTACCGAGCCTAATGAAAGATAGACACATAGGATGTAGATATTAAAGGACTGGTGAAAGTATTGGCTTTCTTTATATCATGTGTGTAAGTTGTGTGATGATAGAGAAAAAACATATACACATATTCATATTTTAAGCATATTCAGCACTTTGGTCACTGAATCAAATGTGCTATTAAAATAAACTATTAGTTTCTTTATTAATTCACATCTCTCACCTTGCTTGAATGGGAATACCATGATGAGGCTGCATGAGATGCAAGTCTGGATGGCCCCAGTGCTGAGGTGGGCCATAGCTTGGCCCTCCTCCACCACCATAACCCATGTCGTATCCCCCGCGATACGGGTCTCCACCATGGTCATCCCTGCCAAGGCACAGAAAAAGAAACATAAGCATCATTAAAGGACAAATGGTTAGATTTTGCTGTGTCACTGCTGGCAATCTCACCAGTCTCTTCTCATGCGTTTCTGCTGGGGACTCATGTCATGCCTGGGTGGTGTGAATCTCTCTCTGCGTCCTCTGTCATAATCCCTGTACTCTCCATGACTGCGGCGTTCCCTGCCCCTGTCCCACTCCCTGGGAAATTGATTGCAGCAAACAAACAAAAAACATGAAACAGAATATGAATCATATTTACCAACTGGAACTGGAGAACTCTACATGACAGCAGCAGGGAGGCATCACTTTGTTGAATTTTGCAGGAATTTAAGGATTTACATGTCTATGTTAATTTCGTGAACTGAAATTTGCCATATTGCTCCTAGTTACCTGTCATTCCAGTCATCTCGGCGTCTGTCTTCTCTCTCTCTCGAACGATCATAGTCACTTCGCTCCCGTCTGAATTTGTCCCTTCTCCTACGATCATACTCATCATCACTGTCTCCCATCTCCGTGGGGAAAGAAAGCAAACTTAGATTACATTGTGGAATTACTGGGTTATAAAGAGGCTGACAGTGAGCACAGTCATATTACTGATATAATAGAAAAAAGTGAGGATAGCGCGGACACTAAGATGAGGAGATGGTCCGCCATAGGAAACTAGAGCAGACTGTGGAAAATATACGGTAGGCCTTTGTCTCCCACAACAGTTAATGTCAGTAAACCACGGACATCCAAATTCTCGAAACCACTCATAAAGATAAACATATAAACACTGTAACATACGGAAAGACAAACGTATCTTCTCAATTAGAAACAAAGGGTGCACGGTGCTTTCGCCTATGTCAGCCAATGCCATCGACTATGTAAGGCTATTGTAATGTTAGCTCATATGCTAGCTCTTTTAGCTAGCTGTAATATTAGCATTTATGTTGCAGTCGGTGTTAATGTTTGAGAACTGTCATTTTAGAAGCAAGAGCGCTTCCCTTGACTCGTTAGCTTAATAACAATCAATAAAATACTATATAATACAAAGAGACATTTTTATATCTGATTTAACATTTACCCTGCGTATTCGTATTTCTCCCCCTTTCCGTCCGCGTTTCTTCCTTGATGTCGCAATGGGGGCTGCCAAACAGCAAAATTGAGCAACAGTGCCATCATCTGGTTTCAAGCAGGAACCACAAATTCAATACTACTAGGGAATGTTGGAATGTCCCTTCATTTGACACTGTTTGGCAGTACCGTTAGTTGTTATTTTTATGAAAATTGTATATTGTTTATTTTACATGTGGTTACTTTACTTTATCACACACAATAAATCAAGCAATGAAGCCGTGAAAAATAATAAAGATGGAGAATTGATTCTCTTAAAACAGGCCATGGATACACACTCCTCGATAAACATGGGCATTTCAGAATTTCTTCTGAACGTTAAAATGTTTTTCTTTTAAATATTTTGTTTACGAATAAACTTATGCTGCATAGAAATATTTGCTCTAAAAAACAGGATTGTTCTGCCCTCTGCATTCAAATGACACTGATGCTGGATGGCACCATCTTAAAGGTCTCTGGGTTTGTGAGACAGCAACTCATGGTTCAAGGTTCAGGGTACTCAACAATTGTTTTTAATGTATGACATTAAAATTAAAATAAAAGTTAAATAAAATAAAGTTAAATTATAAAACAGTTGTAAAAATAAAGTTGCAGATCAAGAGTTGGTGTTTGAATAATATTTTAATATATTAATCATATACTGTATATTATTACTTTCATTATCAAATAAACTGCTAAGTATTTCCCTTTTTAATGCTTTTCTTTGTTCGTCCTCTGAACCTAAACTGGTGCTTCATATAATCCAGGATTGCGCGTGGCCACACTTGAGTAGTCTGTGTGTTATCCTCCATGAAAAATGTAGATTCCACTTGTTGTGGTAAGGAATAGTCATCTCTGGATCCAAATGCAAAGTCTCCCCCAGGTCCAACATTGGCTTCCAAAGCGCTGGAGATGAGGTCCAAAGGACTATCCAAAAATCCCTGTGAATATTCACATGGTATACAGTGTATACTTCAACTTGGAAAATATAATTTAGATTTATTTTGAGAATATAAAGAGGCAACTAACTGTTAGTTGTAGAAATCATACTGAGTTCCATCAAATAGAAAGGTTGAAAAGTTTTTGTTCATTACTGAAGACAATCTTTAAGCTTACCTTATCTTGAGGAGTCTTTTTGCAATCCAGCAGCAAAAATGAAGACACAATCAAAAGCAAGACAGATGATCTTAGAACAGAGGAGTATGACGGTCGCGATCTAGGCATCTTTCCTCACAGCTGCATTTGCATTAGAGAAAGGTCGTACAGTATATTTGTAACACAGTATACTCAGAATGCAACACACCTAAGTGAAGATTGAGGTTCTCTATAAAGATAACCCCTCGAGTTCTTTTGCTTCAGAGATTCACCTGTGTGGTTAAATGTCTCTGTGCAGCTTTATTTATTTCTCATCTTGGAAGGAACAAGTTTCAAGAAACACATCAGCCTTTTCACACATACCAAAATCCAGCCAATAGCTGACTGACACACAACTGCCTTATAGCTGGAGTAAAGGAAGTTCATTCATCTGAAATATGAATTATCTGTACTTTTAAGCAACAGGTGGTGTTATTAAAGACACATGAAATTGTGAAAATGAAAAGAAATAGAGCTTATTAGGAGGGATTACAGGGACTTAATACAACAGCTTTGAGGATACTTGAATGAATCACCATCTTAAGCAAAGGCCAGAAAAAAACATTCAGGCCATACCATTGAATTATCTGAAAAGACTATTAATTACATACACTTTTTAATCCTATAATCTAAAATTACCAGATCATTAGCAGTACATTTAAATCCTTAGCATTTTAATAGCAGAAATGACTTGGCACCAATGAAAACTAACCTTTTGGTTCATTAAAAAAGTATTTTATAGTGACACATGAAGATCATGTAATTATAAATAACTATACCATATCAGATTGAAACTATAGAAATTGTACACCTTTCACATAAGTTTCCAAATTCATTATTGAATATAGTAGAACCTGAAACAGTCTAAACTCAGCAGAATGCCCCTGCCATGATTAGTAAATGTAAAGCTCAGGACAAAAACCCATAAATTACCAGAGCAGTTTCTTAGGTAACTCTTCCATTTCATTAGGTCTTTTCATTGTTTCTAATGGAACCTGTAACCCAGGACCTCTGCATCATTAAGGCTCAGCAGAATGTGAGCTGGATCTTAAGGAGATTATAAGCTTACAAGTTCAAAAAACTTTTCATTCATCATCAGATGTCAGAACAAAACAGTGATTTGACTCATTAACACACACTGTGAGAGACTACTGCTATACAGACATATAAGATATTTCTTTATAAATATAAAGCAATTTGAGATTATATGTATACACACACACACACACACACACTGTTAACTGGAAACTGTTTTCCTTTGCTTTATATATATATATATATATATAAATTGTGTTTCTATTGACAAGTAAACTTTTTAAAACCATTGGAATTAAAGCACAAGATCTCTAAGTTCCTTTGATTTAAGGGGTTAAATTTTATTTTTATTTTAGGTTTAATTTTGTAATTATAAATTATGTATTTAAATAATATTATTTTTATATTATCTTTAATCTATTTGTAACCATGCAGAAATGTCAAGTTTTGCATAACATTCCAACCGTCCTACTGGAAAGAATTATTAATGCCAAAATACCTTTGTATGGAGAGTGTTAATTTATCTTAATTGATTAAAAAATGGCAACACAGTCACATTTCCATGTCATTTAATCATAATAAAATTCACAAATGTAACACAGATTTCCATAGGTGGTGTTAAGACATCCGACAGCTTCTTCCAAATTTCCTTGACCTAAGTTAGAAGTTGCAAGTCAGTCATGACTATCTCTACAATTACTCTCACTAAACATGTAGAAATACAGATTCTGTTTTCCTTGTTCATAACTCTGAACAAAAGTGGAGCAAGGAACAAGACCAAAGCTTTTTAACGCACAGTATTTAATAGGGCTACACATGAGCAAAACAAAGGAGTGTGATTCCTGTCCCTTCGATTTCCAAACATTTTATTTACATATACATGTACATCAAGGCCAACATAAGTCATTGCTTTTTTCCCCAGGGTCCCATGAGCCAACGTAATTCTTTTTTATATAAAAATGGAAACATTTTCATTAGATATTCAGGAATCTCCCTTTTACCAAAAACACTAAAACAGTGTTAGGATCCGACCCCTAATTCTCAGTTATTTATTTACAGTATCCAATGACCTTTCATTTGTTGCTATAAACCTGAGTTGTTCAACTTAACAAACAGGATAAAGCTAAAAATATTCTTCTTAAACTTACCTCGCACTAGTGAAAGCAACTGAAACCGAAATGTATAACTATGCAATATTCTGTTGTAGCATAATTAAATTTGAAATTTAAGAAAAATCTGACATTGCAAAAGCTGAAATGTACTTTTAAAACATGTAAAATACGAAAAGAGTACTTCCTCCTCCACTTGTATAATAAGACTGTCAGATAAAAAAAAGTTATGATTATATGTCTTACTGCTCTAACATCAGAGTGGGAAACTAGAGGATCCAATTAAAATGTGAATACAGAATTTCTTGTGTATCCTTACACTGTCGATGTGATCTTGTGATGCAAACAGACATTCAAGTGGCCCATTCATTTTGTGCCGTACTAGTGTTAGGCCATCTGCTGTGCTAAAGTTAAGGATTAAAACATGCAATAAAATGGACTACAGGCAATGTCTACAGGCAAATAAGATGCTGCATGTACGTCAACACTAACAATCAGACCTGCTATGGTTAGTGCGTGAATGACTTCGATTAAGATATGTTGTAAGAGTACTAAGTATCACTAATCTGGTAATTATTTCAAATTACATGGTGACTACAGCATATTTGCTGACAAAAAACTGTTTATGGGTAAAATCATTTTATCTCAGTGCAGCTAACTTACAGCCATCAGATTTGCACTCAGTCCCTACCAATGAGCTGAGCAGTGTCATCATCGCTGTGGTGCCCGTCCTCTCCTGTGTCTTCACTATCTGAGTCTGTGTCCACCTGAGGGGAGTAGTAGCCTTCGTAATCCAAGATGGGAGAGTCGCAGTCTGCAGGGGAGGCCAGGCACTGGACAGTGGTGGTTGTGGTGGTAGCAGAATAGGCACCTGGGCTTTCTGAGGGGGACCCTGGATAAGAGGGTCGAAGCAGAGGAGTGCGCTCTGAGTCTGCTTCACCCTCTGTACCCTCTCCCTCCTCATGACCTCCAGTTTCCTCCTCAGACTCAGACTGCTCTGGGTTGTTTCGAGTCACGCGCTGTTTGCACACAGGACATGTCTTCTTGGTTTGTGTGAGCCAAGGGTCTACACACTTGCAGTGATAGGCTGAAAAGCAAGAAGAATTTTAAGAAACATAAGGGAAGGGGCAGGGGGAGCAAGATAGAAGTTCATCCCCCAATATTGTTTATTCCATTTGTAACAAGCATACAAACATTCATGTTATTTATGGTAAAGGACATAGACTCTGTTTATAAAAGCTACAAAAATGGTGTATCGCTGAAATTGTCAGATGACAACTGTCAGATATCAACAGTGATCAAATCGATCCAAGACGTGACTTATGAACACTAAACCAGTATTCTCTGTCTAAGCTTGCCAACTACCACCAGAGGGGAACGGAAAAATGTAAACTGAAACTTAATATTTCATTTTATTTCACTTGCCTTTCTTAAATTGTGTTGCTGTCAGCTAATTAATAAAAACATGACAGTTTAGAGTTTTTGCTATGACGACTTAGGTTTCTAATATAACAGTATCATGTGAAGTGGAACACTGCTTTCAATCTTATATTCTTCTCTCGTGTTTCAAAAATATTCATTTCTTGGTGTATTGTGCAGATTTATGATTGCATGGGAGATGCAAACATTAATTTTTTGATAAATATGACCATGAGGAGATACTTCACAGAGAACAGTGTGGACATGCCAATAGCCAACATGAATATGTGTTTTTGGTTCATTAACTGACTGCTTACATTTCAAATAGCCTATGATTCTGCATCAAATGGTTTTATACAGATGTCAAGTTCACATACAGCCCTCCCCTTGCTTTATATATCCCCTTTGTCCTATGCTGATCTCATTCATGGGATATAAATGGAAGAAATTCCTGTACTACTATGAACATGTTAAAAAATTACCATGGGAACAAGGTAAAACTCGCAGCTTGTCCCCTTCTTCATACTCATCCAAACATATTGCACAAAGATCATAGTCATCCCCTGTAACAGAGGATAAAAGATTTCAACATAAGTCATTCAAATTAAAGAATTATCTCTCATCAGTCAACTGATTAGTTCATAATTTAGCCTAAGAATGTATTCAATGAAAATCCCTACAGGTGATAGAAGGAATTTCTTGGTGTTATGGTTAAATTTTAAATACAATTCATTAGTTCTCAATGTTCACAAATGCAAGGTACTACGGTAACAGTTAAAATAATAGAATCTCGTTACCTTTACTGAACCTGTGGGTTGGAATTCGCTTCAGCTGTTCCTTGGACAAGCGATTTTTCCTCAGCCTTTTTCTGTACCGCACACACCGTATAATCTGAACAATGCAAAAAAAATAAAATAAAATTAAAAAAAAACTAAATCAATGTCACCTGTGGTGTGAAACTACACTATACTACACAAGACTTTAGCCCCTATAGTAACCAAGTAGGTGGAAGATATTTTAGAAAATGTGCTGTCTTAATTTGAATAAAATATGTCTCTGACCCACAAATAAATCCAGAACCCTATCACTCTTTCTATATCTACATACAAACACACATTAAATGCTGTGCCGACTGACTGCAATGTGTTCTGTGTGAGTGGTCACGGATAACCCAGTGTGAACTTCTATGAAACTGACGGTAACTTAACAGTCAACCCCACAGTTCCAGGGCTCTTTGGACATTCAACTTCAAAGTTTTAAAATAAATTCCGGTTGTCGGGAAAATTGAGCGTCAGTTTAACAAGAACAGAGTACAAGACATAGTAGGATGGGTAAAATACACTCATTTGTAAATAGAAATAATAGCCTGTAAAGATGATAAGATGTAAAGATTAACACATGCAATAAACACTGAAGAAGATACTACAAAGTGTATACTTACTAAGACAACACACATCACAAGAATGATCATGCCAACTACTCCAGTGAAGGGAATAAGGTAATATGAGAGTGGAAAAGAAAACTCAGGCTTGAGGATCACATAGGCCCTGCAGACCAAGAAAAGAAATATATTTAGCAAAAACAGTTTCATTCTACGGCAGTAGAACTGAAGAATATTAAATATTAGATTACTGTTTGATAAATGTATTTGAAAATGTGTTTCTGTACCCTTGTTCTGGAATTATAAAATTCCTGAGAATTTGGGAGGCATAGTAGCTGGTGAACACTGAAGGGATCTGAATTTCCTCAGCAATAGTGTCTGGAAAATAAAGAAAAAAATAACACTTTTAACAAATTTTAGGTATTTAAATTAAATGATGATGAATGCTGAAATCATGTACGTTCTATGAAGAAAAAAATTACCATTGCTGGAGTTCATATTGAGCAGAGTGTCAGAATACATGTTATGAATGACTGCAGCACTGTAGCCTGCTCTCTGTGCATGCAAGACCTGAAATACAAGTATTTATATAAGACCAATTTGCTTCATAAATACTATTTTTTATTCAGTGTCACTCAAATATTACCTACCTTTATATCAAAATTGCAGTCAAAGCGTCTGATGAGAACAATGGATTTGGTTGTGTTTGCATCATATGATGGTGGCAGTGGAGGAGGAGGATCTATTTCTGTGCAGCCATTGAGTGGACGTGAGACAACCATCACTCCCTTTAAAACACACACACACGCACACACACACACACGTACACACACACACACACACACACACACACACACACACACACACACACACACACACACACACACACACAAATGTATCATTGTAAAAGATTCTCAATTTTGTTGTTGTTCTTGATGCACTCGTTGTCTGAATTGTCTGGACTCACCATTAGTCCATCCTGAGGAAGTGGCGATCCAAACAAGGCAGGCAAGTCCTCAAACAACATGGAGGTCATATTGCTATAATGCTGCCAAAAAATAAATTTATAATAAAACTGCTGACATTTAATTTAAGAGAAACTAAGGACTCATATTTACACCAAAACAGAGTTCATGAGCTTAATCTCATGAATTACTTACTGCATAGATATAGGCATGTGTGGGTGAAAGCAAAAGTATGCTGCAGAAAACCAGTATAGGGACATTCAGTCGACGTCCCATGCTCCACAAACCAATGTGCACCATCATGCACTAAACTGTAAAAAAAAAAAAAGACATAACATTTTTAACCATGCAGACAGATAAAGATATAACTATGCAAGTCACAACCAGAGGTAAAATGTTTCAAATGTTTCTGGTTGAAGATGCTCATGCAACCTGATTACACCTTCCTTTAGCATACAGATAAAAACTGACAGTTCAAGTGGTAAAACAGTTTTATATGCTCAGAAATATGCAACCAAGGAACTGTAAACAGACACAAGCATGCATCACCAATACTCTCAATCTTCACTGTATGACAGAGATAATGCATAAGAATATGGCAGAGATAATTATGAAAGTGAGTTTTATTCCGTTATTTTGTGAAAGAATAAATGTCCTTTTAACAATGGGATTTTCAATTAATCATATGGGTTCTCTGTTCTTATTTTTATTCACCTAAATGTTTTTTTCATTTTATATGGTTGTTCCTGTTGCTACCTATTTCTAGCATTACTCATGTAAATAATATTCCTACATTTATGTTGAGTTTAGCCAAACAAAGAAACTGAACCGTCCAGTACTTTTTAATTGTTCCTTCGAATTTATACACACAGTCGGGACACTGGGTCCTGTCCTTCAATTCAAAAGCTTTTGGTGCCATCATCATTACACATAATGAAAAATAACTTCCATATGCTGTACATAATAGCTTTATTCAGGTAGCAGTTGAATGACCTGTTGACAAAACCTGGTTAACAATGCTGTTTAAATAGCTAAAACAATAACTTCATTAGAAGCCAACAGCAATTGGGTATGGTAAGATCGGTACAAAGCAATCTACTGTACTATCAAAATAAATGTACGGAATCTACTGTACTATCATAATAAATATACGGAATCTACCGTACTATCATAATAAATATACGGAACAAACAGTGCTGTTGCTCCTCTTGTTGTTGGATATGCAAACAGGAAGTTACTGAAAAAAATACAACGGCGCTGTTCTGTTGCTGTTCCTGATAAAACCTCACATCGACAATCCGAACATACACTAAATTACTGCTAGTGTTACAGTTTATAAAATTACAACAATATGTTAAGAACTTATGTTGTCGGAGTTGTCGTGTGTCGTTTATTACACACCGTCAGATCCAACGAATGTCTGCAGCACACTGAAGCCTTTTATCTAATGTATTTCTAGTTGGCTTACTTTGTTTTCTAAAAAGTGTAAAATCTTATTAAAGTTTTTTAGATACTCACTTTCTCGACAATCCTGTCGATCCTGAAGAAAATTACTAAATACGAAGGATTAAGTTTCGCTAGCTGACGATTGGTCAGAGTTAGCATATGTTACATAGCAGCTAAAGATAAATCGCATCACTGACTGATTACTTTCTGTATTTTGTTAGTGATTCCACGTTATCACATAAACACCTTGTACAATGTGAAACAACAGTATGTTTGTCCAAAGAACGAGTAAGACTTTGCCTGGTTTCTCTAACTTGCGTTAGCTCTTTGCTGCTGTATGTTTATATGATTTGTTTTTCCTTCTTGCTTCCTGATTCTTCTTCGCGTCACGTGACGGCAGGTTGAAACCGTGCCATCGTCATCCACAGCGCCTCTATCTACCGGAAGGAGAAACAGCAATGACCTGTGTGCTGTGCACTGTGCAAAGCTCTTTTCAATTGCACAAACATGGTGAGCTGCAGTTTAAATTGGTCTAAAACGGCTCATGAAGCCTTTTGCAGCAAGTGTTAGGGGCAATCATTTTATCAGTATCATTTTAAAGTCAAGAGTTAAAGACAAATCCTCCACAGCCATGTTTTCTGTTTGTCTTGTACTTTGTGATGTTTGATAAATCTTGTAGCATGGCTGATTTATATGATTCAGTCCTCGCAACATTTATAAATAATGAAAAAACAAAAGATAATTACATTTCATGAGTACATGAAATGTACTCATGACATCCTTCCTTCTGATACCAAGACATCCTTCCTTCTGAAACTGATGTTCCAAAATGATGATCAGGTCCAGGACAGTTTGATCTATTTATCATTTACCTCTGAGGAGGGGGAATGAAAAGGCGATGGGTGGAAATGGGTAGGATTTAAATTCATGAGTGATGGGAATGAATGTTTTTGTTTGATATTTAAGGCTGGTTCACAGTTATTTTTCCTAGATTAAACATGTTTTTACTGTCAGAGAGTTGGATGACTGTGTTGATGATCACATTCATGCCCAAGGCCAGCAGGAATATTGACTTTTAGTTCATTAACTGTTCCAAAATGATAATCAGGTCCACAACAGTTTGATCTATTTAATTATTCACCTCTGAGGAAGGCTGAAGTTGTTACATGCCCTGAGCCAATAAAAATATTGACTTTTGATTCATTAATTTTCTGTCTCTGTTTCAAAAAGTTTTTGTCATAAATCCCACAGTTTCATACAGTCACAAGGCTGACAGTGTCACACACTGAGCTCCCTTCAGGGTGACCTGAGATCTGTAAGAGCAATGGAAAACTTTCTTCCCTGTTGCGTTATGATAAAATTGATTCATTATTCACCATGGGAACAGTGTAAAACTCACAATTTGCCTTTTTCATACTTCATGTTCCTGTCCTACTGCTAAGTTCAGAAATTGATTTCCATCTGTCTTTTTCCTCGATCTACTTCGGCCTTTGTTATTCCTTCCCTATAAAGTGGAGATCCAAACACGACAAGTAGGTCCTCAAACAACACAGAGGTCATATTGCTGTAATGCTGCCAAAAGAATACATGAACTAAAACTCCCTGATTACTTACTGCATAGATTTAGGGATGTGTGGGAGAAAGCAAGTGTATGCTGCAGACGACCAGTATAGGAACATTCAGTCGACTTCCCACACTCCACAAACCAGTGTTGCACCATTGTTGGATGCTTACAGTGGCACTAAAGAAAAGACATAATATTTGAAATAACACACACACACAGAGGTAAAGATATAACTATGCAAATCACAGCCAGAGGTCAAATGCCTGAAATGGTTGAAGATGATCATGCAACCTGATTACACCTGACAGTCGCATCCATCTAACAGATGAAAATGACTTAAAAAGACCTATAACACATACTTCATGTGAGAAATGTGAGAAAAGTTGGATGTAAAAGTATCTGGTGTATGAAGTTCTACTGGAGACAGAGTAGAGGAAGATACCCGACATATGACCAGTACAATGTATGAAAGACAATGTAGTGTCAACTCATTACTGGCAAATCTACAGCTTTTGTTCTGGAGGCTTAATAATTCACAACAGTAGGCTGGCTTCCCTGTATTGTAATCGTGAAGTGCGCATCTATCAGGACACAGTCTATCAGTTCCCCCAAGACTTAAATGAAGAGACAGAAGTATTCAATTCCTTCACAATGCTTTAATCCAGTCTGAACCGTGCACGTACGGTTGTGGTGAGTGGGATATGTGTGTGTGGTTCTGGAATAAACAAAATAATAATAACCATCAATAACAGCTCACAATATGTTTAACCATAGCACCCAATCCAAACAATTCAACGTAATTAACATGGACATATGAACATCATATACAGAAAACATGCATGAGATACTATACTACATATTTAAGTGGCAACAGGTCAGTGGTATAACATACCATAAATGACTCTTGAACCATTAGCAAAGGTAGCTAACACTGCTGGAGCCACTAAACTAGCAGACTTATCACATAACAACAAAGAAATGCCTACCGTAAACAAACAGTATAACTCACGTTTCTCTGGACGCACACTTAACCACAAACAGCTGATCAGCAGCAACCCCTGGTGGCTAGACCCGCTTAAATCACCTGCTCTGTCATGCAACCTTCAGAACAGCTTTACATAAAAAACACATTATGTCCTGAAAACAGTCCAAAGTCAATAAAAAATACAAAGAAGCAAGGATGTTTTAAGGAATATTTTTATTCCTTATTTTTTATTCCTTCTCCCTCATTTGAGCTGCATTGAAATCAGCAAGAAGCTACAAGTAGCATAGTTATCATTTTAAAGTCAAGAGTTAAAGACAAATCCTCCACAGCCATGTCTTCTGTTTGTCTCGTCCCATGGGATGTTTGATAAATCTTGTAGCGTGGCTGATTTATATGATTCAAATGTGACAACAACTATAAATAATGAAAAAACAACAAACAATTAATTTAATGAGGGAATACATACTGAGAATATTTATATGCCATAACTGGGGAACTTACACAAAGCCATCAGAGCACCTGTGCCCTATAGTGAGAAAAAATGGACAATCAGATTTGCAGGTATACTCTGGTATAGTCCCGCAAGGATGGATGAATCGACCACCCTCAGTCTCTGCAACTGTAAATGAACCACATTTCAGGTCAAATCTTTTTGCTGTTACATTTTTAAAACAACTTAAAAATGTGCAGAGATGTGGTGCAAATACATGCACTGACATATTCAGACTTACCATAAAGCAGCAAGAGAACGAAGAGAGCCAAAACAACCACGCGATACCAAGACATCCTTCCTTCTGCAGCTGATGTTCCAAAATGATGATCAGGTCCAGGACAGTTTGATCTGTTTATCATTCACCTCTGAGGAGGGGGAATGTAAAGGAGATGGCTTTGTTTCAATTTTGTCTGTTGTGAAAGCATTTTAAATTCAGACTGAATCCAAGTCCAACTTTGTTCTTGGTTAAACACGTTTTAGTATCAATGGGCTGGATGTACTGATGATAAGATACATGCTCTATGCCAGTATAAATACTGCTGTTCCAAAATGATGATCAGGTCCATGAGAGTTTTATTTATTTAATTACTCACCTCTGAGGAAGGCTGATGTTGATATAAGGATACTGTCAAAACTAAAAGCTGCAGGCCAAAAAAGGAGCAATGTGAAAACATTCAGGAACTGAACTGTAAACAGACACAAGCATGACTCATCATCCACTCTATCTTATAGAAAAAAGCTTTAGTCACCTGGTATGTTTACACACGCAAGAGATTTGTTTCTGGCAGTTGTTGACGTTTTCTAAGTACAAGAAATGAACAGACAATAAATATCACCATAAATGTCTTTGAATTCAAAAGCTTATGGTACCATTATGCTTGCACACTTCTTTTTGTTTTTACTTCTTGCGTCCTGATCTTACATCTGAAATGCTGCATTTCATTTTTAAACTTCATCAAGTCATGGAGCCAAGATGGACGTGGCAGAGAAAGACTGGGTTGACTGCATTCAGATCAATGGAAGACTCGTGTAGATTTTGCCAACAAAACTTAGGGGAAAAACAAACGGATCGAATAAAAATGTTTTCAAATGAGTCAAAACAGACATTTTGAACAAATGCTCCAAGTGTGTTTACAATAGTGTATAATATACTAGAAAAAGGAAACATTGTTTTTCTTTTGCCGCACAGATGAGATTATAGTTGCTCAATAGAGATGTTTTAGAAGGTGATTGTTGTCATGTTTGAACAAACTGTTCAAAGTGAAACAGTAAATCATTTAAAGTCTCTCTATGACCAACCACAACTACTGTATTGTCTCAATGGCCTTTTATTGA
>JAFBJQ010001910.1:258125-268679 GCA_016785345.1 Trinectes maculatus | reverse complement strand
CGAGAAGCATTCCAAGTCTTCCCATCACTAAGGAGGAAAGAGTGTGTGCCCACTTTTCTTCTCACAGTCACTGGGGAAGTGAATCTGGGGTGTGCTTTTGGGACATGGTGAGGTTTTTTTATCCTCACCCTCTCTCCCGGTTGAAAAGAAGGGGTGCGTGCACCACGTTTGGCATCAGTATAACGCTTCATTCTGTTTTGTTGTGTCTGGACGGCATGACGAGCTGAAGCATCTAGTGGAGACCCGGCAGCCGACAGGGGAAGAATGTCCAGTTTGGTGCGCATCTTTCTGCCATACAGGAGTTCATGTGGCGAAGTGGAAGTTGCAGCATGTGACGTAGCGCGATATACCTGAAGCCAGGTCATAACCGTAGCTTTCCACGGCTGTGACTGGTGGGTTGCAGTTTGAATGCAGCTTCTGAGTGCACGATGAAACCTCTCAACAGCACCGTTAGCAGCTGGGTAGTAGACTGATGTTTTACTATGAGATATGCAGCAATTACGCAGGAACACAGAGAAAGCTGCTGAGGTGAACTGGGGACCATTATCTGTAACTACGGTCTCTGGGTTGCCATGGCGACTAAAGACAGAAGTCAGAAAGTCAATAATATCGTCCGTGGTGGCAGTATATGAAAAAGCGAGTTCCGGCCACTTGGAATAATAGTCTGTCAATGTGATTGCATACCGGCAGGCTGGGACAGCTGAGTCAAAGGGTCCTACAATATCTAGACCTAGTTTCTTCCATGGTCCATCAGGCAATGGAACAGGTTGCAAAGGAGCAGGGCGAGTGCATGCAGTCTTATCATTGAACTGGCAAACTGTACATGAGGTTATACAGGATTGTACTTGAGAGTCAATTTTTGGCCACCAGTAGAGATCTCGCAGTCGTTGCTTAGTGCGAACAACCCCTTGGTGAGTCTCATGTGCAAGTGTGATCAAGGTGTGTCGCAAAGAGGTTGGAGCAATGAGTCTCGAGCCTCTGAGGATGTAACTGTCTTTGACTGAGAGCTCATGTCTGATTTTGTAGTATGGAGCCAGGAATTCACTCACCGATTTGATGGAGGGAGGCCATCCCTTTTCTATTTGTGAGCGCAGGGCTGATAGTTCAGGACAGGATGAGCAGGCAGAGTCAAAATCAGCAACGGGAAGGGAGCTCAGGGTAGCAGAGATCTGTGCCACTAAGTCAGGTTCTGAATCTAATGTGGAGTTGGGAAGCACAGGCAATGGAAGGCGTGAAAGGCAGTCAGCAGTGTAATTCTGGGAGCCTGGTCGATAGATGACATCATAGTCAAAACAGAGCAGGCGTGCGGACCATCGGGCAACACGCATTCCTGCACGACCAATACCTTTCGTACTGAGCAGTGTTGTTAATGCCTGGTGGTCAGTGCGGAGAGTAAAACGGCGCCTCCATAAGTAGGTTCTCCACTTTTCTGCAGCCCACACGCAGGCGGGTGCCTCTTTTTCAACAGTTGAATATTTTCGTTCTGTTAGAGTCAGTGTTCGGGAAGCAAAAGCTACAGGCTTTTCAGAACCGTCAGGCTGAATCTGAGCAAAGACAGCACCAAGTCCATAATCGCTTGCGTCTGTTGATATCACTGCGCGTAGAGAAGGATCGAATAAAGCAAGTGCAGGGCTAGCCACAAGGAGTTGCTTTACTTGCTCAAAACTAGTCTGTGCTGCAGGAGTCCATGTAAAACCATCTTTGTCACTGGCACATGCATGCATAGGAGCCACAACTGTTGCAAAGTTAGGCAGGAACTTTGAGTACCAGGAGACAAGACCCAGGAAGGACCGTAGAGCAGCAATGTCAGAAGGGGGAGGAGCTTTCAGAACAGCCTCAATGTGCTCTTGGTCAGGGAGAATGCCATCTGCAGTGATGGTGTGACCTAAAAAGCGCAGGGAGGATTTCTTAAAGTGACATTTGTTGTCATTAAGCACCAGACCAGCCTCTTTCAGTTTTTGGAGAACAGCACCGAGATTCAGATCATGTTCAGCAGGAGTGCTACCGTAGACAATGAGGTCATCCAAATAATTTTGGACCCCAGGGAGGCCTCTGAGAATGTCGGCCATCATTTTCTGAAAGGCTGAAGGGGCAGAAGCAAGGCCGTAGGGAACTCTACAGAATCTGAAAAGGCCATCATGTGTGATGAACGCTGTAAGGTCCCTACTATCTTCATGGAGGGGCAGCTGGTAGTAGGCATTAGCTAAGTCGATTGTAGAGAACATCTTAGCACCCTGTAGGTTTGCGAGAAGTTTGTCAATATGAGGCAAGGGGTAGGAGTCTATGATTACAGCTTTGTTGGGCTCACAGAGATCTGTGCACATACGTATTCCTCCAGTTTTCCGACCTGTGACTACGATGGGTGAAACCCAGGGTGATGCTTCAATTTTCTCAAAAACACCAGCTTTCAGCAACTGGTCCAATTCTGCTGAGACAGAAGCCCTGACTGCAAATGGAAGTCGTCGCAATTTCTGACGTACAGGTTTCACAGTAGAATCGACTTTCACTTTGTGTATGAAGTTGTGTGCACATCCAATGTCAGGAGCAGCTGGGATGCAGGAAGCAGGGGCAGAGTTTGTAGTCAGTACAGGAGCAAGTGGAGCTGTGGGGCAAGCAGCAGGCGGTGGAAGGACAGCATTGCCTTTAATGCAGATGTTTAAGGCTTTCATAAGGTCCCTCCCTAGAAGAGGAGTACCTTTGGTCACTACAAATAATGTGGCTGTAGCAGTTGAGACACCTCTACTCACGTCGACTTACAGGCAGCCAAGCACTGGAATTTTTTCCCTGTATAGGTCACTAGCTGATTAAGAGGTGGGAGCAGAGGTGCGCTGTGAAAGTACTGGGCATAGGTGTGATGGGGCAAGATAGACCCTGCAGAGCCTGTGTCTACAACTAAATCATGCTCAGTGGGAAGAGAAGCAGGTGCACTGATATGTATTTTGCATTTAAGAGTCTCTGGCGCATGGTAAGGCTCTCTTAAGTACAGTACAGTCAGTTCAGGTAACTGTATCTCACTCACATCACTGTTCTTGGATGAGCGGCAAACACGAGCAAAATGTCCAACTTTATAACAAGACTTACAAGTTGCCTTAGCAGCAGGGCACTGAGAATAATTAGCCAGATGTTTATCAGACCCACATCGAAAGCAAGTACGATGGGAGGAAGCTGTGGCTTTTAAAGTTTTGTTTGGGCGAGTGTACTGTTTGTACTTCTTTTTAGAGTCCTGTGGACGGGGTTGGACAGCCTGCACTGGGACACTGCCATTTGTTGAAATTGCTTTGGCTTGTTGAACAGCAGATTCCACTTGTGTTGCAATTGTAACTGCTTTTTCCAGCGTCAGATCTGGTTCAAGCAAAAGTCTCTCTCGTATGACGGGATTAGTCACGTGTTCAATCAGTTGGTCACGGATCATTTCATCTGTTTTATCGTCAAATCCGCATTTAGACGCGAGGTCACGCAGTGCAGCTATATACTGAGCAATAGTCTCATGAGTCATTTGTCTCCGCTGTCTGAAGGCGTGCCTTTCCACAACAACGTTAACTCTGGGAGTGAAGTGTTTCTCTAGAGCAGTAGCAGCAGAATGGAACGTGTCACCTGTGTCTGGTAACGTGTAGAAAATCCGTTGTCCTTCGGCTCTGAGACAATGGAGTAAAGTCGATCTCTTGCGCGCTTCAGGCCAAGCATTTCCCGTTGCATTAATTACGAGCAAGTAGTTGTTGAACATCCGCATCCACACGTCGAAGGGCATCTGCGGCTCTCCCGGGCAAGGCAAAAAGAACGGAGGAGGAGGCACGTTCAGCGACATGCTCATGAAGCAGAAAAAACACGCAAAAATACGTAGGTTCACTCGTCGCCAAAATGAGGTGTCTACCTCTTAAGAAAAACATACACCAGTATCTTTCTAATGACATTTACTGAACCAACACACAGGTGGACGACAAGGCAAGGTAGCAGGTAGCAAAACCACAACAACACTTCTTCTTCTACAGTTCGTATGCTACATCTCAATAATCTCCCACCAGGACAGCGCCATCCAGTGGCGTAAAATAGCAACAACACAAACCATGAAAACACAACACATACTCTACCCAAATTAGGTGTTTGCTCCATGTGGCGGGATTCTGGGACACCAGACACCGGAGGCCGGTTTCCAGTTGTTGATGGAGGCGCTCGGTCTGGCCGTTGGATTCAGGGTGATAGCCAGATGTCAGGCTGGCCTTTGCTCCGATGAGTTTGCAGAACTCCCTCCAGAAGCGTGACACAAACTGGGGCCCCCGGTCAGATACAATGTCTTTCGGGAATCCATGGATTCTAAAAACGTGGTTCATCAGGATTTCAGCGGTTTCTTTGGCGGACGGCAGCTTGGGGAGTGCGATGAATCTGGCCATCTTTGAAAATCGGTCCACCACTGTGAGGACCGTGGTGTTTCCCTGTGAGACCGGAAGCCCCGTAACAAAGTCTATGGATATATCAGACCATGGTCGAGAGGGAATGGGAAGCGGTTGTAATAATCCCATACGTGACTTGGAGGATGTCTTGTTCCTGGCGCAGACCGAGCAAGCCTCGATGTACTCCCGAACCTCCCTCGATGTATGGATGGCCACCAGAACCTCCGGGAGATGGCAAACATAGTTCGCCTCACCCCCGGATGACAGGAAAGCAACGAGGTGTGAGCCCATTGGACCACCCGGGGGCGCAGCCCGACCGGGACAAACAAACAATTCGCTGGGCACCCACTAGGCGGCGGACTCTCACCATTTGCCTGCTTAACCTCCTTTTCTATCTGCCAAGTCACCGCTCCAACCACACAGGTTAGTGGAAGGACGGGTTCTGGTTCCTTGGCAACAGGCTCAGGGTCGTAGAGTCGGGATAGGGCGTCAGCCTTGATGTTTCCGGACCCCGGCCTGTAAGAAAGGGTAAAAGAAAAACGATTAAAAAACAATGCCCATCGGGCCTGGCGAGAGTTTAGTCTTTTGGCTTTTCGAATATACTCAAGGTTCTTGTGATCAGTCCAGACAATAAATGGGTGTTCCGCCCCCTCCAGCCAGTGCCTCCATTCCTCCAGAGCCACTTTTACGGCCAGTAATTCCCGGTTACCTACGTCATAGTTTCTTTCAGCTCTGGATAGGCGGCGTGACAGGAAGGCGCACGGGTGCATCTTTCCATCCTGCTCCGAACGCTGGGAGAGAACTGCCCCGATACCTTCACTGGAGGCGTCCACTTACACCACGAATTGTCTGCAGGGATCTGGCATGGTGAGGATGGGTGCTGTCGTGAAGCGGCGCTTCAGGTTCTGGAAGGCATTCTCTGCCTCTGGGGACCAGTGAAATTGTACCTTGGTAGAGGTAAGTGCGTGAAGAGGGGCTGCTGTTGCGCTGAAACCTCTGATAAACCGTCTGTAAAAGTTAGCAAATCCGAGGAATTGCTGCACTTTTCAGGCGTAGGCCAAGAAGCCACAGCGCTGACTTTAGCCGGGTCCATCTGTACACTTCCAGTGGCTACAATAAAGCCCAGGCAGGAGATGGTGTCGGCATGAAACTCGCTCTTTTCAGCTTTGACATAGAGCTTATTCTTTAACAATCGTTGGAGAACCGAGGCTACATGATGTTTGTGGGTTTCTATGTCAGAGGAATAGATAAGAATATCATCTAGATACACATAAACAAACTGGTCTAGAAAATCTCTGAGGATGTCATTTATCATAGCCTGAAATACCGCTGGGGCATTGGTGAGACCAAAAGGCATGACTAGATACTCATAATGTCCACTGGGGGTGTTAAACCCGGTCTTCCACTCATCCCCCTCCCTGATCCTGACTAGATGATAGGCGTTACGGAGATCTAATTTGGTGCATATTTTGGCCTGTTGGAGCTGATCAAAAACGGTGGACATGAGTGGCAGAGGGTATCTATTTTTAATGGTGATGTCGTTGAGTGGACTGTAATCTATACACGGCTTTAGGGACCCATCCTTCTTTCCCACAAAGAAAAAACCAGCCCCATCGGCCGATGAGGAGGGACGGATGAGTCCCGCCTTTAGTGACGTGTCTATGTACTCCTTCATGGCCGCCTTCTCCGGTCCGGAGATTGAATAAAGGCGCCCTTTGGGAATGGTGGAACCGGGAATAAGATTGATGGCACAGTCGTAAGGACGGTGCGGAGGCAAGGTCATGGCTTTGGTTTTGCTGAAAACCTCTCGGAGGTGGTTGTAGCATGCAGGGACCGACCTCAGGTCGGGCGAGTCAGAGTCTGTGGCAGAATCAACAGAAACATGATTTTTTTTTTTTTTTTTAATACTCTTTTTATTGGTTTTTCAGAGTTTAGAGTACAAACATTAGAAAAACAAGACTAACAATAGAACATACACAAAAACAAACCAAAACAAACCAAAACAAAACAAAAAGTCCCACCCCAAACTAATGCGAGCACTGCAATATGTATCGCTATAAATCCATCCATGCATACACAAATCTATACACATACAAAGTCAGCAAGATAACAGGAGACAGGCAAATAAAAAATAGTCAGCCTTCCTCTTCCAGGGACATATGATGAGTTATAATTTCTGTAAAAAGGAATTAAATGGTTCCCAGATCCTCCAAAACTTGTCCGATTTATGGTTAAGGTCATGAGTCAACTTCTCGAGAGGAATAAGTGCAGAAATCTGTGTTATCCACATGTCGACAGTAGGGACCCGGGAAGTTGACCATCTCAGCAAAATACATTTTTTAGCCAAAAATAAAAGGATTATCAACAAAGATTTGGTATCTGCATCAAAAAGATTGTCTGGGGTATAATGACTAAGGAGACAGAAAGAAGAGGTCAACAGAATTTTTTTACCAGTGACCTCCTGGATTACAGAGTGTACCCCCTTCCAAAAAGTCTGGATATGGTCACATGACCAAAACAAGTGAATAAATGTCCCTTTATCCAGGGAACATTCTCTGGAGGCGAACGGGTGTGTAATAGGTTCTAAAGAAAAATTTAAAGTTCTGTTCATGTATAGAGATCGAGGTACATTTAGGGAAAACCCCACTACAGATCTTGTTCCAATCAACAGAATTAAACATCACCTCTAGGTCACGTTCCCATAGCGGCTTCAAAGAGTCATAGCTTGAAGAGTCAAAATAAAGTAGTGAAACATAGATCTTTGAAATCAATTTTTTGGGGGACTTAGCCAGAATTATTATGTTTTCCACCTCAGACAAACCCAAACGAATCTTGCCTGTCCTGAGAAGGGACCCTATAAAATGACGAATTTGAAGATATTTGTAAAAATCTTGATGAGGAATATTAAAATCAGCCCTGACTTGCCCAAATGATTTAACAGAGCCGGAATCCAGCAGGTCCATGATGTTAAGTAAGCCCTTAGATGCCCATTCCATCAAACCAATACTCCTCATCTGTGCTGGTAAATCTGGATTCAGAGTTAAGGGAGATCGGGAAGAGATGACAGGAGGAATATTTAGGTGTTTCCTCACATCTCTCCAAACTAGTAGTGTATTATAAACAATTATATTATTCTTGAGATGAATTAACTGATCTATATTATTAATAAAAGGAAGGGAAATAAGCCATAACCATAAGGAATCTTTCCTATTCAAAAACCAATCTGACATCATCTTGAGTTGTGCTGACCAATAGTATAGTTGTAGAGAGGGCAGGGACAAGCCTCCGAGATCCTTTGGCTTAATAAGTATGGAGAACTTAACTCTTTGGTGTTTGTTATTCCAAATATAACGAGATATATGAGAATTGAGAGATTTAAAAAATGCCGACGTCAGATAACACGGGAGATTTTGGAATAAATAGTTAAATCGAGGAAGAATATTCATTTTTATAGTGTTGATTCTCCAAGGGGGGAAGTTGGTAGCGAGGACCATTTTGTCAAATCATTCTTAACCCTTTGAATTAGAGGAGAGTAATTAGTTTCAAACAGATTGTTTAAATCAGGGGTGACAAAGATACCTAGGTATTTAAAACCCATCTTGGACACTCGAAAAGGAGATTGTATAGACATATCTTGGGGGATATTAAAGGGTGTAGCGACTGACTTCCCCAGGTTAATCTTATAACCCGACAGGGCACTAAATGTGGTTATTGATTTCAAAACTGCCGGAATCGATTTCTCAGGTTTGTACATGTATAAAAGAACATCATCTGCAAATAAGGAAATAACATGGTTCTCCCCACCCACCTTAATACCAAATATATCAGGATTAGTTCTGATGACCTCGGCCAAAGGTTCAATAAACAATATAAACAATAAAGGTGACAGGGGGCACCCCTGTCTGCAACCCCTGCGCACTGAAAAGCCATCAGACATCAAGCCGTTTGTATTAACTGTGGCTATTGGGTCCGAATAGAAGGTTTTAATCATATTAATAAAATTAGAGCCCATGCCGAATTTTGTTAACACCGAAAACAGAAAAGACCATTCTACCCGGTCAAAGGCCTTTTCGGCATCAAGAGAAACTATAAATGCTGGATTTTTATGTGTATTAAGATACTGAACAACATTAAGAACACGACGTACATTATCTGTGCCATATCTTGATTTTACAAACCCCGCCTGATCTGGGTTTATTATTTTCGGAAGAATGTTTTCCAATCTCCGAGCCAATACTTTTGCAATAATTTTGTAGTCCACATTGAGGAGACTAATAGGCCTATAAGATGAGCAATCTAAAGGGTTCTTATCTTTTTTTAGAAGTAGACTAATGGAAGCGTATCTCCAGGTGGGGGGGATGCCATCTCCTAAGATACCATTAATGGCGGGCATAAAAATTGGGTGGATTTCTGGCCAGAATTTCTTAAAAAATTCCAGTGGAAACCCATCAGGGCCTGGACACTTCCCATTTGGCATAGACTGGATTGCAGCCCAGACCTCCTCTGGTGTAAATGCAGCATCTAAGCTAGAGCGATCCTCCTCCGCAATGGTGGGTAAAGGAATATTGTTCAAATATGAAGCGATATCAGCCTCGTCAGCTTTATCTGTGCTATACAGGGACTTATAAAAATCTCGGAAAGTGCTATTGACAATCGTTGGATCATATGTAATATCCCCATTCTGTGTTCTTATCATATTGATTGAGCGATCATTATTTTGATTTTTCAGTTGGTAGGCAAGCAGGCGACTGGACTTATTACCAAACTCATAATATTTTTGTTTAGTGTAAAGTAACAATTTCTGGACGTGACGAGTATGATCCAAATTAAGTGCAGTCTTAACAGCCACTAGCGCCTTTAAGTTGGCTGGAGTAGGTAGCTGTTTATGTATTTTCTCCAGCCTAGCCATTTCTTTTTCAAGGTTCTTTCTGTTTTCCTCTAAAACCTTTTTCTGATGAGAGCTGTAGGATATAAGGTGACCACGTAAGGTGGCTTTAGCTGCATCCCAAATCATAGCAGAGGACACGGGAGAGCTTTTATTGTCGAGCCAGAATTGTGATAGGTTGTTCCGGACAGAAACACAGAAAGCATCACTGTTTAAAAATGATGTATTGAATCTCCAAGTGGGAGTTCTAGGAATATTAAATGATGGGTTAATGCATAGATGTACCGAAGCGTGGTCTGATAAGACAATAGGGTCTATACAGCAGGTCTGGACAGAGTGTAAAAAGTTTTCGGGAATAAAAAAATAATCTAGTCTAGAATACGAGTTGTGGGGATGCGAATAAAACGTGTAGTCTCTCATTTTAGGATTTAAATGTCGCCATACATCTATCAGTCCAGTATCTATGCATAAATTCTTAAGGATGGCAGACGATCTTGGGTTAGACACGTTTGCAGAGGAGGATTTATCCAGAGAAGCATTCATTATACAATTAAAGTCGCCAGCTAAGAAGCCCAAACCATTACAGTACTGGTTAAACATCAAAATCACTTGTGACATAAACTGGGGTGAATCAATATTTGGGGCATAAATATTGAGAATGGTTATATGTTGTTCAAGTACCAAACCTTTAATCAAAACAAATCTCCCTTCTGGGTCCTTTTCTTCATGTTCCAAGATGAAAGGAAGGTTCTTATTTATGAGAATGGCTGTACCCCTTTTATTCTGTGAATGGGAAGAAAAGTAAACTTTGCCCACCCAATCCCTCTTAAGTTTCAAGTGTTCTATATCAGATAGCTTAGTTTCCTGAAGTAATGCTATATCAGATTTTTGTTTTTTCAAATATGTTAAGATCTTCTTCCTTTTAATTACATGGCCTAGTCCCTGAACAAGGGGAGAATCACGGGCCCACTCGGCGGTGGCCCAAGCTCTGGCTCTGCCCGTCAGGTGAGAAATCATGAAAGCTACTTTGGTTCTGTCAGAGGCAAAAGTCTGTGGAGACAGTTCAAAGTGAATAGAGCAGTCAGTCAGAAAGGCTTTGCATTGTCCGTATTCACCAGAGTAGCGCTCAGGCGATGCTAACTTGACACTGGTGGTGAACATGGGAGCTGGTGTCGCTGTAGATGTCGGGGGTTCCGGCGCTGGGGAGACAATAGTTGACTGTCGGAGGTGATCCACTAGTTCCCGTACTTGAGTAGACAACTGACCGAGTTGAGTGGCCAT
>JAFBJQ010001910.1:132609-257969 GCA_016785345.1 Trinectes maculatus | reverse complement strand
CAAGGCTATGAAACTTGACAAACTAACTTTCTATACTCTAAAGCGACTATCAAAGTAACAACTCAAAATCTACAAAAAAGCTCATAAAGGGAGAAAACCTATATAAGATACAAAGTACAACCAAAATCACTCTAACTGAAAACACTCCATAAGGGAGGAAAAACAATCTGACAAAGTACAAAACAAAGGCTATGATAAGGTAACAAAACTATCAAAATTACAAAACAAAAAATACTCTTAAAGAGAAATATCGACTTACAAATTGCGATGACAAAGACCATGGCTTGGAATCAAAATGCTCGTGATATCGGTCAACAGACAAAGACACACTGGCACAAGACAAAGGGAAACACAGACTATTTAACAAACTGAAGAAGGGGAAACAGGTGAAAACAATCAAGGTGGTGATGACAATCAGGACAATGGGAAACACCTGAAGGGAAGTGGGAAGCGACCTAACGTAAGGAGGGTAGGGTTTCAAAATAAAACAGGAAATAATACCAACACAGAAACAAGACATGACACTGCAGTTGATTCCATACTGCACTGACGCTTAGTTAACATTGTAGTTTTAGCATAAAACCTTTCACAACTTTTCATGTTTACTAGTTGTTGAGGATAATAAGTTAGCTAAAGTCAAAAATACTGACTGGCACAACAGACAGAAAAAGCTTATTTACCTATAAATAATACAAATCATCTGTCATTTGGTTAGCCTTTAACCATTAGCGTTGGTTTCAAGTTGTGGATTAAACCTTTGTTTCTTGCACAGGAGGTATTTTTGTTGTTAATCTGGTTAATTTTTTGAAACTAAAACATCTATTTAAATCATTGTTTTGCTCTGCTCTTCCGTGCACAGTATCATTATAGTTGCAAAAGCAAAAAAAAAAAAAAAACCCACAAGAATAAAGACAGCCTATGCATTGTTTTGTGACTTTTGAGAAAAAGTCAAAAGGAATGTGGGGATTTATACAATCTGAGACTTGCTTCGAGTGAGAACGTATTCAAACCTATAACATTCAACAGCTGTTCAGTTGTTACACTTATCAAATCCTTTGGGTTATTGTGGGAGGGGAGGCAACACTGATGTTGTCTACTAAGTGGTGTTATGTCTCTACTGTTCTCGTTCCCACTTTGTGTGGCTCACTACTACCATTCCCCCTTGACTTTACACAGGACACTGTCCTCTGCATGCTGACGGTTGTCCTCTTGTCTTGATTTGATCATTTTCTAAGATGTTTGTATGTGTTTCTTTAGGTCAGATTCAGAGTTTGATATTTTGATATTGATATTTTTAGATCACGGTTGAACTTAACTGTTGGACTGTGTCTTTAAGATGTTCAGCTCTGTTGTGGCAGCCTCCCAGGAGACATGCTTTTCATCATCAGCACTGAGTCCCAGTCCTGCCAACTTCCTTTCAAAATGTCTGCATAGGCTTCACTGAGTGTGATTTTCCAGTCCCTGCATCTATTAGCCAATTACCATTTCTACTTTATTTAAATTATGTGCTATTAAAAGCAAATGTGCAGTGTTTTCTGTTGCTAAAGCTTTACTTTACTTTACTTTACTGTTTGAGTAAAATAGACAGATTGGTACTCGTCTGTAGACCAGTTAAAAGTCTTAATTCCAAGATGAGCCAATAATAAAACAGCAGCCTCAACCCAGCATCAAAACCAGAGAGGAAGAACTAAAAGTAATGAGTATCGTGTTACAACTTCATTTATATTCATTAACCGATATTTTACACCCACCGGTTTTAAAACAGACAGGGAATCTGCACACACAGATAAATTAATCACCTCGATCAATTTCCAATAGAAACAAGGAAGTTGAGTTGTGGGATTATAGCCACTGGAGAGATTCTGAAGAACTTCTCCATTTAACTGATTCATTCTTTTTCTGACGTGGAATGTGTACTTGACTAAGTGCACAAAGTCAAGTACATACACCAATGAGATACTTGTATTTGAGTAATTTGTGGTTATTAAATACTTTAACTGCACTGCAATTCAAAAGGAAATAACAATAACATTTTCTTCTGTAAATAAATTGAAATAGGTGACTAATTAATGATAAGAAATTAATATATAATAATAATGCCACTTATACTAGCTACAATATTCAAATAATAATTATTAAATATTTCATTACATAACAGTCAAACACTGATGGTGACCATTTTGTTTTACTGATGATGTAGAAGAGAATGAAGTCATCTGCGGTAATGACATTTGATCTGAGTAAGAGATACTGTTACGTGTTGCTTTTCCTGGTGGAGTTCAGTTAAGCTTTCAAAAACGTGTCATCACAAAAGAAAAGACAACAAAAACATTAAATTATGGTTCATTTCTCTCAGTTTCTAAAATGCTCCCACATATGCAAAGGAGGTAATATGTGTGGGGTTTTTTTATTATGTCTGAAACCTCTGGTGGTTTATGACCAAGCAACACCTTTCAGATTGTACACAGCCAAATAAGAAATTGTTCCTATATAAATATTGAATTCAGTAAGTCAACAAATGGGAAAGATATATAGGCAAATGTGGTCACTGGCCTGTGGCGGTGTATTACATTGGCCCTATGTCCAAAAGCATAAAGGTGTTTGAACAGAGTGAAATAAGTGACTGGTGGTCATGAAGTGTTATTTCCCATTGGGATACCTGTAATCACTTGACCAAAAGCCGGGCCCCAGGGCCGTGGGATCTGAGTGTCAAGTACTAACGGAGCCAAAGGAAACATCCTGGAAGAGAACCGGCGGAGGTCGCATTAGGAAACAAGCTCAAATCAGGTGACGACATCCCTTGTTAGGGTCATTCAGACCTGTTTCTTTGCACGTTCATCATTTTGCAAAGCCTGTTCATCGTCCAAGCAACAGCTGATCCCCAATTTAATCTCTTCTTCCTCTTTGCCTCTTAAATCCCACCCCCTGCTCTCATGTCTGATACTGTTGACAACTGAAAGGCAGGGATCGACGTGTTGCACTGGTGCTGTGGCAGGAAGGGCTGGGTGGAACGAAATGAAATTATCACCTGAACACAATCCTGAGCACGTCACAACAATGTTCTGCTCCCACAGGAACAGAACATTTGACGTTTTCCCTCTTTTCGTCACTGAATAATGAGAATGGGAAAACGTTTTCCATCTGGATGATGTTTCAACTGGGAAACGTCTGACGTCACATCTTTAAACGTCTAAAGATAAAATGCACTGAGGCTTGTTTTCTTTATAATAATAGGGTTTTCTCTTGCTGTCACCATAGAAATTCTTATGCTATTTTTTTAATTTAATTTAATTTTCTTTTTTGTGTATTGTGATTCTTTATTTATATTGTGTTGAAATACTGTGCATTTTACACAAGTTCCATTTTTTCATCTTTAACGTTATGGCCCCCTCTAGTGACCTAAATCTATAATGCACACCGGAACAAGAATGAACAACCTGATCTTGTCACTGTTTCTGTGTTTTCACTTTGACTGTTGACAGTGCGTCACATAATATTTGCTTACGTTGTCCACAGATTTTTGTTGCTAAGGTGGCTAAACGTGTTGACTGGAATCACAGTGGGAAAAATAAGGTTTTTCTACCCTGTCAGTCTGTAAACTGTCAGTACATTTCTATTTCTTTGATATTTCCTTTCATTTGAAAAGAACTCCAACCTTTGGATCGTGTTTTTACTAATGATGGTACATATTTATCATGTACAATCAAATTATGTAACGTATTACTTGACTTATTGCACCCACTAGTGGACTCAATCCACATAACATATTGACAGATTCAGGTACATGTAGACTTGTTCCCTGCAATTTAATGTTAGATCAAACATCAACATGTACGAAAAAGTGTTATCAATGAGATTACATCTGACACAGAGGCTGTGATAACTCACATAACCACTTTTTTCAACTGTGGTGAGCAGAAAAGCCTTATGAGGCAAATTGCAATTTGTGAATATGGGCTATACAAATAAAATTTGATTGATTGATTGATTGATTGATTGATTGATTGATTGATTGATTGATTGATTGATTGATTGATTGATTGAAAAGCATCATGTGATGATCCAGTCATTCGGCTTTGACGTGGCTTGTTCCACTCCTGACAGATAAAACTAGAATTCGGAGGCAGTGAGTGGACAGACAGCTGAAGACTGATTAAACTTCTGTTTAAGTTCTTTCAGCTGCAGGTGGTAGACACAGGTGAATCCAGGATCCAGCATGGCTGTGTGAACACTCCAGGCTCCTGCTGCATGTGTTTTCATGTTTTTAAATGCAAATGATTCCTTGTTTTCTGGCAGTCTTTCCCAGTACTGCTGACCATATCCCATTATGGCCACGATCAGGTTTCATCCTGTTGAGTCACATGACATTTGTTTGGCAAATATACAAATATGATGTGAGGAAGTAAAATCAAAAGTCTGTATCTGAAGCAAATTGAGGACCTCTACAGTACTGTATGTATTCTTAGTAGTATAGCATTCTGAATAAAGGGCTATTATTATTCTGTGTGGATAATTCAATAAATGTTGCTTAAATTCCCCTTTAAATACAAGAAGCTGTCACTTTAGGGGGATTGTTTAGAAATTAAATTAGAATTGTTTTACAAATACATTAAAATATATATATATATGTGTTTGTGTGTGTGTGTGTGTGTGTGTGGGAGGGTGGGGGGAGAATGTGCATGTGGTCGTATTAGTGTTGATAGTACTGGTGGAGGTAGCGTGTTATTGTTGGCCTCAGATGGGCAGGTTGTCCTCCAGAGGAGTCACGTGGTCACGCGGAGCATCCTGTGCAGCAGATCCAGCAGGCTTCGTGGCGACTCTCCACTGGCTTATTTAACCACAGCTCGTCCTCCGCCGCGCGTGTGTGTGTCTGTCTTGTGTTTGTGTGTGTGTGTGTGTGTGTGTGTGTGGCCGCAGCATCTCGTGCTGTCATATTTCCTGCAGCTGGATCGCTCTCCGAAATCGCAGGTAGGTGGGCGACGCAGTGGGGGGTGAGAGGGGGGGGGGGGGGGGGGGGGGGGGTTGTCAAGGGAAGACGGTGTGGCACCGAGATGCGCATCACAGTGATGCCGAGTCGCAGCATATGCAACAAAGACACGCGTGTGTGTGACGGCAGATAATGAGAGTGTGTGGGGAAGTGACTGACGGGAAGTGAGTCCCTGCTGCAGGGCTGCACTGACAGCTCCACTCTCTGACCCACTGTGTGTGTGTGTGTCTGTGTGTGTGTGTGTGTGTGTGTGCAGGTGGAGCATGATGTGCGTATAGGGTAGCCGTCGTTGTGCTGCAGCAGTGTTCCGCTGTGACAGGTCGGACTGCACGGATGCTGTGCAGCTCGCCAGAGAGTCAGAGTTCATCCATGCGGGTTTAAGGCTGCAGGTGGAGAAGGTCACATGTAGGTAGTGCTGACTCAGCAGCCCCACGCACCTGGCTGCTGTGGCCGCGCCAGCAGCCAGGTCCTTGTTGTATAAATAAGGGATTTTGAAATTGAGTGCAGGTATTGATTACTGCACCACTTTATGTCTGAGCAGGAGGCAGCAGCAGAGTGTGGGATTTCAACATCCATGTGTATGCCAGCTCCTCAGAAAGGTTCCAATCCTTCTAAATCAACTCAAGAGTAACATAAGACTTTAAATGCAACAGCTTGTCAGATAATCCCATCCCTGTCTGGGTTTTAAATACACTCCTCCTCATCCTTCTTCCTGCTTTTATTCAGTTTTTATTCATTAGGCTACTTAGGCTACTTTGTTACTTGGATACCGTTGACCTGATTATAGTAGCGAAATGAAAAGTTATTAAATTGCCATAGATATTATTATTTATTCTATGAGCCATTTAATATCCAGTGGTGCTGTTTAAGCTCATAAACAGTGAATCATATCTAGTCCTTTATCACCTCTGCTGTCTAACTGTATATTAAATGGAAATAGAATGAATGCGTGTGGTATATTTCTGCTGTTTTGGTGAAGCACTTCATCCTCAGTAGCATCACAGTGTTGAAGTTTGAAGCCTTTGGAGAACTTGGAGCTACTGTTTGCCGCCCACTTGTCACTAAATATAGTGCTATATATTTAAATGAGCTGGCAGCTGTGCCCAGAGTGGCTTAGCCTGACTCACAGGATGTAGGCCATGGGTAAAAGCCTGCCACTAGCCGGGTAGTTCACTCGACGTGTTTATGTTTGTTGATATACTCGAGGTATATAAACGAACATAAAAAAAATATATACATCCTCCACATATACAGTTTTTGCACTGTAGCTATTGCGCCAGATGAATTGCATGTAGGCCTGAGTACTGATGGTTGGGATGTAAATAATAAGGATGACATTATGAAGTGTTGCAGAGTCAGACAGTGGTTGGGATGAAGGAGCTGTGGGAGCGTTCCTTTCTGCACTGTAGGTGATGTAGTCAGTGGCTGAAGAAGCTGCTTTCACACTCCCATGCAGATAGTGACTGTTTTAAATAGATGCAAATAAGCTTTTTCCTCTATAGTGAAATGAAGATCAATGCATGCACCCAGACATGCATTATGTTTTGGATTCAGTTGGAAGACCAGGAGTAATCTGACACTCTGACCAACAGGAAGCATTTGTCTGTTTTTTGATATTTGTTTTTTGTGGAAGCAAGCAATGCATGGGTGACATTCAGCAGGGCTGTCTATAGCTGGGAAGTCGTGCCACAGGCTGCTGAGTGTGGTTTAATTGTGGGTTGCAGCAGATCTTACACTCTCTCTCTGCACTGTATGTGAAATTGTGTCAATGTTTGTCAGTATGGACTGTGAAACTCTGCAAGATGTCCTGTCACTGATGCCAAGACAAATTCTTGTTCAGTATTTGATCAAAGTTCTGACTCTTCAGTTTCTTTGATACGGCAATAATTTCTGATCTAATTTCTGTCTACTAGTTACATTAAGATGAACATTGGGCTTTGCTGCAAGCAGCCTTATATGTTCCCTTACACATAAATAATATTATAATGATGCTAATGTAGAGCTGTGTACTGCTGTCAGCTGGCTTGCGTGCTCCCTTGCTGGCATGCAGTCACTCTCTAACTCTCTCACTTGACTGGTCTTCCAGTGGGCTGTCAAAACATCTGTCATGATTATACCATCCTTTGACACTCAAGTCACTGTCCTATTGGTCAAAATTAACCAATGAATGAATGAGCTTCATGTCTATTAAAAAATGTGGTCAAGTTATGTAATCACTGTGTAAGACACTATGCACTCATCTGATTTCCCCTAAGTGATTACTTAATATTACTTTACTTGATTTCACTTAATAAACAACAATACATCTTCTTAGTATAAAATTGTGTTAGCAACATTTTTTACGTTATTGTATGCATCACTACCAGGCAGTTAAATGTGAGGATCATGTTGTAAGTGTACATACCCTCTTTCTAGGTGTGTTGCGTTTGTCAGCATTCCTCTACCACAAAACTATTAATGTGTGTCACTTATGCATGTCAGCATCCCCTTCACGCATTGAGAGGGTGAACCATTCATGGCTCTCTGATTACACGTCCATTATGAGGGGGTGAGACATTTGATATTACCAAAGCAGTGAGGTAAGTGGTGGTGGGTTGGGAATCAGCTTGCTCAGCTTGGGTGAAAGTGATTAGAGTCCACTGGTGGGCAGCCAGGATGACACCCTGGCCCTTTAGGTACAATGCGGGGCATGATTCATTAATGGACCAAATGATATTAAAAACATGACTCCTTTTTTTGCCCAAAAATTGCAGTTAAAGCAAGTTGCAAGTTAAAACTGCAATGTCCTAGGAGTTTCAGTGCAGCATTACAGCAATATATTATGCACATTACATTTACTTAGAAATTGTTTTGCAAACACATCTTAGCAGTGCACTTATTATTTGTGCACTGAGGTTGCATATGAGTGAGCAGAATAAAACAGAGGCAGATGTTCATTCTGTGACAGTGGGAAAACAGCAGCTCAAAACAGAGCCAGTCATTTGGGAATCATTAGCTGTATTCTCTCAGTTCCCATGACTTCTCTATGTCCAAAAAAAAACCTCATACTCAGTTCTTGTTTGAGTGAGTCAGTCAGTCCAATATTTGTATTCTATTTTGCCTCCTGTTTACGTCTGCTGGCCTATAAAAACAGTGACAGCACCTAACTTTAACTTGAACTTCTCGCTTCTTCTATCATGTACACATATTTCAATGGAACAACATTCCACTGGGAGTCAAATATGCATTACTCAAAAATCACATAACCCTGATTTATTTCATCAACTATCAAATGAATTAGTATGAAGTGCAGAACAATCAAGTAACCCCTGCTTATCAGAGAGGGATGACTGGAGTAGCACACTGCTGTATTCCCTGTTCGCTCTGTTCTGGCAGAGGGATGTCATCGATCAATCAATCAATCAATCAATCAATCAATCAATCAATCAATCAATCAATCAATCAATCAATCAATCAATCAAATTTGTCAATCAAAACATCAAAAAATGTCATGCTCATGAATTCGCAGAATTTCTGCAGCTCTTTGTAAATGGTGATAGCTTCTGCTTCCTTGACCTCTTCTTCACTGCCAAGAATACTAACAGGCCATCGACACCTGGCATGTTTACATGGGAACGAGGCACCTGTTTCCCTGCACGTTCAAAACAGAATAATCAGTGGTGTCTATTCCGACTTCATTTGGATAATGAAGCGGTCCCAAGGTGTCCTCTCTTGTTTGTGTTGTTTGTGCGTGTGTGCTTTAGTGGCCTTTAAATTAAACTGACAAGTGAGAATTAATAGGAGTTACCTCATGCCTGCAGCAAGATGTGTTACTGGAGACTAACGTTAATTAAAGTCGTTAAAAGTCAAATAGAGACTTGATCAAATCCTCATTAAGGAAAGATTAAGGATTTATCCAGAATAAACAGAATAATCAGTGGTGTCTATTCCGACTTCATTTGGATAATGAAGCGGTCCCAAGGTGTCCTCTCTTGTTTGTGTTGTTTGTGCGTGTGTGCTTTAGTGGCCTTTAAATTAAACTGACAAGTGAGAATTAATAGGAGTTACCTCATGCCTGCAGCAAGATGTGTTACTGGAGGCTAATGTTAATTAAAGTCGTTAAAAGTCAAATAGAGACTTGATCAAATCCTCGTTAAGCAAAGATTAAGGATTTATCCAGAATGATGCTGGCTACATGTGTTTCTTTTGAATACTGTTCACATCAGAATGAATAATGTCAGGAAGACTGATGAAGACTGATGCGTGTGGTGTGTGTGTGTGTCTGTGTGTGTGTATATATATATATATATATATATATTGTATTTGTATTGTTGTGTATATGTATTTGAGTACTGTGGATTCATATGAGTAATGTAGTTATCTCATGTCCATTTTGCAGGTTATGCCACCCCAAAGGCTTCCTGGATCTCCAGCTGTAAAAGAGAAGGGCTGAGCTCCATTTCCCCAGGTCCCTGCTCCTTTGCACCCCAACTTTTCCTCCTCCCTTCTTATGAACATTCCCCTTTCCCGACCTCACTAGCCCATCCTGTACCCCCCCCCCCCCCACACACACACACACCCACACACCTGACCCCAGTCACATCACCTCCCCAACGCTAACACATACATACATTCCAGCAACCCCTGTCCCAGACTCTCAGACTAAGCCCATACCCTGTCCTCTTCACGGATCTTCTCTTTCCCTACTGGCTGCACACCAGGCTCCATGGCTACAGGAGGCCATGCCCCTGAGATAGATGTGTTGATCAACCTGCAACAGGTAAGAGTTATTGATGGTGTTAATTTGCTATGAAACTGACACATAGACATATAAAACGTGTTCCTTGCATCTTTAGATGTACCAGTATGTTGCACGTAGTATAAGGTTGCAGGGACAGGACTTTTGAAAGTTACTGTGCAGCTCAAACATCATAATTTCTCAAACTGTACTTTTAACAACAACAGTGAAGAATTGGGCCTGCGGGAGATTCAGATTCAGTCTTTTGGCCTGCAGTCTCCTCGGGAGGTGAACTGTCCACACTGGCTCTTTGTATGGCCTAACCTTGTGCAACAGCAACGTCTTTTTCCTTTTGTTTTGAACTGACCTCATTACAGCTGAGAGCCCTCAGCAGAAACTGAGTGATTACTATGAGTCCCTGACACATGCTGTTACAGTTTTGTGTTCAGTTGTGTGTTGTGTTTTTTGGTCATTTCAACCCTGTTCACTCCATTAACACAGTTACTATAGAAACCTACTATGATAGAAAATGGTTTAATCTGGAAACTGTTTGACATTTCTGGAAACATGGTTCAAACATGGTTCATGAATGCATCAAGTATAGGGCTAGAACCAGGACGTGTCAGACTTTACCTTTACCAGTTGGTGTTTGTGTTTACCAGATGTTTCGACTGTAAGTATGAAACTGAAACGTGAAGTGTGAAAACTTGTCTTCAAGTGAAGGTCTGACAGACAGCTATCAGTACTCGGACACAGTTTCCCCAACACCATCACACACCATCATCAGTGTACGCCATTCTGACTGATGAATATTGTATTTCAGTATTTTTCATTGTTGCAGTATTGTTAGAACAATAACAAGGCTTGACCACTGTTTAAACATAATTCAGTTCCATTTAATCATATTCTTGCAAAGATTATGATTAAAAAACAAATGTTATAATAACAAATAACTAACCAGTTTGCTGCCTTGCTGTCTGTTACTACTGCTACGACCTACTACTACTGTCAGTAGATTGATATTTTTGACCCTTGTGGACAGTACAGTGTACAGTCTTCCCGATGAGGTTAAGTGGATTGCGTGCTTACACTGGCTTTTCCATTCAGCTCATAGCCTTTGTATATACACTGTCTGCCATTGTTGACCACAACAGACATACACTACATGTCAGAGTTCACTTCAGTTAAACAACATACATTTAGTGTAAGCAAATCCACCATTAGAGTTCATCAAAATGATATAGACTTGTCCCATATAGCCGAGTGCTTTCCAGCTGTTATTCAGTGGAACAGATTAACCTGTGTTCTCCGGGACCACTCCGGGTCTGCCAGCTAAGTAGGTGTAAGCAGGTGATGTGTGATTACGCTCAATGGGGACCATGTCATCCACAGTGTGCATCACGTATTGTGCCATGGATGTGAAGGAAATAATAGGCTGAATGCTGTAGAAGTGGACCATTCAATTTCCTACCCTCAATTTCTTGTGCACTCTGTACTTAGAATAAACACGCACACACATACACACAGTGTGTGAACAGCTTCTGTACACCATTACCTCCTATAGCTTAATGACGCCACTCGAGACGACAATGACAGGCTTAATCATGTGTTCCTGGAGGTTTGGTCTGATGATATGTGTGTTTGGGGAGAATATTCAGCTCTCTTTTGCTCCAGCTGAGTCGATGTTGCCACAGAAACGTTGCCAGTTGCTGTCTGCTCAATGCAACTGCAGTTTATATGACCTCTACTGGGTGCTGGGGCTTTGGTGTTTGCTTGGATTTGATGTAGTTTAGTTGTTTCTGCTAGCACAGTGGAGAATAAAGAACCTTGCTTATATGCATTTGTTGTCTAGTTTGTCTGTTTACTTGTTACACTGCTTTTTTTGTCAGCCATCATAGTAAACGGTCATAGAAGGCATCACAACAAAGATTCTTAGTAGCTGCCAGGTCGTCATTGTAAATGAGAACTGGTTCTCAATTGACCTGTACCTACCTACCTGTATAAATAAAGGTTAAATAAATAAAATAATAATAAATGATTGAGTGGGACAGATATTGTGCAGCCTAATAATATTTAATCTTTAAATATTAATATTATATTATCAAATTAAAATTTTAATCTCTAATTCTACATTTGAATGGAGGCTATTTTAGGCAAAGTGAGTCAAATGACACCTTTGGTTTTTGGTCAGGTTCAGAGGAGAGGCATGATATATGAAGCCAGGTCAAAAAACCTGAGCAGCTAAAAATAAAATGCAGTAATACACAGGAGGGAATAAAGCACGCGGCGTGCCTTGCCTTTGTTTGCTCGATGTATGGCACTTTGTCTTGTGAGGTGTCTTTTACATACATGAACAGTAAAATGACACTGATTCATCATCTCTGTACACGCTCAGGAAACTATTGAATCTGAAATATTAATGTAGGAGTTCCTGTTAAACGACTCATGAAAAAAGGTTAGTCAGCAAGTTTTTAACTCGCGTGCAGTTTGACCCGGACAGAATATTTAAATTAAAGCCTCCACTGACAGTCAGTTAGAAGTGGCCAAACCTGACACTGAACTGTGGATTTTCATGCATCAGATAACACAGTGTTTGTCTATACAGTAGATAGAATAAGTGTAACAGTAAAAGGCTCGCCTTGAGATGAGGGCTCTTATCCAGCATCTGCCATAACAGTAATTAAAATCACGAGTGTTTCCACACAGTGCTGCCAACACTGGATTATCAAACGCTTTGTGCAGAGACAGAGATGAGTCTTTTAGTGAAACTGATTATTATATCCCAGCGGTGGTTGAAGTGGGATTTATTAGATGTAACCATGAGATTTACAGGTATCTCTAACTCAATAACTCATCACAACTTTATTTTTGATGTTTGTTTTTTTGGAGACTCTCTATAAGTTAGTTGTATTTAAAATGAGTGCACTCCATTGTATGCCATCGTATTCCTGAGATTGAGATGTTAGACAAGAGGTTTCAATTTATCTGAAAATTAGAAAAATAACGTTCCCTTATGAAAATGAACCAACGAGAGGCATCGAAGGAAAGGAGAATTTGAATTGCTGACTCAATTCAAATTCTCCCTTTTACATTGGCTCCGGCTTACTCTGCCTCATGTAGCTAGGTAGCTCTGATCATTAAATCTATCTTGTACCTTCAACCCGCTGGTAATTAGGAAGTAATGGAGCTGTGGCACAGAGAAATCTGAGACGACAGAGCAGGAGCCAGAGTGCTTACTGTGCCAGCACCAATGGGAGCAGAGCGAGCAGCGTGACCCAGCGAGTCGACCTATGAGAGGCAGTTAATTGCTTTGGCAGGACGCTCCCTTTAGCCTTGACTGTCTCCCGGGGCTGCCTAGTGCATTAGCTCATTTCTGCTTAGCTCTTTGTTCTATTGATTTGATGTCCTCCCTCCATAAACAGGAGAAAAAGCAAACTGTATTTCTCCATTCTACTAATAAGGAATGACCATCTTTGACATTTGGACATTTCTCCTTGTTATAAATACAAAGCAGAAGCAGTGGTGTAGGTGCTGACAATAAAAACACATTGATTTCAACTGATTTTGGATACAGTTTGTTGAGACGTTCGTTTTGCTGTTATGTATACATTTACGTTTCATTATAGTTGTGTGTTAGCATTTAACTTGCATGTCTGATGGTAGAGCCAATGTGTGTTATTCTAGTCCTGTGTGGTTTGTGATGATGACTGGATTGACCGCTTTGTCTGTTACACAAAATACAACAGTCAGAATGGCAAAGGTCAAGTCATCTAATTAACTAACTAACTCATGGCACTGGTGGTTTCTTATTCTATGAGCGGATGACAGCACCATCACCCATCATGCATTTCTTCATAAACAGTAAGGTGGCTTCTCTCTGACCATCTTCCAGTACTTGTCTAATATCCCCCTGCTAACTCCATATGTTCCTTACATTACCATCAAAGTGAACGTTTTTTTTTTCTTTCTTTCTGTCTCTTCTCGTCTCCAGGTGAGGGTGGAGGAGGAAGATGAGGAAGGGTCAGTGGAGGAGCAGGAGGCAGAGGAGGAGGAGGAGGCAGAGGAGGAGGAAGGGAGCTGGGAGAAAGCGCTGTCTGTGGAGCGCTTCAGGGACATTATCAGTGACTCTGCTTCCACCAGTGCAGACAGAATGGGCCGACACTTCACTGAAAAAGACTTTGAGAGTAAGTGTTACAAAAAAAAAGAGAAAAAAAAAAGAGAGAGAGAAAGTGCTGTGGCTGCATTAAACCTGCATTTTGGGGTCAGGAAAATGTATCTAGAGTAATAAATAAATTCCTGAACATCCACAACAGGTTTTAGTGATACTACTATGTTAAAGAAACAAAACAGGTCAAACCAGGGCAGCACACTTATGGCCACGTATAGTAAGACTCTTCAATGTTAATGTAGTTAACTTTTAAATATATTATATTAATGTAATGGTGTGAATTATACATTAAATTGTGTTGCTCTGCCATACTGTGGGTTACTTAAAATAATAAGCCTGCGTTTATGTTGTGTCTTAAGTGTTTAACAGAGGATTGGGGGGGGAGTGTTTAACGGGGGGGGGGGGGGGGGCATTTTCCCCTGCATCTCTTTATTTTACTGCAGTTAAAAACCCATGTCTAGGAAAACATTATGTGACCCTGTATGACTGTGTTCTCTAAAAGGTGTATTCATGAATGTGTTTATGTAAAGCACCGTAGATCAAAAATAATGATGCAATGTGGCCGCTCTCCTCTGCTGGAGACATATTAAAACAACACATTAGAGCATCCTGCATTTTGTTTTCGAAAACACACAACAACATAGCTGACTTGTATAACTGGGCTGATAGTAATAATGTCCCTGGATGATGCATCTGTAATTGTGATGGCTCGCGACGATGGCAGAACTGATTATGTTTCATTTCAAACGCACAACAGTCCTTCGTTTATTAACAGGACTATCTGATAGTTGGAGTGAGGCCAAACATTTGCAAACATTTCCATTTCCCACCTCACCCGCTGCCTGTCAGTGCTGTTGCTGCCCTGAATCAGCACTGCACTTTCAGAGCCACCACTGCGACAGCATCCACCTGCAGGCTCCGGCTGTGGCATTTAAGACATCTGCTCTAAACAAGCATCCAGGTTTATAGGAGGATGCATTCACTGACTTTGCTTGTTTTGAACCCAGATCACAGACACACATTTCACCATACGCACCACCCGTTGTCCACCCACCTGCCCCTGCCCCAGCGTTTACGCAAGAGGGTGCACAGCATGGACAGAAGGCGCAAAAAGAAACGGAAGAAAAAAAAGACCTCTCTACCTCCCTCTGAGGTTACACCCACCATCCACGAGGTAGACGAGGAAGAGGTGGAGTCCGAGACAGACGGAGCGGTGATGTCTGCCACGCCCACAGAGCTAACTGACGTCCAGCCCCAGGTAAAATAAGACTGACTATCATCCGATCAGTCCGATTACAGTGGTTCTGACAGCCTACTCACTGTAATAAGCTGTACGCACATCCAGCTCCTCTCACTGATCTTCCTTTTCCTCTCAGTTTAGTTTGGGGAGCCAAGAGGACTTGGAGGAGCCCCTTCCGCTCACTACCTTCCACACGGAAAACGAAGAACATCCATGCTCGAGGAAAGCAGCACTTACACTGATAAAGGAGGGAGCTCCTAATGGGGGGATTGCTGTTCTCGGCCAGAATGAGGTTGTAGATGGGATGGAAGCAGATTGCAACAGGTAGCACGTTACAGCTTTTATTGTTCTTTGTGACTCCTCTCTGCTGTCTGCGCAGCGTCAAAATAAAAGTACCTCTAATTCATATGACATGATTGATACCATCATGTACACTGTTTATCTCATTGCCATGATATATTGTAATAATGTCAAATCATCAACATTTCAGACGCTTCTTCTTCTGTTGTTTAATGGCAACTAGTTGCATTACCACCGACTCACATTGCACTACAGCACGTTACATGACATTCATTACATCACATAGTGTATTTGCTTTCTTTCTATCAGTGTCTGTCAGGCCGATATGTAGAGAGGACCCAGGAGCAGAGATTTGATTCACAGTCTTTTTATTTTCAAAGATCTCTTTCCCAGAGTGAAAAAGCAAGGCTATGAAACTTGACAATCTATCTTTCTAGATTCTAAAGCAACTATCAAAGTAACAACTCAAAATCTACAAAAAAAGCTCATAAAAGGGAGAAAACCTATCTAAAATACAAAGTACAACCAAAATCACTCTAACTGAAAACGCTCCATAAGGGAGGAAACAAAAAACACTCCAAAAGGGAGGAAAAACAATCTGACAAAGTACAAAACAATGGCTATGGTAAGGAAACAAAACTATCAAAATTACAAAACAAAAAATACTCTTAAAGAGAAATATCGACTAACAAATTGCGATGACAAAGACTATGGCTTGGAATCAAAATGCTCGTGATATCGGTCAACAGACAAAGACACACTGGCACAAGACAAAGGGAAACACAGACTATTTAACAAACTGAAGGAGGGGAAACAGGTGGAATACAAAACAATGGCTATGGTAAAGTAACAAAAACTATCAAAATTACAAAACAAAAAATACTCTAAAAGAGAAATATCGACTTACAAACTGCGATGACAAAGACTATGGCTTGGAATCAAAATGCTCATGATATCTGTCAACAGACAAAGACACACTGGCACAAGACAAAGGGAAACACAGACTATTTAACAAACTGAAGGAGGGGAAACAGGTGGAAACAATCAAGGCGGTGATGACAATCAGGACAATGGGAAACACCTGAAGGGAAGTGGGAAGTGACCTAACGTGAGGAGGGTATGGTTTCAAAATAAAACAGGAAATTATACCAAAACAGAGACAAGACATGACAGTGTCAGTACATTTCACCTGGAAGTGTTAAGTGGTACTGTAGCCTTAAAACAGAGTTGCCATGGTTACCTGCAGTTAAATATCACTCACAGACTGGTTTACTGTAGACTGGTTTAACGCTCGTTGTTTTTTGTTTTTGTTTCTTTTTTATTTTATGTTAAATTGCTACCTTTCTGCAAGTCAGGATTAAATACTAATTAAATACTAATAATACTTATATAATACTTGGAATTGACATGGTGTGTTATTTGTGTATTTAACAATGCGGGTACTTTTCTGAACAGCAGTGGGTAGAAACAGCACAGTGGGGCAAGAGTACAGAGTTGTTTCTTATTACCTGAATATTCTAAATGTTTTAGACAAATGTGACCTGTACATTAGCAGCTCAAGTGTTTCCTTGTGTACAAGAACAACATCAAATACACAATCAATATGTCCAGTACTTAACCTACTAATGGCCAGCTGAATCCCATATATTAAAGGACCCATCTGGCCAGGAAACGTGCTAAACCATCACAATATGAATTATTTGTTGATGCTTTGAATTATGCATGGAGTTTTCTGCTGGGAGGTCAGGGTCTCCATGGTTATTCAGGTATTCGTCTCTGCTAATGCCTGATTGATAAAAACGCAGAAACCCGCTGATGCCTGTGCTGTGCAACATGGTGCAGCTGTGTCTGAGTGAAGTCAGCTGAGGATGACTCAGAGGCTCTGTGAGGAAACCCTGGCCCTGGGTGGTGATGCCCCCTGCTGGTAAAGAAGTGACAAGACAAACCGGTGGCCAATCATGCAACAACTCTGTTCAAAACTCATTGTTTTATAATAAGGAGCTCATCATGGCAACGTCTGATCATCTTGAAATTTTTTTTTACAAATCACCATCTTTTTGTTTTTGTTCTTTGTCAGTGTTTCCCCAGGATCAAACCTCTCAGGTTCAACCACAGCCCGCAGCTGGTTTAGAAGAAAACCTGTCCACCATCGCCTTTCGGGCGCCCAGAGGAGCAACTATGATCTACGGGAGCGGATCTGCATCGGCAGTATGACGGCTGTAGAGACCGCCGTCTACCAGCAGGTGCCCACTGATGAGGCTGAGGCCCAGATGTTGGTCAGTGCCGATCTGGATGACATGAAAAGTAAGGAAATCCCTGTGTGGACAAATGTTTCCTAGGTTGTCGAACGTGTATTTTCTTTTATACGTGTACGATTTCACCCTCATTTATACATACTGCTGTTAAAGCATGGAGACTCATTACACTACTAGAATTCTGTGGTCTCTTATTTTAGAAAGCACTGGATTCTGTGCATACTGCTGTAGAATGTAGGAAGTAAAAACTCAGTTTTTACTATGTATCTGTAAGTCAGTGAGAAAAGAACCTGCTCAGCAGTGTCAATACCAACCATACTGTGTGTCCACTTGTGAGTTCCTGTTTCCTTTGAGGGCCACATGCATTTCAAACAGCATTATATACAAAACACGGGTAAATAGATCATATGTAAGTGTTTTATTACATTGTAACCAACGATATTATTCTTAACTACATACCTACATTGCTTTAATATATTAATATATCATGTGCCCTTAGAAATTTTATGTTATTGTTGTATTGCTGTACAGCTAAATAAGTACTGTATAATCCATATTCATGGTTGACAGTTTACTGGTATGCCAATAACGGCCATTGTAAAGGCTTGATAGCAGCTCAATAAGAGATGACTCCCTCTGTGCGTCTGAGATGACTCACTCAGTTTTACATTTCACCCACACCACAGCTACATCAGGGACATAGCTCTGCTTGTTGACACTGCAGAGTCGCTGCAGGATTTCTGACATAACTGCAAAGTATCTATACTACTTAATACAGCTATGTAGTATGTGGTATCTTTCCAGATAAGCAAAGTGTGTAAATCCAGATATCATAATAGCTTTTGGTTAGAAAATCCCCTACTGGTCATATAAGTCATTACTATACATGTTGTCAAGTTTTTCTATAACCCATTCATTATTGGTTTATAAATAGATATAATGTCATTCTGCTCTTCTGCTAACTGGATCTTGTGCATATGCATTAAGAGATGCACAATTTCACCCGATAACCTTTTCTTTAAAAACCCAAATAAAAATGGCATCTGACATGAACATTTCTTCCACACTTCATCTGATCTGTGATGAGACCTCTTCAGTGCGTCCAGGCAATCTGCTTGAATTAGTTTTTAACAAAATTTGAAAAAAAAAGCAAGTCCATCAAAACAGCATATTAGATGCCATTAAGGCCAGCTGCGGTCAGGAATGTTAATGAAGCAATCAGGGGCACAATTAGGGCTGTCAATATCAAGGACATCAGTTCCTGTCCCCATCTCCTCAAAAATGAGATTAGCATCTACTGCTGTTGTTGGCACACTGATGCTTCTGCCTGAAGTATCATATTAATACAAAGTTGAGGTCAAAGCTTTTTGACAAAATACAGCATTAAAACCAATTGAAACAGGAGAAAGGAGACAGAAATATCTGAAAAAGGGAAAAGAGGAGAGAGATGAGAAGTCAAAAGCTTCTGCGGCCAGAGAAAAGCTCTTTGTCCCGGCATCCAGAGACATTAATTAACAGGGGCTGCAGTCGATTCCCCTTCAGTGGCGACCCTGCCCCTGGCCCTTCCTGCTTTACCGCAGCAGAGTAATCATTGACTCTTTAGGTTCTGGAAACACAAAACAGGGCACCCAGAGTCACTGAGAACAAGCTATTGGATTTGTAGAGCGTGAACACAGACTGCTTGTGTATATCAACACTCTCCGTCTCTCTGCGTCATTGTGGTTACTTTGTTTTTTTCTGTGCTGTCTGAACCACCTTAAACCATGTAACTTCAGAATTTAAAAAAAAATAAAAAAAATAAAATGTAATTTATCTAAAGTCAGAGCCTCCAGTAAAAGGAGGTCAGTGTTTTTACTGGCTGGAGAGATAATCATCAGCACCAAATAACTTTCCCATACACACTGATATGTGGATGAGCTGCAGCTAGTTCAAACATGACACTGTCAGTAAAGGCAGAAAAAGCTGACTGGTGCAGATGTCTATAATTAATTGCAGTTAACAGTCAACATTTGTATTTATGTTCCAGAAGATGTCTTGCAATACACCAGTGTTATATGTCTGTGTTCATCAACTGAAAACAATAACAAGACAGAACCAAAAAACCTAAACGCCCATTTTGCCCCTTTAAATGCACTGTTGGCACAAACAAAAACATGCACGCACACAAATTCATTTAGTGAGACATGTAAAATTATTGCATTTTTAGCGGGTTTTACAGTGGTGTACCTGTGGACTGCAGCGCCCCAGGCATCACATGGTTTCCATGGAGATGCAGGCACAGGAATGGTACAGCTCAATAGGATAATTAACAAACATTTGTATTGCCCACATTTACAACTCCTCATAGGACATGTTACCTTTCTGTGTTTAATACAAATTGAGTGGAGATGGCAACTTGACTTGAGTCTCTCTCACATCACATGATTAAAAAGTGATGGTGCACCATGGAAATGAACGTCATCAACTCTTTCTTTCCTAACACCCCAGTCGATCAATTGGCTATGGACATCATTAATAAAGGGCGGCACTACTATTCAGCTGCCAGGCGTATCTCACAAACTGGGCCGTCCCTTCTCGGCATTTGCTTTCAGAGTCACAGCAAAAGTAGCTGTTTATACCATTATTGCATCTGCCTTATTGTGGATCTGTCTGAGGATGTACCTCCAGGTTTGCTTTTTGGGGAAAACATTTTTGTGATATGCTGATCTTGAATATTTTGGACTATTGTACTGGATAATATTTCCAATCCTCTGAACGGATTTTTGTTTTTGCTTGTGACAGTACAATAAATAAAAGTCCCTGACTACAAGATTTGAACTTTTCTTGGTTCCACTTTGGTGCTGCGAGTCAAAGAAGCAGGTGGATCTGCAGTCTTTGGAACAGTAACCCGGGGTGAACTACAGCGTTCAGCAGGTGGAAGCCCTGGATGAGCTGCGTGTCTACCTGTAGAGAGGAGGATAGGAGGAGGTACCAACTGTGGAGATGACAGATATTGAGGGACAGGAGAACCAGGGGCATGAGCCTTCAGATCAGAAGCGTGCCACTGACCACCACGGACCGGAGCGTCGGTGCAGTGTTCAAAAAGGCTTTGGCACCCCAAAGCAGAACCAGCATGAACACCACAGCTCTTTGTCCAATGTGGAAGGGGTTGGGGACTTTGAAGAGTTTGTTTTGGATTTCGATGACTATGACTTGCTCGAGTCAATCCACACTCAGCTGGGGTCACCACTCGAACCTATCCGTAAGTTCTTTGTGGTTGTATTTCTCTGAACGTTCACCACTGCGCTTGTTGGGTACCATTACATTTGTGTGCACTCAGTAAAGAATATGAAGTGAGGAAGTTATGCCAGGCTTTGGAGGCTGTGATGCAATCGTAACAGGATGGGAAAATCAAATGGATCAGCATTTTATTCTATTTGTACACTGATAATCAATAGATGGGAGTACATGTGTTTCCATCGATTGCAGCTCTGCGCTGGTTTAATTAATGGCAAGATGAGGCTCATTCATGGCCATAGAAAGAACGCGGTTGTCCACAGTATTGAGTGAATTGACATGATGCCCAGCGAGTGCTGTTTCCTACTTTCCTATTGATCCTGTGGCACTCATTCAGCTGAGGGTCCAGCTGCAGCTGGAGCAGAAAGACATTTGATTGACTGTGTGTGGTTCTGCTATCGTTAGTCCTGTTTGAACACATGAGTTCAGTCCTGTGCTGGTTCTAACACAGAGCTGAGGAGAGGTAGTACAGAAACCAGCTTGCTCCATACGTTAGGCCATTTAAGCCCTAAGTTCTACAATGGGTTTTCATATGGTGATCTCACAGCATATCAAGCTTAAAATATCTATCTATTATATTTTAAGGGGACGTCTAAGTTTCGTCCAACCTGGGCGTTGGTTGATAAATGTGGATGTTGATGCTGATCACCTCCCCTGGTTCACTTCACATGTTAAACTGTAGCCACCTGCTGTTGCAGCTGTTTCTTTAAAGAGATTGTAGGGAGGCCGATGGTGGGTGGGATTGGCACTAAACTGTGTGTGATGTGCGTGATGTCATCGTAATAATAATTGTTGTGTGCAGATTAGTAAATATTAGCAATTTCTTCACCTAGCGCATGTGGGTCTTCTCAGGACTAAACTGTTCCCCCACACAGAGGAGAACTGAAGGGTTTTTTCTTCCACTTTATTGCAAACAAAATAATCAGTAATAAGTTAAATGCTTCTCAAATTGCCACAGTGTTCTACAATCAGATATGCCTTTCATAAAAATAAAAAATGATGCTTGAATTCCAGAGCACCTTTTACAGGTTTCATCTCCGTCATTCAAGCCCACAATAATTTACCCTGTCATTGCCTGGGGTGAAAAAAGATCAATGCATCAAAATCAACTTACATTTCTATACGGACAAGTTATAGATCTTTTCCTCTGGGAGTCTGCTAAATGAAATACGGTCTGATTTCCATAAGGCATCACGTTTAGGCTGCAGTCTCTGTGGAGGTGTGGGTTCAAATCCCACTTATGACAGCAATTACTTTGCTGATCGCAACAATCCCACAGATTGGGTTGAACGTAACATGTTGTTATATAGAGCGCCTGAATTTGCCTGTAAACAACAGTAGAAAAAGAATTTGCCCACTTTTTGTGTGATCATCAGACCCCAAAAAACAACACATTTATTGTAATTCTGCCAAAGTAGACTTTTAGTTAGCCCTTTATTTTTCCACTTACCTTATCCAAGACCATGTGACCACCCACGTTTCTCAGTCCTTTAAGTCCCAAATCATAGAGCGATCCTGGCTGTAGTGAGGAGATTTCATTATGTGTAATTCAATAGTGCATGATTTGCAGGTTGAGGAGCTAGAAAATTAAATTAGTCTTTCTTTAGCTGACATGTGGGGTCCAAACGGCCTCGGAGAAACTTTCCCTTTGCACAGATAGGTTCTCACTCATCTATGAAGCTTTTGACCTGTGTTGCTGATTGGATGATTCCAGTTCACAAAACCGCCTGTAATGAACATCCTGCTTGGCTGCTTCCTGACTCCTGACCGACCCTGACTCATCATCACTGAGCAATGTTGTCCTTTTTGCTGTCAGGCCACAGGTTTGAGGACAACCCCGGGTTGAGACGCCACCTGGTGAAGAAGTCGTCGCGATGCCAGGTGAGCCGGACCAGCAACAGCAGCTCCACACCTCTGTCCAGCCTGAAGAAGAGGAAGAGAGCTGCAGAAAAGAAGACTCATGAGGTTTGCAAACAGCCACGCAGTCCTCCATATGCAGTCTAAGTAACCGCTCTGTATAAAGTCATGATGCAAAGAATGACCTGTTTACTCAGCCAGCAGACAGTCAGCAACATAACATCCTTGCATAATCTGATTCGAGTCTTCAGCTCTTCCTGTCGTTCCAGTTTGATCTGTCTCTTTATGAAATCTGCTGCTGCTGAACATGAGGTGATGAGTGCAACTCATCACCTGTCAACAAAAACAAAGAGCAAACGGTTGTGTGATAATGCTGCATCTAATGTCCCCCACTCACCTTACAAATAAAATCATTATTTGTTTCAGTTTTAATATGAAAACAGAACAGGAAAGCTCTCGGAGTGTAATCTGACATCAGCACACCCCACTCCCCCACTCCCCCCCCAGCCCCTTATTGACTGAATGGCCAGACACCAGACCAGAATAAAATATGATATAGCTCCAGATCTTTCACCACAGTTTTACTGCCAAAAAAAACCAAACATAGCAGCCATTTTGTGTTTTATTAAAATAAATCTCTAAAAAAAACGTCAAACCACGTGTTAAATAAATCAGGCCCCGTAAACATGTGTTGATTTGATTAACTCAGCAATATTTTCCATAATAGACATAACATGTTTGTTTTTCGTGTTCAGTTGTTTGTGGAGCTGAACGAGCTGATTGTGGAGAAGGATCATGAAATGCGCTGGAAGGAGCGCGCTCGCTGGATCAAGTTTGAAGAGGATGTGGAGGAGGAGACGGATCGCTGGGGCAAACCTCATGTGGCCTCGCTCTCCTTCCGCAGTTTGCTGGAGCTGCGGCGAACTATCACGCATGGTAATTATATATATAATTATATATGATTATATATTGTATGTGAATGCACTCTGCGCACTCATCTCTGTCTATTTGTTTCCACAAGCACTTCCACACTTTTGGACAAACCACTCTTACTGTGTCCTCTTGTCCCCCCCCCTCCCCCCCTCTCAAGGTGCCATCCTTTTGGACCTTGAGCAGAACTCTCTGCCTGGCATCGCTCACCTGGTGGTGGAGACGATGATCATCTCCGATCAGATCAGAGCAGAGGACAGAGCCAGTGTTCTGCGGGCCCTGCTTCTCAAGCACAGGTTGGCACCCGTCTGACTAATTTGCTTTGAGGACATCTTATTTGATGTTCCTCCCCGAAAGAGAATATTTTTGTCCTGGTGCTTCAGGAGATGATGCAGCTGCTGATTCAAGTGATGCTGCATCATCAAGAAAGTATTTATATTTATGGTACATATATATTCTTTGTACCACACTGTCAACACTTGATCCTTTCCTCTGTAGTCCTTGCAAAAGTATATAAGCGTATCATCTTGAGACCAGAACATCTTTAAACGTCCTGCAACTTTTCATAAATATAGGTCGGGGTACATTCTTTAATTTAGAAGGAGGGAGATTTAAAGTCTGTGATTAGATGTGAAGGGACTAAACTTCCAATTATTTGGGAATCTTCCTTCCAAAGGCTATTTCTTGCCAACAGGGATTTTTTTCTGTTTTTTGCTGCCCTGTGTTTTCTGCATGAGCAGATGATTTCCTGCCAGCCCAGTTAGCCAAGGTCAGCTCTGTTGTTGGAAATAATTGAGTGTGATGTTTTAAACCAATGGAAGAGGAAGTGCTTGTGGGTGGATTCAGATGATAAACCATGGGACAACTCCAGTTGTCCTCCTGAAAACTTCACAGGCATTATTCCTCACAGCTGATCCTGTTTTTATTTTCCAAAACACCAGAGGGCATAGTTACATCAGCAGATCATGTGCATCGCTCTCTCTCTCTCTCTCTCTCTCTCTATAGGGATATTCGGCTTTTGGGTGAAATTTATGGAAAATGTAAAAAGTTCATGCTACAGTGATATTATATCATGAAATTGGGGGATTTTAGTTAGCTAAATAGAACAATCATTCTGAAATCCAAATATCCCTAACTTTTTGTGAGTAATGTGAAGTAGTGTGTATATGTGTGTGTGTGTGTGTATATAAATATATATATACACATATATACATATACATACACACACATACATACATACCTCCAGCTCTCTCATTGTATTGATTGACACTTGTATTGACACAACAGACCCAACACATGACCAATGGAATCGTGTGCTACACATCCAGCATCATATCGATCCTTCAGGGTTACATAATGAAAAAGTTAACTAAATGTTGCCTGTCAGACTGAATTACCACAGGAGAAATAAGCCATGCTTGTCAAACACACTGGATACTGACACCAGCACATTAACGCTCCAGCTTATTTATATTTACTATAGGATCACTTAAAATATAATCAAAATAGTTCAAATGAATGTATTAGCAGGCTAGCGGCTTAGCTTACTTTTGTAACAGCTCTTTTGATCATTTTTCTTTTCTTATTTATCAAAGTTCTTCTAAAACAGTATATTTTTCTAGGTCAAATAAAAACATCTGCTTCAGCACCTGTTTTAGTTTTATTCACCAAGAAATGAAGTTCCAGTCCTCTTGTGTCTGTTTGCAGCTCCGGTCTGTTTTTTTTTTGTTTTTTTATTTAAATGCAAAATTTGTGCAGCATTAACAGTAATCTTGCGTGGACAATGATGTGCTCTGGTTAATACAGCAAAAAAAATAAAATAATATGGCACCCAGATTTCCTGTTTCAATCAAACCCCATGTGCATGAGATTGTGTTTGTGTATATTCTCACAAAGCGGCTCAGCAGATGCCGGCGAGATAAGCTGGCCAGCGTCTTAGCATCAGGTCGTCATGTGTTCGTTCCATCTTCGCGATCCTTTCCACACATATTCCCAGCCTGTCACTGGCTGGGAAACGAAATCGCCATCGCCATCCTCTCAGATATCAGATTTATGGGATGGAAAGAAAGACAGTGAGTTGCTGCTAACGCTGAGCTCACCCCTCTCTCGGACCACTCTCTGGATCCTCTGGAAACATCTCGAGCAGTATTCTCTTTGGCGTCACACCTCGTTCTTTTCGTTCGGCCACAGTCTAATTGGACCATGTGGGTGTAATTAGTGAGGTGATGTCACCAGTGGACTGTGCACTGATAGAATGAAGCTGTGTTTAACCTCTCAGCACTAAATACATCTCCTTTAGGGGGTGAAATGTGATAATGGTCTCATGACAGTAAGGCTGCATGGATCAGTCTCCGGCTGGCTCACTGATGTTCCGGTGCAAATGTTACACTGGGAAGATTCTCTCACATTAGCTTTACAAATCAGCTTGACCTGTGAAGTGATTTCGATTTGGACGGATTATGCTGATGATTATCTAAAATCTCGAGCTGCGTTGCTGCTGCATGAAGTAACGCGTCACGCTGTGAAGTGGAACAAAAATCACAGCTGGGCTGAATAGTTCTGGGTTGTAAGTGATTCTGCAGCTCTCTCAAAAGCAAAGTGAAAACGTGCACCGTTGCCATTATATCGCAGAGATAATCATCGTCAACCTCGAGCTGGTGTTCATTTCTCCAGTTCCTGATATAAGAGCCGATGTTCGTTTTTGACCTTGGAAACAAAAGCATCTGATCCGACTCCAGGAAAACCAAGCAAACGCCTTTCACGGATGAAAGCTGAGTGGTGAAATGTTTAGTCAGTGCAGGGGTGGTTTGTGTTTGGCTTTGATTGGATGAAGCCCAATCTTTTTAGATGGAAATAATTTTACCAGAAAAAGGAAAAATTAACTTGGCTTTTCAGACTTTATTAAATACGAGCAACAACATTCGATTTAGCGCCACCTGATTGTATTTCCATTAAATGCTAACTGCAAATTATTCTAATAACATCATCTTGTCATTTTATTACTATTATTATTATTATTATTATTATTATTATTATTATTATGTTATATACATTCTCACTGTAAACACATTGGCATGCTGACATGAACATCTATTGACCTGCATCTGTATGAAGATATTAGCACATTTTCATGTTTTGCTTTCCCCCCCACAGCCATCCGAGTGATTTCAAACACCGCTTTCATCGCCACCACTCATCCGGCAGTCTTCATGGCAGCTTCAATCACAACCACGTCCATGACACCAATCTGCCACTAGTGGCTGAAGAGCACGACGAACACCAGGATAGCAAAGGGCCCGTATACGACCCAAAGCAAGACGTGTTTGTCAGCCTGTTTGTAAGTTCTTATCCTCACACATGCTTTGAGTTCTGAGTGGATATGAGAGGCAGGTGACGGAGATCTGAGAGATATGAGATCCGAGTGATGATAGACTGTGATGTAGTTCAAACTCTGCAGCCAGACAGTACAATTCCCCAAAGCAACGGCGAGTGATTAACTCGTTTTGACAAGAACCCACTCGGATAATTGAACTCAGCCTTCTAACCTGGCAGAGATAAAAGCGTTTGTGTTTAAGTGAGTGGTTTGCATTAAGCTCTGAGAATCAGCAGTAAGAACAGATTGGAGTATGATAAAACTAACGTCTCTTCAGTGTGAGGCCTGTGGCTCTCACATTGTTCTTTGAAACGTCGCTCCATGTGGTCAGAGGCGGCGTCGATGGCTCTTGAAGTCGGAGAAAGCGAGCCTGCCTGGGTCACATGTGTTCAGCTGTGTTTTCAGGCAGCTTCATCTTTGGTGTCTCTTATTACAGCAAAGCTTCTCCACGCATTCACTGTGAAAACTGCTTAAAACGTGGGCAAACGTAAACAAGCGTGTTCTTCTGCAGTCTCATCAGAACTGAAAAAAGACATTTACGTGAAAAAATGAATTGCATGAACATGAGTTTGTCTATGCGTGCAACACTATGCATTGCTGGTCCCACAATCATTTCATAGTAGTGGTAACATGTAGGCAATTTGATGTCACACAACAATGGCTGGAACAGTCATGTGGATAATCTCTGTACTGGTGTTCCTCCAAGAAATCCCTCCACCCTCTGCCTCCTGAGAGCCATCCGGCTGCGGCCAGATCCATGAAGCTGCTCGCCAAGATTCCCAAAGATGCCGAAGCCGTCATCGTTTTAGTCGGTAAGCTCAGGCGCTTTTGACAAAGTAGGCTGGTTGAAAGATTTATGCATTTTCTTTTTCTTCTTCATTTGTTTTGATTAACTTCCCAAAGATGGATTTGCATGTTGTAAAGTCTCCATTCGTTTGGGCCGCAAATCTAAAGGAGTTAAAGTAAATTATACCAGAATAATACATAAAAGTTCTGCTGATCCCCCTGAGGACACAGAAAACTCGTAACTCTAAAGCTGCAGGACGTCTTGATGTGGCATTAACAGCTAAGTAATGGTCTAATGCACCGGATTATTTCTGCTCTGATACAGAGAAAAAACAGATGATGCCACTCACAGTAATATTACTAACTGTGCTTCTAATGTGAAGTTGTGGAGTATGACTGACTCACAAGCATCTTTTGTTCTGGTATCTTTTTATGTTTTTGCTGCCAGGCTGTGTTGAGTTTCTGGAGCAGCCAGTCATGGCCTTTGTCAGGCTGAACGAGGCAGTGCTACTGGAGTCGGTGCTGGAGGTCCCCGTCCCTGTTCGCTTCATTTTCGTCTTGCTTGGCCCCAGTCAGTCTAACATGGACTACCATGAGATAGGTCGTTCCTTCTCCACTCTCATGTCGGACAAGGTAAAATTCCATTATACCAATGAAAGAAAGCAACATGACACAAACATATCAGATAGCACTGATAAATATAAACTAAATCTGAATTATTCCCCCGGTGCTGACATCCAGTTATATTTTGTTGTAGAACTTCCATGAGGTGGCCTACTTTGCAGACGACAGGCAGGACCTCCTGAATGGCATCAACGAGTTCTTGGACTGCAGCATTGTCATTCCGCCCTCAGACGTGGAAGGCAAAGACCTCCTGAAAACAGTGGCCGACTTCCAGAAGCAGATGTTGCGCAAGAGAAAGGAACGAGAGCTCAAAAAGCAGCACTCCTCATGTGGACTAGTGCAGGACAACAAAGGTGCTCACTACCGTCTCTCCACACCCATTCTCCAGCTCCCCTCCTACATCTACTACTTCTACTGTCCAGCAGCTTATCTAATGAGCAGTAGTGTTTAGAATAGATGACCTCATCAGTCAGTTCAGTTGAATCCATGAATAAATCCATTTTGCCATCCGACGTGCCAAACATTTCTCATTCTCACGCGTGGTGAATGTGCTGCGCTTCCTGGCTTTACATATCGGCTCCAGTCAATCAGAAAATCAGATACACATTTGGTGCTACAGTAGTTGGAAGATGTAAAGTGACGTGTGATGGTGCAGCAATGAGCTATAAAACACAGAGGAAGCTTTAAATACACACTCAGTATTTGCTCTTAGTGATTGGATTTGCTGAAAATAAGAAAATATAGAAATTTTTTCTCAATTTTAAGATATCAGTGGTGTTTGTATTTGCATCACATTTTAAGTCTTTAATATTGACTTGTACAACAATACTACTACTACTACTACTACTACTAATAATAATAATACTAATAATAATAATAAAGCTTGTAACAAACCCTCCAGAGGTGACCCCGCAGGAGGAGGAGGAGGGGGACCAGGAAGTAGACCCATTAAAGCGCTCGGGGATCCCTTTCGGAGGCCTGATCCACGACATCCGCCGCCGCTATCCACAGTATGTGAGCGACATAAAAGATGCCCTGGACATGCAATGCGTCGCTGCTGTCATCTTCATCTACTTTGCAGCACTGTCGCCCACCATCACCTTTGGAGGCCTGCTGGGTAAACTGACGCAGAATATTTATTGATAATATAATCCACATTTACGGAATCACGTTTGTGAATACGGTTGTGTATTTTTGTGTGTTTTGAATGCAGGGGAGAAAACAGAGGGCTTGATTGGGGTGACTGAGCTTATTGTTTCGACTGCAACCCTTGGAGTTGTGTTTGCGCTGCTTGGTGGTCAGCCTCTCCTCATTATTGGCTTCTCAGGACCCTTACTGGTGTTTGAAGAAGCCTTCTACAAGGTACTTTACCTCTGTCGTATGGATTTCTTACACCAAGCTCCACTACAATGTTTGTGGACCAGAATTTTGTTTACCTTGAGCATGTAACTATTGTGTACATCTTCTCACTCAGTTCTGTCAAGCTCAAAACTTTGAGTACCTGACTGGTCGCGTGTGGATCGGTTTCTGGCTCGTCATCATTGTCCTGGTGATGGTAGCGGCCGAGGGCAGCTTCCTGGTCCGCTACATCTCACCCTTTACCCAGGAGATTTTTGCCTTCCTCATCTCCCTCATCTTCATCTATGAAACCTTCTCCAAGCTCATCAAGGTTAGCCCAAGTTAACGTTATAAAAAATTATTATGTAATTAAAATTATTTAGGTTGAATCGATTGCTGGTCCTGACTGATTAAAATCAAAACATCTAGTCAGTGGAGGATACATTTTGACTGTCGTCTTGTGTCCAGGTGTTTAAGGAGCATCCACTGATGGCAGTGTACCCCGGTGACTCCACACCAGCTACTGGGCTTCCAGATGTTGATGGCCCACTCTTCAACCAGCCCAACACTGCTCTTCTCTCTCTGGTCCTTATGATGGGCACTTTCTTTGTTGCTTTCTTCCTCAGGAAGTTCCGAAACAGCCGATTCTTAGGTGGCAAGGTAATCGTTAGCTTAAGCTCGTACCTTCTCTAATCCTGACTTATATTATTATAACCTCCTTTAGAAATGACATCAATGCAATATTTATGTTGGTTTTTTCATTGTCCCCAGGCCAGAAGAATCATTGGTGACTTTGGTATCCCGATCTCCATTCTGGTGTCAGTATTGGTGGATTATTCCATTCCTGACACTTACACACAGGTAACTGCACTTTCAGTCAGCTCAGTCACAGCACAAGTGTAGACGCATTTAATTGCAGTCAAGGTTTAATCACAGTAATTAGCAGTTGTCAATCATTAAAAAAAATCAATATGTTTTACTTAAACATAAATTTGATCTGGTTTTAGAAACTGAATGTGCCGTCAGGCTTTTCAGTCACATCCCCGGAAAAGAGAGGGTGGTTCATCAGTCCCTTTGGTGATAAACAGCCTTTTCCAACATGGATGATGGGAGCTAGTGTTGTACCGGCCCTTCTTGTCTTCATCCTCATCTTCATGGAAACTCAGATCACGTCGTACGTTCAGTGTGATTTTATAGTGGTAATAGAATGTATGAAATTGACACAGTTTAAACGGTTTCTCATCATTCTCTCAATATCTCAGGCTGATCGTCAGTAAGAAGGAACGTCGGCTGGTCAAAGGCTCAGGTTTCCACCTGGATCTGCTGCTCATCGTCATCCTGGGTGCTCTCTGCCCTCTGTTTGGCCTGCCGTGGCTCACCGCCGCCACTGTGCGTTCTGTCACTCATGTCAACGCCCTCACGGTCATGAGCAAGGCCACGGCACCTGGTGAAAAGCCCATGATCCAGGAGGTGAAAGAGCAGAGGCTGACTGGGCTTCTGGTGTCTGTGCTTGTTGGTAAGAGGAAAGGGCAGAATTGAAAGGATGGCGCACCATCAATTTACATATGCACATTCCTAGCATATGATTACATATATGTATGTATTATGTATATATTACATATACTGTACATATATGATTGTAGTCAGGCATACAGGCCTGACTTACAGTGACTCTGCGGTTGTTGCTTTTGTTGCAATTACAAAGAAAGCTTTTTATAGGGTTTTGAGAAAATAGCAGTAATAACCAAGGTGATTGTGGATATGAAAAGAGTTTGGTTGGTGAAATATTCCTTTTGAGTACATTTTTAGTACATTATTTTTTTTTATTTTTGAGTGTGACATAAATGTATTTCCCTGAAAAAGGAAAATCTTGAATTATTATTTTACTATATAGTTTCTAAGTACTGGAAGTACAATCCCTGGATTTTGCTTTTGTCTTTTTTTATAGCATTAATGCAAGCAAACTATGCTTTCACTGTATTTATCCAATGACTGGTGCCAGCTTGCTTGAATAATATCTTGTTTAAATTCCCACAGTCTAAGGGATAGTTTGACATACAATCACAATCAAGTCGTCATGATATTTGATTATATTTGATTAAAATGTTTGATTAAAATGTTTGGAAAATTAGAAAAACCCAATGGGTGCTTCAACAAAGACATGTGAACTGTCCAACAGAATCAAAAAACAACATGGGTAATGTGTTCGCCACAGGGGCTGTATCTTTTTCTATCAGTCTGTTCATGTCTGCATGTGAGCATACATGTGTTTGTCTCATCAACAGTAATATAAGCCAAAGATTTCACCTTTAACCTTGGTCTGTCCATCAGGTATGTCCATAGTGATGACAGACGTGCTCCGCCTCATACCTCTGGCTGTGCTCTTTGGTATCTTCCTGTACATGGGGGTCACCTCTCTGACGGGCATCCAGCTGTATGAACGCATCACTCTCATGGTCACGCCTGCCAAGCACCACCCTGACCACATCTACGTTACCAAGGTAACACACACCATTGTATCGATACATAACCCTCATTTTGTGTTATCAGTGGTGAGATGGTCAGTGCAGCAGAGTTTATCCAGCCATGGACCAAAAAGGGGTTTACCTTTTGAAATGACTTAGTTTATAGTGAAATGACAGATGCTTGTTGATGCTTTCCAGCTTTCCGAAACCAGGATAATAAGTTAACATGCACGTATGCCAGGATCATTTAAAATCAATCAAACTGAAATCATAAAATGTTTATATATTATAAAAATAATCAGAATTTGGACACTAATGTATATGCTTAGTTAGTAAACATGTAAAGAGGGTAGCTGAGTAAACACCATTGTGAAAGAGACCAAAAAAATTGTTAATTGGAATACAAATTCTAATTCTAATACAAACAGGATGCAACATGTTTGGCATAACTGAATGAAGATAGTTTTTCTTTGCAAAAAAGGCAAAAAATTCATTATGCGTTTAGGTGTATTTTACACCACTAGATGGAGGCAAAAACCTGTAAGATTAGAACTCGGCGGCGGAACAGTCGGGGGAACGTGTGTCTTTGTACTGTGGTCTGTCCTGTGGTCTACGGTCTTTTAGGTTTCTAACCATTAACCAACTACATGTGTTGCCTCAGGTGAAGACATGGCGGATGAACATGTTCACCATCATCCAGCTGGCATGCATTGTGGCTCTGTGGGTAGTGAAATCTACTGTGGCCTCCTTGGCGTTCCCCTTCGTACTCATCATGACGGTGCCGCTGCGGCGCCTCATCCTTTCCAGGATCTTTCAGGAGCGCGAGCTCCAGGCGGTGAGTTGGCCAACAGAGGCCTTCCAGGGATGTTTGGATCTATGCCATCACCATCATCCGTTGCCACATAGGTTTAATAAATGTATTTCACAGCACATTAAACATGTGGTGGATGTTTGCATATTTTTTCTGACCATATATTACCAACATTTCTTCCAACAAATCCAACAAATGAACTTTATGCTTGACGTTCTTGATGATTTTCTCCTGTGTGATCATGGACAGCTTTTTCTTCCAAATATTTTCAAATGATATGCAAATATTTCTTTTTGCTCTGGGTTCTAACCAGAAAAAAAATTTCACATCCCAGTGAAGCTGGGTTTAATGTTTTTGTGTTTGATCCCCGAAACCCTCACTTGTCATCACCGTCAGGTATTTTCACTTTTTCAGGAACTAGATTAAACAGCCTTAGTTTCATCTCGCGTTCATCCAAATGTCTCCTGAACTCACGGCACTGTCGAATGACCTCAACCACCTTAAAATGAAGTTAAGCTTGAAAGTTGTTCAAGGTATCGATGATACCTGAGCCTTGTTAAAACCGCAAGAGGCAAGTTTTTTTTATGGCGTTGACCTGATATGTACGTTGTTCACTGAGTTCATCCAACAGCTAAAACATAAGGCAAAGCAGAAAAATCAAACAGGTTCCATATGAAAGTACACGCAGACTCTGACATTTTACCTAAGAAAATGTAAGCTAAAATTGATTAACGTTATTTTTTCTTTTTACAGCTCGACTGTGATGAAGATTCGCCCAACTTCGATGAGGACGGACGAGATGAGTACAACGAGATCCATATGCTTGTATAAATTTCAATAAGATCCACTCGACAGGACAACCTCCATCCCCTAGTTCTGAGCAGAGACACAGCAGCCGTGACAATGAAGAGGTGTTTGATGGAAGTTATAGCTGGAGAGTTACTTCTTAGCTTTGTTTATTCCATTGTGGAATGGTGGTGGTAGTGATGTTGCATTATTTTCCCTGGCGATGCTCTGATCCCCCCACCTGAAGTTGGAATCACTTACACAAACACTTATTCAGCTTTTTCTCCTGTCCCTTTAATGACTGTACAGGTTCTGGGCATAAGTGCAATGATAATGGTAATTACAACATTGACTACAGTACTGCTGAATGATTTACACTGATTCTAGCACCACAAGTGGGAAATGTGGTCAGTTTCTTCTGGTGTTTTTCACAAAGTGGACTTTCATCAACATGTGTTGTTGTTGTTCAGGTGATGTGACGCTAAATGTCAGACCTTCACTGCCACTGTTCCTTACAAACAGGTTGAGTTGAGTAGTTCCGTATGTCTTTGGGAACAAACTCACAGTAATGAGGACGTTTGCTGCTGCACTCTCACTAAATCACGTCTGCCCTTGAAAGCAACATCACTACAGAGACGCTACAAGCCTCTTAAAGAGGTGATACTGTACATTGTTAGGTGTTTATTGCCCAGTGTACCCGTCCATTGACCTTAATATTGTGACCCTAAATACCCAACTCTATTTTTCTACTTTTTTTTCCTTTTGATTTGTGTCCATTGGATTTAATGCCACACAGGTCCTCAGTGTTGTTTATATAGTCACAATAGCTTAAACAACTAATGGAGTTATGCTAAAATAAAAATAACACGTTGACACACTCAGACAGAAAATATGAAATGATTCATCCGTCCTTTCATCTTCTCGCCAAGATTTCCACAGTGTTGTGCATTTAGAAATAACACACTTGACTGGAAAAGCATAGAAACTAAGCAAACATACAAAGTTCTAAAATTGCTAAGGAACAGTTGAGTGTTGGCAGAATGTATGAATGACACGTTGTACAGCACGACTGTGAACTTGGAATCATAATGTACCATCTGTGCTCAGAGTTGTTTTGAATACCAGGAGATAGTTTTCACCTCTTGTACTGGGAACCCATTACAGTATTTAAACACTTCTCAGAAAACTTACTTCTGCCACATAGTGGCAAACCCTGTTTTGTAACTGCTGCAGTGCTTAAAATGGCAAAAAAAAAAAGAAGAAAAAAAAGATATAGATTTGGTTACTAAATGTTGGAATAGCAATCCATTAATCAGACTGAAGCCTGAGCTGGAGAATCAACAAGAATCAGTGGAATATTTACTGCCTGTTCTGTCGGCTGTTCCAAACATAATGATAATAAAGTTACAGCTACAAAGGACGAACTGCTCAGAATGGAAGAGGGCTTCTGCAGATTGTCACTATTCTAAAAACTCAATATGCAGAGATCAAAAAAAGACTTTGTGGGGAATTGTGTGGGAATTCCTTGATTTTGTCAGTTTTATCCGTTTTTTATGAGGTTTATCAGTGAACTGACACTGTGTGGCAACGGAAGGGCCTTTCTGTAAATGGTTAAATAATGCAGACTCACAACCATCTGAGAAATGAAAAACTCCCTGTAGTGCTCAAATGTAAAGCACAGATTGTGACATTCAAAAATTCAAAAAATGTTAAATATTGGGGTGTGAATGCAAACCATAAGATTTATTATATGTTTCTATGAGTAAAAAAACGATGTCCGTCATTACAAGCCATGGAAGAATTCTGTCTCAGGGGAAACCGACCTTTGATCTGTAAATATTGCTTCCCAGCCTTTAGTTTGTTGTCTCGTTTGTGTACATAAAGCAGTCAAGGCAGTCCCACACTTGCAATGGACAAATATACGCTATACGTTCCAGGCCTTTTTGTTGCACGACAGAAAGAAGAAAAAGGATTAGGTCAAGTGTGGAGAATAATGTGTTTATTCCACTAGACTGGCATGGAATTTCAAGTGCATATGAACCCCTTCTCTCCAGCCGTCCACGTGAAGCTTCACTTTGATGTGAAGCATACACCTGCTGGAGTCTGCCTTTAATTCTGCAGCTCAGAGAGAACGTGCAGTTTCATTTTAAATGGGCTCCGCTGTTAATGGACCTTTCCGACCACGTGTTAATGTTTCCGGTTTTACAAAGAGTGGAATTTTTCTCCGCCGTTATGTTTGGCACCACTCTGCTCATGGCATTTTCACGCACATGATTTTCCTTGGCCGATTGGGAAAAGCTGGCTCCAATCTACTGAAGCCTTTTGATGACACATCATCTTGATTTATTCATTAATGTTGATGCCAAAGCTACCGAATCGAACTGACCGCTTACGGCTAAAGCGCCGTTAAACTCTGAGGATGGATTCTATGTAGTTGTGAGAAGTGAGAAAGCTTTTCGGATTTGCAGGTTAAAACTTCTTGGTTCTATAAAATGACATATATATTCATTTCAAACAGTTCTATGTATCTTTATGGGGTTTTTAAGCAGGAGTTAAAATAAGAGTTTGGTCTAAAAAAATGAATTAGCCTATAAAACCACATGCGGTGTATGAGCTTACATTTGAAAACACGTCTAGCTTCAGTTCTCCAAATTTCCAGACAAAAATACATGAGCTCGAGTCATAAGGCTTCCCTGCTTCTCCTCAAAGCAACACATTCCACATCTTGGCTGTGCACTTTCATTACATTTGAACGCCAACTGAAAGCAGAGACTTTCCTAGGAATTCACCGGGAATAACATTTAGCAATTCGATTTTTAAAACTATAGAAAGAAAAGTTATTAAAAAAAAAGATTTAGAAATTCAGACGTTAGTTAACTTCTATGGATAACTAGCACAGGCTTTAGTCTGATGTCAATTACATCTGCAACAATTACAAATGCAATACGGAGAGAAATAAAGGTATGATGGACAGTTACTGTGACTGTCTGCTCAAAAACATCTTGATCTGAAAGGATCAATAGATTAAAGTAACAGTGACAATAACTGTCCATGTGCCCATCAACATCTGGTGTGCCTTGTCGGTGAACTGTTTTATACTGTGGACTGTGGAGCTCCTCACTGGTGACTGTGATAAAGGAGTCACAAGGGCCTATATCATATGTTTCTAAAGAATCCAAGTCTGTTAGGGCCCTTCAACACATCCACGTGCTTTTGTTATGACAAGAATAGTTATGTTGAAGTAGGCGAAAGCCCAGGCTGAGCCACCCAGTATATTCCTAACAAAACATCCTTTCACTATTTACACAATGGAAAAATGAAATTGAGGGTATTATTTCAGATAATAAAAGGTGTGGTGCTGCCTCTTGGTCATGTCCGTGCGCTGGATGTTGAAAGGTGATGAAAAGAATTGTTGTTCTTTTTTTGTTGGACCCTCTGAATGCACTGCCTTGTCAATGTTCCGACTTCACATTTCATCGCCTTAAATGACCACAGTAGCAGGGCAGACCACCCACCCCACTGTACGGTTCCGTCATTTTCCAACTTCTTTTAATTCACTGGTTTGAGTCATTTGAAAGCTTCGAGTTTTATAATATGAAATTGTGGATTTGATTCAACCATTATTTAACTAGAAATCGTCATTTGTCATGCACATAAACTGTCCTATATACCACAAGATTATTTCATGACAAGGTTTAGAGCCTAATTTTTTTGTGATCTGCTTATCTGTACATAAAATACGATCCCTATAAATGTTATATATTTTATCATATTACTATTCTTATTTTTGTGTGACAGAAATGACAATGGCACAATAGTATTTTTTAGTCTGAACATCATACTACTCACATAAAGTTATAGTTTCCTTAATATAACAGTATTTATCTCATAGCAAACTCACAGCAGCAAGACATGATATGCTGTTTTCACTTGTCAAGGAACATTAGAATGAAAGACACTGTTAAATGGAGCTTTACATTGTTCTGATGCAACACAGATGGTAACAGGTCTACACAACAATCAAGTGATAAATACTCATCTGAAAAATTACAATATGCAGTATGTTCATAACAGAATGACAAAATACCGAATGACACAATATTGCTGTAAAAGTTTTCAAACGACTGTAAAATGTTATTTTTTTGTCTTAAATAAATATTTATTATGTGTTTCAAATACTAACTGAATCCAATTTTTTTTATCTAATTTTTCTACGTATGACTTCTGTGACGCTGCTGTGAAACGGTGCAGTAAATCTTTCAGGTTTTGTTTTTGTATACACACAGTATAAGGCCCAGATGGGTGGGATTAACCACGGAAAACAAAGTAATGAGATTCAGAAAGATCATGCGTTCACTGCCATGTGTCTACAAAACAAATGACATGCTGACTGCGTTATGATTTACAGAACCTCATGGTGAGAATATTTGACATTATTAAGAATAATAGAATATCATAGTGTAAGCCGGTATGTGTGTGCACGCATGTGGTTATTATTTAAAAAGAGACTGTAGTACTTTTTCCACTGTCTTATTTTCATAACTGTGGCTGGTTGACGTTTGTGATCTCCACAGAGATTCTGTAAAACACTATTTCAAATACTTTGAACAAAAAAACCCATTTTGATTGGCCAACAAATAAGTTCTATTGCCACTCCAATGGCAATTGTTATATATATATATAGATATTGTCTTCAGTTCACATCAGAGCCCAGAATTGTGACATTGCTCTGTTTTACTGGTGAGATGAGCACACAATAGAGGCATGAACAGCGTGACAATGACACAGGGTGTTATTAACAGCATAAGAGTGATGAGTGGGGGGTCGCGAACCTGTCCACAGAGTGAAAAGTACGTCCGATGGATGCCCAGGAAGACATCGTCTACGAGAAACCTGTGACCCTTACACCATGACACTTTGGCCCCGGTGTCCACACAAGACTTCAGCTTGTTGTAGAAGCTGCAGAAGAAAACAAGTCAATGTTAAATGGCTCATACGCCGTAGGATTTGGTACATTTGACTAAACCTGCATGGGGCAGTGCAAACATATGCCATTTGTTATATAAATGAGGTTGCGATGATGCAAAGTGACATCATTTAAAAACATCTAGCACTGGCGACTCCAGCCTTTTTATGGATGGAACAATCACCCACTGATGTTTAAGTGGGGGCTGTTAGGTTTGTCATGTCTCATGTCTTTTGGATGAGAAAACAACTGTAGACCCTCGAAACCGTCATAAATCTCACAAGCATTTGTCATTAGGAGATTTTTGGATGGAAACTGAGCATGAAAGCCTGCAACACTCTGGGCTGCCTGCGATGATGGATGCTACAACCAAACACCACATGAGCTCTATGAGAGCACTGCCTCGAACCATGTTCAAAGGAAAATATGGATTATTATAGCTATAATGATGGCCCACAGTAAGGAGCATGGCAAGAGTGCAGGTCTCCACCAACAGCTGCCGTCTGGAAGTACGAGCCCAGGAGCAACATTGGAGCACTTTTTCTTTAACAGATGACTAATTAGCGAAAAGTCTGACCTGCACCAAACGTTGCTAGGCAATGGCAAAACAGCTGACATTTCCAAGACTGAGGGTAATATACCATTAGTGAAAATGCCATAAAACAAGTCCCACTATACTCTGTTGTGTTGTCACGCTACAGTGCTGAGCTCCGGAACGGCCTCATTAAGACAGGCTCATGACACTATGGCTCATAAGCTTTTACAGTTACTATATGAGTTCCCTGATCATGCACAAGTCATCATTTCAACTCAGCAACAACAGATTGATATTAGTTTGCATAAGGGCCGACTTGTTGTTGTATGTTGGGAAAAAGTATTACATTGGCGAAACAATAATTGAAGAAACTAAAATTTACCCTTTTACGGTTGGCCACGGACACCTGTCCTGATAGCCGCTCATCTCCATGCTGCTGTTGAACTCTGACCGGCAGATGTCAACATTACTGTCAAACATGTGCTGATCACATGGTGGAACAATGAATTTGGTGGCTGATCCTGGAGGAAACCACACTCAGCATGAGAGAGTTTGCAACTAATACCAGACCATGATGAGTGTCTATCTGAAACTTACCTGTCCCAATGACGCCAAGTGCCAGCAAGCACACAGTCAACACCATCTGTTAGCATAACACACATTGTTTTTAAAAAATGACATTTTTGACACTTCCGCCTGTGGTGTTGTTTGCCAGGTTCAGTGATTCAGTGACTCTACTGCTTACAACAGTCTGAAAACATTGTTACTCTGTTGATGTGTTCTGTACACACTGCATCCATCGCACTGCTGTCCATCCTGAGAGAGGGATCCCTCATTGTTTCCCCTGCTAAAAGGGATGTTTTTTGGCAGTTTGGTCTTCACCCATGCTGAGGGTGTAGGATGTCGCAGACCTGTACAGACTGTTACACCCCTGATTTGTAAATATGGGCTATAAAAATAAAATTAGATTTGATTAGACATCTAAATATTTAAAAATAACTACAAGTTCTGTATGCAACAGACATGATGGCCATCTGCTTCCTGGACATTCCCACAAATGAACTAATTTATCTTGTGGGAATTGCAGCCTGAAAACAGATGTTAGAGGGAAATGCAGAATATTTTCCACTACCCTGTAATATGCAGTCAATGTAATGTTTTACTAGGGGTGGGACTCGATTTAATAATTAATCAATTGATTAGAGGCTTTGTAATTAATTGATTGTAATTAATTGAATTTTAATCGCATAAAAATATTTGCCACAAGACAGATTTTTCAATTTAAATGGATTTGGTATATGACTCAATCAAATGATACACACATACAAAGATTTAAACAACACAATGTTATTTATTTTGCATCAGTCTGACAGTGGCACTATAAATCATAATGCTGGCTATATTCACACTTTCACAGACTTTATTTAGACTTACAGCATTATCACTGACAAGATGCCAAAAAAATTAGTAAATCGCAGGAAGAAACAAACAGACCCTAACATGTAACTATCAGGTTTGACGAGGGCAGCAAATTATGTAGAGCTGCTGTAAACAATTACAGTACAACAGGAAACAGAGTGTATGTTGACAATAAAATAAAAGCATGCTTTTCCGGTTCAGTCTCTTCGCACAGAAACAAAAGCTCCATCAGGGTTAAACAGCAGCTTTGGGGACTCTAATGTTCGTTTCATGGCCCGGGGTGCAGCACCTCTGTTTCTATGTGTTAGACGGAGCCATTTTCCCCGACAGCACGGCCAAACTACAATGGTAGTGTCAAGCTAAGTGGCATGGCTGTCAACAAACACCGGCCTCTAATGCGGAAGAGTCTGCTTTTATTTTATTGTCAACATATCCTCTATTTCCTGTTGCATTTGCAAGACACAAAAGTCAGACACAGAATGTCTCCTGAGCCATTCACTCCTCCATGTGACCCAGGTCGGATTCAAACCAGGGTCTCCTGCACCGGAGTCAGTAACTTTACCACAGAGTCTGAGTAGGGATACGTTTTCACATTATATATCTATTTAAGTCTGAGTAGGGATACGTTTTCACATTATATATCTATTTAAATGTGTTTGCAAGACACAAACAATTCCTGAGCAATCCAGGAGTCTGCTGCACCAGAATCAGTATCTTTACCACTGAGCTATCTGACTGCCACAACCAGTGTGGCGCCACAACCCAATATGCTATCATTATTTACTGTAATACGAAACCATCAGAGAGTAAACATTAAACTGAGAGAGAAAGAGAACATGCTCTGTTAATACATACCTCAGCTTGTTTTGCTGCTGTTATTATTTCCCCTTTATATCCCTGATTCAAATCTTGAGGGGAACCTATGTTTACGTAGCCTACCGACCAACTAACATATGCACTACTGCAAGATCACATAAAGCTTCTGTGGTATCTGGTCCAGCTTCTCATTGGTGCAACACAAAGATAATTAGATTGTGCAACAGACAGCATGCTTCCTTTCCCATACTGAGCCTGGCTGTTCCCATGCTCTCCAAAGATATGTTCCACACGCAGCCCCCTGAGAGACACTTGAACTAAGAGGCCTCACTGTCAACAAGCTTGTCCCAATTAGCCACAGCATTAATAAATCAGTGTATTTTTACCCTGACATCTATGAAGCCATTTAAAAGAAGTCAAACAAAAGTTATCATTTACGTCAAATCCAGGTCATGGTTTTATTGTTAAGACTGAAGGTTGTATGGTGGTGTATCACAAACACATTTAATGTCACATTATTTAGTTTTTTCCTGACCTTTTATTTCCTTCTTTCTATTCATGGATGGAGGTGCGGATTTTATTCCGCTATCCCAGCACACATTCAGGAATTTGGCCTGGTTCTGCTGCTTTGAGAGACCTGGATCTCTCAACCCTCGGCAGTGGTGTTCTCTTACGTCACACACAGTTCTTTGATCCATGATGTACAGTACATAAAAACATTGACTGAAGTTAAACTACAACCTAATTGTATCTACAGCAACACAGGGGATGATAACCTGCTGTTTCTAACCATGAGAAATCAGATCAAATCCAGTTACTCCATGCACAGTCACTGTTTGATAAGAAAAATGGGCTGCTCTTGCTTTAGGGCCCTTAATTTAATTTTATACCATTATGACAGGGCTAATTTTTGTCATGGTTGCACCAGATGTTTTTTGATTTTGTTCATTCTGTTGTTCAGGGGGCTGACCGGAGACCACACACACACACACACACACACACACACACACACACACACACACACACACACACACACACACACACACACACACACACTATCTGGGTCTGTATCTGAGTGTGAAATTCAGTGATATTTGTAATTAATAATGAAACAATACATCATATGTATTGTTATGTGTATTGTAATTATCATATCAATAACAATCACGCTTTTTGTACATATAAATTTATTTATTTTAAAAAACTTTGATTGCACATCATTCTGACACCTTTTTCTTATTTTAAATAACCATGCCATGGCTGAGGAAAATGACTGATGGTGGAAAATGTGACCACCTCTGTCTGGAATTCTATTTGTCTCGGCTAAATGGCGCTTTGAAAGACGGATCTTTCAGGATCCCAGTCAAAACATCTCTCAGCGCAGATCTATCAGGTCGTTCCACTTAAGGGTAAAATTAAATGTTCCAAGATTGTTCAGCTCTTGCCCGTTCATTTGGAGTTGCTAAGAAACACATACACATCCTAAAACCATAAGGCATTTCTGAGCTGAGAACTTCTGAGGAGTGGTCTAAAGAAAACAATTCCATTTCGCATAAGGCCATAATAGTAAAAGGCAGACAGTTTGGTAGATGTATACGTGAAAGGTGATGTATGTGCTGTTGCAGTAATGGAAAATATTTTCTCAGCCAAGAACAAAAGCAAAAATAAGAGGCCCTGCACAAAAATCTTAACAAAAGACCTACAAAAGTGGAGTAACTATAGATTTAATGATGAGTGTTGCTGTTCCTATTTGTACCCATGGTTGCATGTACAGTATGCTCTTACCCTGTATGCTGTTGTAATGTCATGTCATTAGTTCAACCCTGCTTTGAAATCTGGATGCAAGAGATCAGCAAAATTGCACATAATATATATTAGAATGGAGACATTTATGTAAGTGAGTCATTAAAAGGACAACAGGATGTCCCTTATGCTGGTCGGACAAACTGCAGTTCAATGAATATTTCAACAAGAATACATTTTATGGCTATAACATATTTGGTTTCTATGAATAAGGTAAGAGTTTGACACCATTATAATGCATGTGTGAGTGTTAAGTTTAGGCAGAGTTATTGTTATACAATGTCAGTGTCAGGCTAATTCATAATCATACTTAAAGCCTCCTTATGTGTTTCAGCGTTATGTAAGTAATAAATTAATTATACAGTGTTTTTCAACTAATGTCTTTGGATGTGTGGAATTCAGAGACATGAGTTTCAATTGTCAGGAACTAATCTCATATTTGAACTGAGCCTTGTTTCCTCACTCAGTTTCCTCACTCCAAAAACAACAACAAAAAAAAGTACCGTAGAGAAGCATTTCTTTTTTCACCCGGCTGGTCTCGTAGAAAACCGTTTCCTGTCCAGACACCTTGTGCAAGTGGCAGAATCAGGCAAAGTGAGGACTGATGACCCTGGCAGACATTACTTCACCGTCTCAGACCAGCTGAGTTGAAGCATGTTATACTGACATTACAATGGAGCTGCAGAGTAGTGGGGCTGGAAACCCCAACATGCCTCTCTCTCTCGGGGACGGTCAGCGATGTGGAAATATAGATCTCACTAATGGGCAAGACGTTTCCTGTCTCCTGCACAGTCCCCTGGAGACACACTCTGCATCATACTGTACGTCTCTGTGCTGGTCCAATATTACATCATATGTTAATATGTGACTATCATTCATGCTCTCTCATTAGCACTGACTGTAAAATCGAATTCTCCCTTTTCATTTCCAACTGGTCATCATTTTCTTTTCTGTATTTATTAATAGATTATTTTGGAGTCATTGTAATGTCAACAGTGTCAAGATAGCGTTTGTAGATTGGACCCCGAAGCAGAGACTGAGTCAGGCAGGTTAACGTGAAGCTGTAGTTTATTGTCCGGAAAAGCAAAAACAAGCCAAAACTCAAATCCAAAAACCAAAAGGAGAAAACAAGAGGTGGTAGAGGTGAACTACCCAACACATGCAATCATCTGACAAACAAGTAGAGAAGAGACCAGGCTTATATAGAGCAGGAGATGAACTGATTCAAAATCAGGTGTGCCTCGTCTGCTGCTAATTGGGAGACCAGCTAGGCCTCCTGCCACACACCTGCTCTCAATGATGAACAGAAAGGGGTGAGAGGGGGAAGAACACAAAACCACCATGACAAACAGCACATCAGTGCAGTTTTGTGACTCTTGTATCTCACACACTTCTGATGTGATCACTGTAAAAAAAAATGTCAGCAAAAAACGGCAAAATAATATTGAGTCCTTTAATTTTATAGCAAATTAAAAATAAAAACATTAATGTAAATGTGATTGCAGCTGTTCATCCCCGCACAGTCCATTGACCTCACTATTTTAATTTCTTCATTGATCCACAGTTTTTAAATGTATTTAAATTTTACTGAGCTTCTGGACATTGGCAAAGAAATATTGCCACATTGTGGTAACACATCACATTGCATAAAGCCTGTTGTAATGCATCATCAGCATTTTGAGGAACAAACCACTAAGCTTGTTTAATCTTGTTTTCATTACGTAATTAATACAGTACACAAATAAGACCCATTTCTTTTTGTAGAGATGCTGAAAGTGTCATATATCCTTCAATCCCCTCACACCTTCATTAAGACAAGTCCTGATTCAACCAGGAACCAGACTGTAAATGTCTTTACACTGAGTTGACCACAGCTGCTGCTACCACTTTCCTTCTTCTTCTTCTTCTTCTTCTTCTTCTTATCATTATCATTATCATTATCATTATCATTATCATTGTCATCATCAAGCTATGAGATACAGGACATTTTAAATCTTTGCCCAGTTTGCCAGCTGTTCGATTAAAAATGGATAGAATGGCCATTTTAGATACATTCAATATCCTATAGGCTATTTACAAAATGGAGAACATGTGTTTTCAAATTTCTGGAGTCCACTTGTTGAAAACTACACTCATTAAACTTACAGTAGTTTAGAAAGCTGGAAACACACAGGCTGCAGGATATACAGGGTCGCTGTGGGCTCGACTGGTTTGGAGTCAGCAAGTAACATGGGAGCAAATAGGACCCTGTCAGTGGCATCAGAATGTTTACCCATACACAGTGGACTTTCAGGTCCCCGAGGTTCAAACTCTTTCCTTCCAAGGGTCATCCAGTGCTTCAGTAGTCAGTAGTCAACCAAGCAGAATGCTCATATACTCTACGTACACTTTGTTGCTTATATACTTGGCCTTGCCTGGACTCTTATTTGGGGATTTAATTTTTCGATGTCCTAGTTGCACAGCGGAACGCTTGGCTGCATGTCCCAAAGTCACAGCAGTGTGTGCAGAAATAGTGAGGGAACCAGGCTGCGGCTGCTGTCCAATGTGTGCCAGGCTGGAGGGGGAGCACTGCGGGGTCTACACACCCAGGTGCTCCAGTGGGCTGAGGTGCTACCCGACCATGGGGGCTGAATTACCATTGCAACAGCTCATCCAGGGTTTGGGTCGATGTGAACAGAGGTTGGAAGCAGATGTTGCAACAAATCTTGAGAACCAGGCAACAAATGGTGAGTAAAACTCCTGAGAACCGAAAGACAGAAGTGCATTGAAACTACAATTTTTTCTGATTGTATGTTTACAATTATACAAAGTACTTTGTGTTGCAGAAAATATGTCAACCAACTTTATGCGTCAATGCTCTTGTTAAGCATTGTTTCTGGTAGGAGCAGGTAGCTGATTCCAGCAATAAATGCATATATTAGAGCTCTGCAACACAGTGGGAGCCAACCACTTCCAGCTTGTGCAGCCCATGAGTAGTGCACTGATATAAATTATTCCAGCCTTGTTTGTCTAGTGGTCAACAAATGTTACTATTAACTACATGATTTACAATGGCAGGATGCAACATTCATTTCTTTCCTCTTTTCACTGTCTTTCGATCATCAGTTGTTGTTTTGTTTTTGTCTCTTCAAATCCACCACCTGCCAATAAATATCTGCTCAATATGGTCTCATGAATAAACCGTTTCTCACAGTCAGGGCCGGAATGTTCGTGGGCCCTTAGTGTCATTGACTTTCACAGGATCCTTTGCCTTACAGTTAAATACAGAGGCAACTTAAAAACAGAATGTGCACTAAAACCTGTGTGACCAGAACTTAGTTAATGACTGAATCAGTGTCTTTACTTTGTTGGAGACACTGCCACTCCAGCAAGATTTCAAACCTTTAACTTTGAGAAATGAGATGATAAAATAAACAGCACAGTGTTTCTAAGGTCATTAGTTCACCCATGATACAGTGCTGCGACAGCATGATATGCTAGCATTGTACAGTGTACATAAAAAGGTCTGTATAAACGCGTTCTGTAGAATGTAATGCTGGTCCTGTGCCAGGTACTTGCATAATGTGATTCAATACAGACTCTACTTGTTTTAATCAGGGAACATATCAATTATTATCTCTGCAACGGGGCCAGCGTCAGCCAGACAGCTAGTTTTGACCAGTCATTGTACCTGTGCCTGATGTGAAAACAAAATTATCCTAAAGAGGAAGTTTCAGAAAAAGTTGCACACTGAGTTAAAACAATATTTTGCCCTTCAGGACAGTTTCTGTGTTAAAAACTACATCAAACCCCAAAAGAAATAACCCAGAAATTTTCTATTTACATAAGCTGTTAAGCTTTTCTTCTGTACATTATAGTTATTAGGAAAAAAGGTCACTATTGATTCCTGAAAATGAATGTTGACATATCCAGTAGATTAGGCAGCCAGTGGGAGGCCCACATCTGTGAGCGCAAACAACAACGCTATCCCTGCGCCGAACCTCTGATATGTCTGTAACCCACATATCCTCAAAGCTCCCCGCCTGGGAGCGTCGCATTTGAATGTATTGAATTTCTCTTCGAGACTAGACGGGGGTAGCTCAGACGAACGTACACATTTGCAAGTCAAATAAAGTTCCAGTAAATATGGGTGATGCACATCAGACTCCAGAATGATGCTGGGAAAGTTCTCCACGGCAACTGGTTCCTTTTCATTTCTCAGTCGTCCCGTCTGTGTGTATCCTGGTTCAACTCAACGAGGAACGCTCTTTTGAAACACAGAAATATTTTCGGACAATAAGAGACTGGAGATGAGGAGGTGATTTTCATATTTCCCTGCAGGAATCCTAATTTGCTTGAAGTAACCACATAGTTGGAGGTTTTGGTGGGAGAGGCTAGTAAAAACAAACCTAATTCCATCGTCTGTAACGTAAGCTGAGCACGATGGACCTGTCTGTGCTCCCACTCTCTCTCTCTCTCTCTCTCTCTGCTCAGATTTACCATCTTTGGTGTTCAAACCAGTTAGAACACATAAAGCACAAGCTGAAAATGAGCGGTTTGCCCTCGGTTCATTGTGTTATACTTGGCTTGTCAAGCATGAGTAACTGCTGTCTGTCAGGTGCCAACATCTGTCTCCTTTATCCCTGTTGAAGTGCACTTTTTCACTTGCTGTTGTGTTATGGTAATATGGTGTGATTCTGAGTTCAGATGGAAATATTCTGGGTAACTGAAATAAACAGGATGTCGGGTCTGAGCAAACAGTTCAGAGATCAAATAAACCACTGCAGCTTTATCTGGGATCAGGACATTTCATATCCGCTTTGACGTTTCCACTTCGCTTTGTGCTTTGACACCACTGATGTCACGCATGTCCCATCTCCTGCACTTTGACACACTTCCTGACTGATGTTTTAAATCTATCTTTTGCGTACTTCCAATCTAAAAAGCCTTGTAGTGTTTTAGATGGCACATCATCTTCGGCGTTTCCACTCCAGCTATTTTAGTAATGGGAGTGGACTTGGAAATGCCCGCGCAGTCACGGTCTGCGACGGTTTCAATCTGCTGACGAGTGTGAGATTGAATCCACAGAGGAATCAAAACATCTATGTTCTCCCGAATCCTGGAAAAAGACAATGACGTGAGAGTGACATGGGTGCATCGTTATGCAGCAGTGTTTGTACTTTGTACACTTTGTTTTTTTACTTTAGCTAAAAATTCCCAAGCCAGACCTGAGCCTTAATGATGTTGTTGACCATGTAATGTTACCATGGAAAGAAGGAGTGGGGGCCTTTAACTGGGACTCTGGCACAGTTTGACATGTTCAGAGTGCACAGTCCAAAGTCTCCGCTGCACTTTATCCAAATGTGTCATGAGTCTCAGAGGAGCAAGCCAGGCTGCAGGACTCAGGATGTACAAGTCGAGAGTCTTTACTTTTACATTTGCGAGGATACAAAGAGTTCAAGCAGGCAAGCAAAGGTGAAAGGGTGAAAGGGTTGGGGTGAAGTAAAAACTAGACAACACAGGCTTTGGGGTCATGGATCAAAACAGACAGGTGGACATGGTACAACAAGAGCAAATTCAGAGAGGGTGTGCAGTGGTACAAAGTTCATGCAGGATACAGGAGTCCTGTCTGGAGGGCCACGTATTTCTGTCTGAACCTGACCCCCGTTTTTTTTTGTTTTTGTTTGTTTTTAATAAAGTCTGATTCTGACATGACTGAACACATAAGATAAATCATTGTGTTTGTGTTACCATGTCAAACAGAAGTTAATATATATATATTATATATATTAATATGGTCATAGCTTAACCGTTCCCCCACATTACACATAATGGCAATCAGTAAATGATTGTCACAGTCATTGTTTAAATAGACCTGATCGTTTTAATCACTGTAAAGTCTGGTTTCTTGTTTGAACCCAGGTCTTATTCATAAAAGTGTATCTAGCTGTGCAAACAGTGCTGCTATCTGTGGAGCAATGGCACTCTCTTGTGGGGTCTGTTGGTCGTTCTGTTGGAGCAGAGCTCTCTCTTGTCTCTGCTGCTCTGTGGTCTGCTCCTCTATGAGCTGCTGGAATGTGGGCACTGAAAATCCAAATGCCCTCCTTCTCCACACAGTCTGTCGTCAGGAGACATCATGCTGTGTTTGGCTTTGTGGCCTGTGACTCACTTCCTGGCTGTCTTTAACTAAGCAGAAAGATCTCATTGTGTCCTTTTGTTGGTCTTTGTCATCACTTTGGATCCTCCCTTTTCTGACTCCATACCAGATCTCAAACTGATCCACTCACTTAAATGGCTGCTGCAGAGTAATAGCTCAGGTCTGGCTTCGCATGAACTGCAGTATCACTTTATGTTAGCGTAGATATATTTTCTTTAGCTAGTCACCTCATAGCATGCATAAGGATCATACTGGCTTTTTATTATTATTACATTATTATTGTATATTATTTCTCCCACTTTCACCTTATTGATAGTTGAATCCCTTTGTCTCTTGCCTCTTGTTGTCAGTGGTCTGAAAGTGGCCTTTTACCCTGCAGCTGATCATCTGCAGAGACTTGATCTCTCTCCTTTACTCACGCTATAAAGTCTTGGCGTCACTGTGAGCACACATAGTACGTGTGCATTACACATCCACAGAATAGGTGAAGGCATAAGAGGTCACCAGGGGTGGGTGCTGCATGCTGGTGCCTGCGTTTCCGAGAAAAAAAACCTCCCTGAGGTGAAAACACCAAGCAGTGCTTCATGTTAAATTGTCTCATTGTTGAATTGTATTATTACGATTTACTGCAAGGAGTAAAGGTACAATTACTCAAGTCATGTGTAAAATTCTGTGACACTTCAATTTCATTGCACAACTTTATACTGTGACTCCACATCTTAAAAAAATAAAATATTACACTTATTATACTTCCAACCACACACACACACACACACACACACACACACACACACACACATACACATAGGTCTCTGGCTAAGATCTCCATTGTGTTCTGCACACTTGCCAGCAGTACAGTGTTTGACGTGATGGAGCCTTGAGATGAGGCTGTTTGCACTGACAGTGCTTTGACGAGCTGTGAAGCCACGGCCGTGCAGTGCAGCTCTAGCATATATACGATAACAGGGAAAATTCATTAATAACAAGCAACTGTGGAAAGACATTACTCAAACTGTGAAAGCACTGCTGCGAGGCAGCAGCTCAAGGCAGGTAGTTTCTATGGCACCACAGTCAGGATCAACAACGCAGTGTTGAGATGACAGCAGTTGGCTTATGATGTGTTTTTTCTGCTCCATTGACCATGCTGTCATTCGTTTTTATGAGCGCCTATAGAAAACAAGATCCTACACACAGCTACAGAAATACACAGCCTGTCAGTATTTACATCTCAGTCAACCTGACAACAGTACACACACATGCAAAATAGACTTTTATAGTCTTTCAGTGAACAAACAAAGTTAAGAATCTGACCCTTTCTTACATATAGACTCTCCATATGAGATCATAATCCTATGACAGGCGGCAGGTCCCCGTTCTGCACACATGTCTAGTGTTAGATTTATATAATTTATACTTAAGACATGTTTTTTTTTTACTTTGTTATTTTTAAATAATGAATAGAAGAATATAAATTCATAAATTAACTTATTTTTTTCTTTATGGACTACAGAGTTGTTCAGGTGTCAAGTATTTACAATGGACTGACTCAGGCTTATTATTGAACACGCATGAAACATGGAGACATGTAGACCTGTGGGGATCAGGGCAATCATTTTATTATATCTTCTTTAAACAAGTCAGTATCATAGATGTTGGGCTCAAGTTGTGTCTACCAGTCAAACACGTCTGGAAACGATGCACCTTTTCTCATTCCACAGCCTGGTTGACAATAGAAAAGCACTGAAGTCTGAACATGATTTGCAGGACAGTTCTCAGTTTGCCTGAAGAAGCCTTCTAGGTTTTAACAGCTGGCAGTGTGCAGGGAAATGTACGTTACCACGTGCACTCTGACACAAACAGAAGCATTTCAAACAGTGTCAGAGCATGTGTATGGAGCTCTGAGTATTCGCTGGGGGCCTTTCCCTTTCAGCCATGATTTACAACCACGCAGCTCTCCTCCGGTTTCAACAGCGCTAATTATACACACACACACACACACACACACATACACATACAGACACACACACAGACAGCCTTTCGCTGCAACCACCGCCACAAAAGAAGAGAAAAAAATCCTTACTCAGCATGAAAAACCTTCATCACTTCCAGTGACTGGCACAGCTCTTTAATTCAGCCTCTTCACCTCCTGGTGAAATGAGTAAGCTCAGGATCAGGTAACAACTGAGATAATGCTGATGCATGTCTTCACAGTATTATGGGTTTATGTTACACCGTTACATTCATCAGTGCATCATACTGTTAACGCACCGAAGCACAACAAACAACAGGAAACCTGCAGTGTGACCCCACTGCTCAGACCTGCGCTGTGAGCTCAGTGTCACTAACCTGAATGGGCTGAATGGGCTGAATGTGGCAAACTGGCGTTTCACAGAAAAGATCTTAACAGGTCTGCTCACACTGTCGCCATAGTAATTACTACCATTACAACGCCTGACTGTCCAGGATAGCATTAGTCACATGAGATATGAGGGACACAGGATGCCTGGAGGACTCACAGTGACTTTGTCTTCTAATTCTAGGATTGAGATCACTTGTAAAAAGAAAAGGCCTGTTATTAGAAAAAAATACTTTTAATAGCAGCTTGTAATTAAAGATTAGATCAATGTAGACAATGTGTCGTCTGTACTCCTGAGTCAGTTTGTGTGTGTAACATCTGCCAAATAAATACATACCTAAAAGCAGGATACTGATGACTTTCATGTACACGAAAAAAAACCAGACTCTGACAAAAAAGATTTCCCAGAACCTGCAATTAATGAATGTGAAACTGAGACTAAAACCAGAAATGCTGGATTAGCTTTGAAAAGCTACAGTATCTTTGGGACCTGGACATAAAGTCAGTTTCTGAAGAGGCCTGTGCAGATGTTTTCAATATCTTTCTTTTGTGTTTTTATTTGCCACAGAGGTGCCTGGGAGTGAAACTCCACCTACCAAGAGACCTGCCATTGACAGGCTTTGGCAAGAGTCTGCCAAGAAGCAACACAGGAATGAGCGAAAATCCAAGATGAGGAACAATCAGCTGGAGGATCAGCGAACCCTTAAAGTGTCTCAGGTCGGCACAAAATCTTTTAAACATTTTCACATTTCAATATTATTAACAATAATGATAATATGATATGGTCTCCCTGTGTCTGTGTGGGTTCTCTCCGGGTAAAACATGCGCTATGGGGGTTAGGTTAATTGGCCACTCTACATTGTCCATAAGTGTGAATGGGAGTGTGAATGGTTGTTTGTCTGTATATATATTCTATATGTTGGCCCTGCGATAGGCTGGCCACCTGTCCAGGGTGTACCCTGCCTCTCGCCCGATGTCAGCTGGGATCAGCTCCTGCTCCTCCCACGACCCTGAAAAGGATCAGCGATAGAAAATGAATGAATAATATAATATATAATAATGCTTAATCCTAAAAATCCCATAGACATAGACAAATCTACTGGATCTCAGCAGCAGTACAGCGGTCTTTTTTCAGGGGTTACTATGATTCTTACCCTTATTTTCTTGTTAGCTGCAGATATTATGGAGAAATGAATGGTGCAGCTGAGCAAATGCTTAGTGTGGTATAATGTTTCATGAACTTGGGTCACTTCATTAAAACAATTATTTGTTCCCTTCACAACAGCATTGTACTTTTTTTTATTTCAAATGTTGTAGTGACATCCACAATTCCTAACACAACCAACTCGAATGGTCAATAGTGTGCTGTGTGAGCAAAAATGTGATGAAATACTGCCCTCCTCTGGCCACTCTGTCATGCATGCAAAACAATTAAACAATTTTCATGTGCACGTACAAACACACACATACACACACACACACACACACACAGAGAGAGAGAGAGAGAGAGAGAGAGAGAGAGAGAGAGAGAGGGAGAGAGAGAGCCTCTCACTAAAGTAGAACATTAGCCTCACTTACACACACACACACACACACACACACACACACGCACACACACACAGAGAGAGAGAGAGAGAGAGAGAGAACTCTTAGCTCAACATTAGCCTCACTTAAGTAAAGATTTGTAAATATACCCATTTGATTTCCAGTAAAGTGAGAATAATGTCGGTCATGCAATAATGAGAGAAGACAACAATCACCAAATCACCAAGCTCAAGTCATATATGTGTGTGTGTGTGTGTGTGTGTGTGTGTGTGTGTGTGTGTGTGTGTGTGTGTGTGTGTGTGTGTGTGCGTGCGTGTGCGTGTGCATGCGTGCACACACACACACACACACACACACACAGAGAGACACTCAGCGCAGTCTGGCTTTCCCAGGCTAGACATGGCATGGATTTGGCGAGTGAGACAGTCTGTTCCAGGTGGCTGCATATGCAAGTTACAATCAGTGTGAACCCTCTTCACTCCCTGTTCTTCAGACAACCACACTGGTTTTATCACTGTGCTCCTTCTTATTATTATTAATTAGGATGTTACGTGGTGTTATTCCATCATGCGTGTGTTTGTGTGTGTGTGTCTATATATATATATATATATATATATATATATATATATATATATATATATAAATCTTTCCATCCAATTTGTACTTCATGTCCCAAACACTCTCGCAAACTAGCAAATTACTTATTCTTTTGTTTCATATGGTTAAGCTGGAGAAAGAGAGAGAGAGAGAGAGAGAGAGAGAGAGAGAGAGAGAGAGAGAGAGAGAGAGAGAGAGAGAGAGAGACGACTTTTATCCATATGTTCAGTTGTCTGATAAGGTTCTTAGGTCTGCACTTCTTCTGCTCTTCCCTCTCATCCTCAGCCAACCAATCACGAGACTGGACCCTTTTGATCCCATAGCATTCCTTTCTGTATACGTTAAGTGTTTCGTGTGACATACAGTATGTGTACTACAGTACTGTGTGGGCGTGTGTGTGTGCCCATCTGCTGAGTTACACTGTCTAGCCACTCATGTTCCACTCCACCAGACTCACATCAATAATACTGGCTGAACTTTCTGCTCGCCTAAACTGCACCTCGTAAAATGTTAGTGATGAATGTACATGTTTGTGACATTTTTACACGACACACAGAGGTATTTTCTTCCCCCATTCTTTTTCTTGGACAGAACACATTATTGGCCCCATACCAAAAATCTAATTTACTCTCTCCTTCTCTCTTTTACTGGTCGTTTGTTCTATATGTTGTTCTGTGATTGGCTGGTGACCTGCCAAGGACGGACGGATGGATGGATGGATGGATGGATGGATGGCTGGATAATTGTCACCTGTCTATTCCTTTAGGGTGGCTGTCAGGAGGAGCTGGACAGTGTCTTAGAGGAGATCTCCAAAATGACCTCTGAAGATAACAGAGGCCCATTTGAGAACCTGCATCAGTTCAAATTTCCAAACTGTGACATACTCGGATTGTACAACGTCAAACAGGTAAGCAGGTTTCCCACACCACACTACATTACGCACACGCCAGCACTAATTTTATCAGAAACTTTGCTGAACAGGTTATCTAATAATCATATACATTGTTGTCAGTATTTATAATATATTATCCTGATACTGTCTAAGGGCACTGGAAAAATGTTTACCCACATATTCAAATTCAGCTGTGATTGTGGATGGTCCACTTTACATTCTGTATTAAGTACAGTAATTAGTCAAAATAAACAATGAATCACATAAACCACAAAACTGATGATCTCGATGGGTGGAAAGTTTTCCAGAAGTCGTGCTACTGGCCACACCCCGAGACTGTGATGTCACATCAGGTGTTTTCCATCCAGTGTCAAAAACAAAACACCTGCTGTGGCATGACTCATTAGGATTTGGCCTGGGCTGTTTTTTGATCAAAATGCTTGAAACCATTGGGAGTGTACCAGTGGTTCTTGGCTGTGTGGAATTCACAGAGCAAGAAGAGACTGTCAAATTCAGGCACCCATTAATAATTTCCCAGACACTCTTTGAGCTGATGGTTTTTTGCTCAGCAAAAAAAATGGAAATAATTTAGCAAAATAGCAATACAAATTCTGTACACACCAAAATCCTGTTCCCATTGTAGTGCAAAGCTAATTTTTTGACATCACACTGTACTGTGACATGTTTTTGTCATTTTTAATAACATACATGACTATGATCTTTTTAGTTAACATTTGATGACATACAAAAGTATGAATTTCCATATTTTTTAGGAAATATTATGTAACGCTTTTTGGTCATTTTTGATGACATACTATTCTATGATGATTTTTGACCATTTTTGACAAGATACTATATGATGAGTTTTTTTCAGTGTTTTTGGAGACATACTATGACATGACTATGACCATGACATGTCTTGGTAAATGTTGATGACATACTATACAATGATATTTTTGGGGCCTTTTTAGACTACATAGTACAGTGATCCCTCACCTATTGTGCAGGATATGTTCAAGAGACGCCTGCGATAGGTGAAAATCCGCGAAGTAGCAGCGTTATATTTATTTTGATGTTTTTTGGTTATTTTTGATAACATTTGTTCTTTTTTTAGTCTCGTAACACTAGATGAGACCCCGTGATTCAGTGGAGAGTGCTCAAGATTTGATGTCGTATTTGTTCTAATCTCACTTCAGCCATTGTCACCAACATCTTACATACACTATACTATATGACTTTTTTTTCCAAAATGTTCTATAATGTGAATTTTAATGTGATTTCCTCAATCCTCAAACATATCATAGTCAACGTAATAGTTGTTATGACTAAGAATAAACTTAGTTGTGCATCAGGACCCGATGCTAAAGCAGATCTTATTTTTCACACTAAGCATCAACAAGATGATGTGGAACTCTTCAATGTTCTTTGGGTTTTGTTTTAGCTTTAGCTTCCTTTTTTAATGGTAATGTTTAATTTTAGTCTCCTTTTTTAATGTATTGATAAAGTGGATTGGGTGCTTGCTATTAGACTTCTAGCATAATATTGAAGTATCATCATTCTGGTATAATTTGAGGGCGTCATTCAAAGAATTGTTACCCTTGACCAAGGCCTGCATTTCTTCACTCCCATTAGAAACCTTTCATGTTCAAGGACTTTGCTGCTGCCTTCACTATAATTTAGACAATTTTATGTATTAGTCTTTGCTTGCTCTTAGCTGTTTTGTTAACATTGGCTACAAACAGTACTAATTTGTCTACTGCGCTTCCTCATTCTGAATCACACATTCATTTCTTTGCCTATTATCTACAGTCTTTGCAGCCTCTTGAATTTCGACTGCCTGTTTGATGCTGTTTTTTTCCTCTTCACATTTACATTCTTACATTGTGCTGCTTTAAATGAATGACTTTTTAGATATTTGAATTCGTTTAAACTAAAGTAGACATACAAGTTTACAAATCAGAATACAACAGTTTTAGATGTTAACGGGTTGCTGTTGTAGTTAATGTAAATTGAATTATGGTGACTAGTGACTTTATCAAAGAACAAAAAAATATATCATTGTAAGTTACATGTTATATATTTCTAGATGTGGCCAGGATTAATCAGTGTAGTGTAGTTTTTTATTTGGATTTCCTCTGTCTGGTCTTTCATAGTCTGACTCATACACAAATGCCTACATGCAGCAACCCCCACTCCCCCACCACCCCAACACTCACACACACACAAACACACACTCTTGTATCACCCATGCAAAATATACACCCCCCCCCCCCCCCCACTTTTTTTTGAATTTCAACTGCCTGTTTGTGTCAAGACATGACAGTTTGATGCTGTTTTTTCCTCTCCACATTTACATTCTTACATTGTGCTGCTTTAAATGAATGACTTTTTAGATATTTGAATTCGTTTAAACTAAAGTAGACATACAAGTTTACAAATCAGAATACAACAGTTTTAGATGTTAACGGGTTGCTGTTGTAGTTAATGTAAATTGAATTATGGTGACTAGTGACTTTATCAAAGAACAAAAAAATATATCATTGTAAGTTACATGTTATATATTTCTAGATGTGGCCAGGATTAATCAGTGTAGTGTAGTTTTTTATTTGGATTTCCTCTATCTGGTCTTTCATAGTCTGACTATGAAAGACCTCCCCCACCACCCCAACACTCACGCACACACAAACACACACTCTTGTATCACCCATGCAAAATATACACACACCCCCCCCCACTTTTTTTATAAACTCACACACTCTCCTCCTTATCCCCCAGTCTGCTCCTGCAAACACACACACACACGCACACACACAAATGCATGAGAGATGCTGTCATCATGAATGAGGCAACAAGCTTCTGAGCTCAAGGTTACAAGGCAATAAAACTGTTTGGCATACTTCATGGGAAGACATTTGTTAGGCTGAGGAACAAAATTGTGCTTCCGAATGGGGTTTGAGATTGAATTCTGCTCGTCCACAGAAATCAGACGGATGAGGACAAACAAGGTCACATATCTAGTGTTGTCTTCCGAGGAGAGTAGAGCAGAAAAGAAGAGTTGAATAGGTGCCACCGTTTCCTAAAGCAGGGCTCTCAACCTCTTAGCCAATTTTCATCCCTGGTCACAAACAACAACATTGTTTTGGACTTGAGTCCTCGGTTCCCAGGGAGGAACACTGTACCTCCTCACCACTCGGCTCCCTTTTGGAGTTGGCCTTCCTTGTTGCGTGGTAATTACTGTAACTGTCACTTTTTTTGTTCTTTTTCACCGAAGGAAGAAAATGGAAAGTCTTTTCTTTACTCCCAGCTCTTCCTTCTTTTCGCCGTTCCCAACTCAGCTGCCCCGCGTGCGCAGCGTAAACTGTGTCCACTTCAATTACGACCTCATTTCTGAGTAGAGGGGGGCTCTGCGGGGGGGCTGGTGTACTGGCATTCTCTCCCTCTGTGTGTGTGTGTGTGTGTCTGGATGGGTTGTGGATAGGGGGCATGACCTGAGTATGGACTGTTATTGGGTGAGTGCTGTCCCACCCAAACTATTGCGCTCACTCTCATCCAAAGGCCCCCACCACCGGAAACAACACAAACACACACACGCACGCACGCACACATATCTTGAGCCACCATACGCCATGCTTCATTAGTGCACCCACTGCTTCCCACTGTGCATCCTTACCCCTCCCTCCTTTTTCCAGTGTTTTCCAACTCTAGTTTGTGTTTTTCTTCCTTCTCTCCAGTGCAACGTGTCCACCCATGGCCAGCGTGGCGAGTGCTGGTGCGTTAATCAATCGACTGGGCTCCCAATACCAGCGACGCCTAGAGTCAGAGGGGACCCCAACTGTAACCAGTTTCAAGAGGACTTCAGTGAAATGCCTACAGCAGCCACTTCGTACTAGCACAGTGCAGCATTCATTGTGACAGGGTTGGGTTTTCCTTACAATCAGAATTTGATAGGGGTTATTCTAGCAACATGTAAATACGAGGCGAGATCAAGACCAGCTATAGTCAGTCTGTTAATGATTGGCACCTTCTCCATTTGTCTGTGGGAATCAGAGACAATAATTTCCTTCCCGAAGAGGAACAATTATTATACTGAAATTGCTAGCCATGTTATTCAAATTTAAGGAGCTTGTTCATTTGTTTTGGCTTTTTTTGGGGTGGGGTTGGGGTGATTATTGTAACGTATATTTAGTGTGTTATGTGTTACGATTCCTGGGCAACCCTCAGTCTCAGTGTAATGAAGAAAAATGCCATTATCTTATTATAATCTTATCTTATTATCTGTCACATTATCTTGCACAATATCAAATCAGTTTGGAATCAGCTGCTACAAACACAACAACAGGAATAAGTGTTCATTAGGAGCATTTTGGTTTTGACCACCAGACATAAATACATTCCACATTTAATCTTGTTCTATAATTCTTTGGTCTGAGAAAGATATGTGGCTCTTCCGATTCCAAATGCTTCGTCTCTCTGCCATTTGGTGCACAGCAGCTATTTTGCAGTTGGTTTATCAGAGCTAATAAGCTGAAAACAGCTGCTTGCTGAAGTTGGAACCAAAATGAACTGAAGCTCTAGGCCACCAACCAAAACAATGAGCTAAAGAAATGTTTAAATAATAATTTAGATAATAATAAAGTAACTACTTGTGAAATATATAGTTATTCATAGTCACGAACATAAAAATGTGCAGCTTTGAGTTTGTGGAGATTTGTTAAAAAAGAAAACTACATTTGTGTGTTGAAGGCCTTGTTCACATTCACAATTTGATCAAACTCAGTCCAGGGTCATGCCAGCTTGGATATTGCACTAATGGCAGGACAAGGCTGCCATCATCTTTGGACAAGTCAAATAAATGTTATACACACCTGCTGTCATGGTGGAGCTCTTTCAAAAGGAACCACTGTCCATTATTGGAATGAAGACTTTCGTGTAAACAAAGACCAGGAGTATATCATATACAACCTCTCCCGATTGGCTTTGGCCTTGTGACCTGATGTACATGCCAGTGTTCCAGTTAGCTGAGGACCAGTCCCAATTAATTATTCTGTGCAGTCGATGACAGTACAACAGTTGCAGCTTTGTTCCGTTTCGGCGGCACATTGTTTTTTTCTAATTTATTTTTATTTTGTCTTGTCAATGGCGAGTTGTTGGCAGGGAGCTTGCTTTAAAATTCTGACAGCTTGGCTTGGTAACACACATGGATCTTGGGCGTCCTTGGTAATTTGAGTCTGGCCTTTTTCTGAGAACAAATCAAAACAAGTGTCTTTTGTCTTGGGTTTCGCAGATCAGGCTCAGTGGGAATAGTAGTAGGGTTGAGTATCTGTGCTTGTGTCTTCCTGTCTGCACATAAAGCATGTGTGTGTATATGTGCGCTTCTGCCCTATTTTTAGACTACTATTCATCAACTCCAGTTGATATGTTGATTGCAGGTCTGAGTGTGAGACCCACGAAAGCTGTACTTGTTGACCTTTAACTTGTTATTGTATTTGTTAGAATGACAACGTTAGCACATTTATCCTTGAAAGTTTAGGATAATCTAATTATAATCTAATTACTATGATCATCATCGTAGGCATACAGGCCCAGAACCTTAAATGCAAAAAGACATTGTGATAATAGCAGTGGAACACAAAGACCTATTTTGGTAATATTCCCTGCGCTGTTACACTCTATAAAAGATTGTGTACATTTGCACTGGTATATAAGCCCTACGTATATGGTGAATGGATTTAGAAAGGTACAGAATTAAACAAGTTAATATGTTCAATCCAGAAATGGATTTGACTGATTTCTTTACTGATTAAAGTCAGGCGTAATATGGTATGTTTATATTTATTTAGCAATGTGGATCTCAGAGTGCTGTAGCATCACTAATAGGGTCAATGAATTTGAGACACACTTGCTCTGTAATCTGTGAAGTTAATATTGATTGCAATTTTAGCGTTTGCGTCATTTCTTTTTCAAAATATCCATCCTTGACCTGGCTTTCCACTGACTTGGGTGAGTACAAATTCAGTAGAATCGAGCTAGAAAAGTCTGCGGTTGGTGACAGCTACGGGTGTAAGAAATGGGCAAAAAAAAACCCAACATCTTGATTATTTTTAACAATTATTCGATGACGATAATCTGCCGGTATTCTTCAAAATTTGATTTTTCTTTTACAAAAAATGCTGTAGAACTTTTCTTGCTTACAGGACATCTATGGATAGACAGAATGTTTCAGAACATCAGCTCTTGTTTATTTTCTTTAAACTTAAACACTCAAGAGACTCCCAATGAAACTCCAATGTATACATACATACACATAGACATGTACATAGAGATTAAGTGGGTAAATATTCAGATGAACTGACCAAAACCATTTCTAGGCGAGTGAGGTAGAGCCACATCTTACCAGTTAATGATCCACTGGGCCCGTTGCTGAGAGAGGAGATTCCTGCATGTTTCCTCCATGTGAGACCACATGAGGACCATCTATGATTCATGTCCTGTGAATTCGACCAATGAGGACTTTTATGCACCTCTCATTTCCCGTCTATGCACCGTTTGTTTGTTTTCTTTTTCAGATACTATAACTACTCAACAGTGAAAAATTGCACATCGTCAAAACAACATTGAAAATACTATCATTACATTTAAACGATATATATCCTGCATCTCTAGTGGCTGCTGTACAGAAGCATTCTAAAAGTGCTGAAAATACTCATTTTAAAGTTTTGTCTTATATTAATCATTTGATCACTTAACATGCAGTTTGCGATTCTCACAGTCACATCCTCTCCATGTTGAAGAACCCTTCATTTGGGATTACTGGACTAAGTCCGTCTTTGATGAAAGGGCTTGGATGAAACCCTGCAGACGATTGTCTCTCATATTCTACCACCAGCAATGGAGGACTCCCCGGCTAAGTCATGTGATTGACTCCCGACTGCTGTAAATTCTCTTGAATCTCCTTTCATCTCCATACCTGTGATGAAAAGAAAGGCCCTTAAGGCCGCTTTAAGAGATAGCATTATACAACAGCACAAGTGGTGATTTGCAAAGATCCCAATTACTTAGTGTTAACATCTGCATGCCATTTGTAAGCCTTTGTCTTCAAATGCCCCGTCATCAGTTCTGAAAGTCACGTTTAATGGTAATCAGCCGTGGGCAAACCCTTGTACGAGCAAGTGAGAGCATCTCCAGAGCCATTCTTGTGATTTTAAAGCACTGATCCTTTGTTTAATCACATTACTGCAGTACACAGACATGCATAGAAGAAGAGAGCCCAACCTGGCTGCAGAGCTTTGAGGGCTGCTTAGAGAACTGCTCTGCACAGCAGTTTGAATGTGTCTGGGATGGGATGAGGTGCGTAAGCCATCCACGTTGTTGGCGTAATTATGTAATAAAAGGGGCATAAAGGCTTTGAAGTCCTAAGTGCAGTTGTCAGTTTCTTTGAAGGCAAAAAGTAATTGTCATGTTCACTGCCTCACAAATCAAATCTTATACATGTGTTCCCTCCCCCCTGAAGTCAAAGTGTGTGCGTCCCTGCCGCATGCACGCGTGCACACACATACACACACAGCAAGCGAGAGACATACCACAACCTTTACGGCGGCCTTGATCTGCCATACAGGAACTCTGCTGGGCCCTCCGCCCTTTAATGCCTTGCTTCAAATCACCCACATCTGCACTTGGTAATAGACCTGAGGTCCCCAGGGAAAGATTTTGGTGTGCCCCGACCAAACCCCTCCCCCTCACCCCCCAAAGACAAAGTCCCATTCTGTCACTTTCTGGAATCCATGAGGGAATAAGAATGACCAGTCACCCCTCTGTTGGTAAACATGCATAGACCCTCAGGTCGCTTTAATATTTTGCACTATAAGCGCTTGAAAGGAAATTATAAAAAAGAAATGTAAACTGATACCTTCCTCAGTCAGATAATTTACTGATTTCAAATGGTCATTTTGTTAAGCTTACCAGCCCCTCTGTAGCTTTTCTTATTCTTTCTTCTTACACCTTCTTTTGTTCACGCTTTTGCTTTTGTAGTGCAGCATGTGTAAAGTATGTCTTTGTTAAAGTTGTGTTACCAGGGACTCCACACAGCCTTGAAGTAGTGGTATAAATGTAGGTTTTCCATAATATGATGAGCATCCCCCAGGCTATGAATCCCTTCTTCCCAGTCATTTGAATAGTGAGCTAGACTCACTAGACTTTATCCCAACCACCCCCCACTACCCCACCTTGAAGTTCAAACTCATGTTAAATGACTTCCTTGTTCCTGTGCAATCTTTTTGACTATGGTGTTGAAAACCAGGTGACTTGCCCTTAGGTGAGGCCTTATAAAGTCACATCCTGCATGCGGCATGAGATCCTGTGGGCTTCCCTGGGCGTCTCAGACTTATGTCTAAGAGGTTTATCAGCTCGTGCCCTGGAGATTAGTCTGTGTTTACGCTCAGGGCGATTCCCAGTCAAACTGTGCATTTCAATCCAATCTATTGGCCCTTGCCAGTCTTAAAAATGCAACATTGGAAATTAAGAAAAAAAAAACGCACAAGGATGCTTAAATGAATACATAACTTTATTTAAATAAATGCTTTGTCATAACAAAAAAGACAAAGGTTAAAAGAGTACATAAATTACAAGTAGAATAAATATTACACAGTGATATTCACTTTAATAATTTGAGATTTTTTGTCTTTTTTTATTTGCCTTATGTAGTTCCAAATACTGACCATTTTATTTCCGGCTATCCTCCTGCCAACGATGGGTCGATTTCACGAGCCAGTGAACACCAAATTATGAAAACCAATTATGTTGTCTCATTACATCCGAAAAGTGTTATGTATTCAAAAAAAAGCTGTACTGTCATTACTGTACTACTGAAGTATGAAACATGATTATGAACTCAAACCAAGTAGGAGATGAGAAAACTGAGGACGTCACTACTCTCAGGCAGATGTGGGAAACAGGGAGCTGCTGTTTACAATAAAGGATAGAGTTTTCTTCTTCTTAAATCCTGAACCTCAACCTGCAAACCACACACACACACACACACAAAAACCAAATACCTGGAACATTAATGTATTCACACCCTTTACCGCTCCAGACATTAAATGATCCGGGATATCAGATGTTCCATTGTTTTACAACTTGAGAGTATTGCGATCAAAGTGGAACTCGATACTCTCCGCCTGGTTGTAGAACTACATTCCCCAGATTTCAGTGACTCTGACGACTGTCTTGCTAACTGTATCTTATACCATGGAGTTTATGACCCTGTATCAGGGAAGTTGCCAGGCCATGACTATGACCACTGCCCATGGTGCTTGCTCCCGCTCTTCCCACTCTCCTCCTCCTCTTTCCCCACCTCCCCGTCTCAGGTCTCATCTCAGCGCAGTACGCCATGAAAGCAACTCTAGCTGCGTGTTACTTTTCACTGTATGTTTCCCGAAACGATGGTGATCCCAGGCATGGGCTGCACAGCCCCTGTCGACAAATATGACCTCAAAGCACCACCATTGTGAGGTAAGCACAAGATAACACAACATTTAGCTTTTATGGCTGTTTTCGACTGTTTTTTTTTTTTTTTAATTTGTTCCACTAACTTCATGATACCACATCTTAGGACGTCGTTGTGTGTCGATATCAATAGTGAGTAACTGAAATAAGTGCAAGCTGCTTTTGTTTTCGAAAGTGGTACTGGGGATTTGGTGTTGAAAGGGGGCAAGGAACGTATATTCACAACCGGAAGCCACTGAGGATGCTAAGGATCTAAGCACCCTTTGGCTTGCCCTCTCTGGCAATCCTACACATTGGCAATCACATGAAAAAACAAGAATCCTAGCTTATTGGTTGTCAAAGAAAGTGGGAGGTCTAACCGACTGCGGTTCAACACATATCATTCCTGTCCAGAATTGCCCCGAGGTATCGGCAGAGATTACACACATGGCTTTACAATGCGCTGCCGACATCTTTTACGGGACCTACCACATTCATTTTTCTTCTTCTTCTCTTCCTCAGAACTAAACCTAGACCTCTTTATTCTTGTATCAAGTATCAGTTTGACAAGGTGAATAGCCCCGTATAATATCCATGTCACTTTCACGTCACTGTTTAGTGTATTTGCATGTAGGAAGGCACTGTGATTTGCACACAACGCGAGGGAGAACAACGCGACTTAACGGACCCTGTTATAACCTGTTATATTTTGTATTCATCATGCTCCCTTAGATGGAGGTGGGTTACCTTTTCCGGGAGGCAATAAAGCAGAAGGATTCCAGAGGGTTAGCTTTTTTTTGACTGCCCTGTAGTCAAACAACTCTGACAGGCTACAAGGACCTATTTTAAATTCTGTACAGGCTAAAATCATTTTTTCCAAGCACAATTACATTGTTGTCATACTTTGTTTCTACAGGAAAAAACAACATTCAATAACTATATTTAAAAGTAATGTAATACACCATGGTTACACTGTAGTAGCAGTACTGAGGGGAAACCACTTGATAAAGGAACATGGCTCAAAAGTGGGCGGTCTTTACTTCACTGAAGGCAAAGAAAACAGCGCAAACAAAACCATACAAAACTACACTTCACACTACGGGACCAGAGAAGCAGCTGGCTGACTGGCTCGAGTTTGATCGCGCACTGAACTTGAAAAGGTCAAAAGTCAAACTTGAGTCCCATCACTTCAGCTGAAAATCGTTTTTCCACCAGTGAAGTCAGCGCTCTCTACGCTCTGTGTCGCCCTGCATGGCATTGTCTGTTCAAATAGGCACAGTTGGCATATCAGGCTAGCTACATTGTCGAAGAGCCACTTAACATATGTTCATCTGTGTTGATCTGCTTACGCTTTTGTTTATGAATGCTCCGTGTCCCAAAACATACTTTACAATAAAGTGAAGGCCAGCCCCCAAGACCACTTCAAGCGCCAGAAATACTTGTGACGAAATCAAACGAGAGAAAGACAGAAATTAGGACATTCTTTTTTTTGTAATAGGCTCACTCCATCATCTGCCAACATGTAGGCTGATACATACGACACACACTCACACTGTATACATACATACGCACATTCAAGCATGCATCATTTTGTTTTAGTTATCGAATACATATCTAAGCAGGTTCCCCTATTTATAAGTGCTCTGACAGAACCACATACCCAGATAGAGTCAACTGTTACAGCATTTCCCTATCCCTTGTTTCTTTCTTTTGGAAAACAGACAAGGGAAAATATTACTCATCAGCCAATTGTCAGTTCCACAGAAGCATCATGTTCCATAGCCCAAAATCGGTTTGCTTTTTTTTTTATCAATGTGCCTGATACTTTTCTTTTTTTCTTCAAAACAAATTTCTGTTAATTTTACATCATACAAAATGTTGTATTGATGAAACCCTCAGGTTCTATAAAAATATATCCATTGTGTGCATATATTTGAATGGATCTGCAATCAGGGCACCAGGCTCAAGGAGTCCCATGAGAAATAGTCAAGGGATCTTTTAAATCTTCTGGGACTTTTCCCCTCATTCAAAGATGAGTGCTTGGTCAACAACAGAAAAGAAAAAAAAAACACAGGGGTCTTTTTTATCAGCCTGTTCTTGAGTTTGGATTTTTTTTCCCAATTTGAAAAAAAAAAAATCTTGAAGTGAACGGAGGCCGGAGCGTAGAGTTGTGATTCAGAGAGGAGTCGTGGACCATGGGTCACGTGGTGGTTAGGGGTGGGGGATAGGGGTCAAGGATGGTCCTCCCTGTTTCACTCGTTGTTATTGCTGTTCTCCAGGTCCTTACACTGAATGTCCCCTCCACTGTAGTCTGTTCCAGGTAGCTGAACACCATACTTGTCCACGCACCAGCAGATGCCTCGTTTGCGGCCGCGGGATGGCTTACACTGTGGGCCAGAAGACAGGTAATTGGGTTACAGTGGGTAGAGAGGGTATGGGCCTCTTCCCCAGAGAGAGTGAAACTGGGAAGTGGGTTTTCCTGTTCTTATTAAATAGGTTAGTAGCTGGTAGCCATTGCGACTATACTCAAAAGGCTTCACTGGTATTAACCAACTTTGCTGAAAAACAGTGACATGATGTTGCTGTAATTAGCACTGTGGCCTCAGTATGAATGTTATCTCTCTCTCAAAGCCTGGTTTGTGTGGTCAAGTGTGTCTCGTCAAACCCTGGACCTGTCCATGGTGTGTGTACACCACCTGTCACCCCCCCCCCCCACAGATTTCTAGTAACATTAACTATAAGCCTGAAAACATGACAGGACGTTTGAAAGTTTTCACTAGACTGCAAACTCACCTGCTTGCGTTTAAAGAATCCTTTTCTGTCGCAGTTGGGGAGGTACAAAGACAGAGCCATTACACGAGAAGTGTCCTTCATCCCCTGAATGATCCCATCCAGTTTTCTTCTGCATGGACCCTTTGGAGGGATGACAGCACAGGATTACATTGAGTAGAACCACTGCAGAACTAAGACCAGGTCAGTATGTAGTAAGTATAAAGAGGTAGCAGCTGTCTTTCAGTGTCTCTTCACTGCCTGCTGGGAGTTGCTACAGTCACAAAAGTTTAGAATCTTCACAAAAACTTACAAACTCAGGCTCATGCTTGTCGATGGGCAGAGGGGAGTAGTCCATGGAGGAGCCCATGGAGCGCTGCTTGCCCAGCTTCCTCTTTTGCTCCTTGCGCAGCGCGTGGACTTTTTTACTGTTCACAATGTCTTTTGGAAGGAGTGGCACTTTAGCTGGCTGAAACTCCTCGGTAATCTCTGTCGTCATGGTGTCCTCATGCTCTCGAGACTCACGATCTGCAATGAATGAACATGGGAGCAGAGTAAAAATGTCAGTGCTTCACCTTAAACCTCAATGCAAAATCATTTGTCCGTCACAGGAGATGCAATAGTGAACATGGTGAATGTAAATAAAACCTTCACTCTCGTTTTTGCTCAGGTTTGTTCTCCATCAACTGGCACCCATATGTTACGAAACTATTGCCTGCTTTAGTAGATATGGTTCTGACGCAGGGTATAATAATGAATTTGAATGAGCTTTCGTTCTTAGAATAATAGATTCAAAATGATTCAAAAATTAAAATGACCTTAGATCATGACTCAGCAAAACAATTCCAAATAGTGAAATTCTGCACTTTATTGGTCCTGCCTAAATACAAACAATACCAGGTGCTTTTCCCAGGGTTTGAGCCACCAACTGTGGCCTAACATTTGTTTTGGGGGGGTGGAGCTTATATCAACAGCTGATGAGCAGCTCCAGTAAAGCTGTAACTAAACTTGTCACCTCTCACCCACCACTGCTCTCCAACCCCACATTCTCCTACAACATTTACTGAGAAGTGTCATGAGACTTTCAATCATGCTAGATGAATTCCAGCTGATCTCCATCCATGAGAAGATCAAAGACACCGGCAAAGTACAAAAGGCTCCTCCGAAGTCATTGAAGATCCTGAGTGAGATATGTTGACAGTCGAAATTACATGTATCAACAGATGTAGCGTTTGCACATATTTGCGAGCATACAGCTCTTCGAGTTAGGGAAAATTGCATCACATGTTCCTGGAAAATCTGCGAGCACACTATCTGGACTGCTGAACCGCAGCAGGGACTGAGCGCTCCGAGTCTTTATAGCAACGTGTCCCACATTAAACTAATTCAAATGTCAAGCAAAGGAAAATCCACTTTCTCACTGGGCTCGTATAAATGCTTGTACATTCTGTCATGCTGTCCATAGACGTGATTTAAACTCCCCCAGGGGGCACTATAGTCTTCAAGATCTGGAATTCCCACTTGATAGGATATTCACAGGTTGAGGTCCTTTATCCTAAACCTCGCCCCTCCCCACTCCCTTGCTCGCCTATCTTTGGGGCTCAGCCGCTTAAGCCTGGACCCCCAGCCAGAGGTTCTTTGAGGCTACAGAAAAAAGATGCACTCTGCCACCACCACCCCCTCTTTGGCTTAGCAGTACCATAAGTACAGAGTTATTGTGGGGACTTTGCCAGGCCCCAGCTGGCTGAGGCGATGGTGCCAGTGGATGACCCTGGTTATATTTATCTGACAAGGAAACCCGCCGCGGTGCACAGGGCCAGACGCACTGAACCAGAGAGGAATGTTGGCTATAGACTGTCAGGCCATCTGCCACTGAAAGAAAAAATTAACTTCCATACATGCATGCTCGTGTAAAGCACGTTGGAAAATATGATTTTACGAGTTGCCATAACTTCGCTGACTGGCTTGTTAGAACACAGACACCATGGAGAAAGGCACTGGGATGTAAGAAGGACACAAGCTCAGAGAAACCGGTGTTCAAAGAGCCTGACACAGCATGAGCGTCTGGAGACTCTGGGAGGGGAGCGAGGTGGGGGCAGGGTGATTACCAGAATTGGGTCTTTGGCTTCTGTGCAGCACTGCCCTGTCTTTGAAATTAATCGCACAACTCATGACTTGGCAGGCCTTGGTTTGTGTTTAGATATGTCCTTGTGTCTCCCCACTCAGACATGAAGCTATTACTTGCTATAAATACGTCAAACAAGCATTCCTGTACGCCCCTCCCGACCACTGTCGAAATATTTCTTCTTCTTTTCTTTTTGCTGTGCAGTTCAACGATTTCTCCAATGCACAATATAAAAATGGCACATTATTAGACGTTTTTCTTTAACATGCATTCTTGTTTTATGTGTAACCTCATTTGAGCACACAAATGGACAGGCTAAGAATAATCTGCACCACGGTTTATTGAGTACACCCACCTCACTAATCAACTGTTTTGACAAAATACCTCTTCTGAGGTGTTAGAAATGTGGACTAAACATTTTTGTATTTTTCATTATTATTATTATTCACATAGCTTTTGTCAAGACAATAATGTCTTTTCTGCGCCACTTTAAAAGACTCACTTAATTCATCTCTTCTGAAGTGGGCTCTTCAGAGCAGCCACAAAAACTCAGTTTTTCCATGCTCAGGGTACCCAGCTTGTAAAGGCGGCTTAGAGGGTCTGTGTTTAACTCCTGAAACTCAGCCAAGACACTGGACCGGAGCCAAGTGAGCCAAGTCATGTGCAGCTCTTCCATTCAGCTGAGCCCAAAGCTGTGCTGCTATCTCCCTCCCTCTGCCTGAGCTAAAGATTTCATTAGAACGAGAGGAGCAGAGAAGCCAAAGGAGGTGCACCTGATACTTCTCTGTTTAAAAATTAACATCTGCACACAATTATGCTTCATGAATATCCCAAGTTTCTTATAGGCGGCCGTCCAAGTGTGAAAGACAAGCCACCCCCTCTTTTGGCTTTTTCTCTCCACTGGATCTTTAAGACTATAATAATACCATTTGGATAGTGAAAAAAAAGGACAATAGAGTCTCCCACCTTTCACTGGATTTCCCGGCATTTCACCATGTTTGTTTCACCCTGCCTTTGATTATGTCAGCCTCTGTGCAGCATCTGAAATTACATCTTTACAAGATGTAAGAGGGTAGAGAATAGGGTTGCTGTTTAATCTCATAGGGGGGTATGACAAGATAATTGTGAGGCTAAATGAGCCTGAGGGCCTGAGCCATATAAAGCACAGTGCTAGTAAACCAACCTCCAGCCTCAGCTACTTAATATTTGAAAGAAGGCCATGGCCTGATAACCTTGCAGTTTCTAGAGCAGAAAGGGAGGTGTGAACAACCCAGTGGAGTGGTGTGAGTCACTGAGGACGCAAAATATAATCCCAATGACCCAATGAAAGAAACTGTGCTGAAAAGGCTTTTGAATATCATGGCATAAATATACATCAGACTACAGACGATGGCATCATGTGGCACTTTCTTGGGTGATCGTGGTTTTGATCCAAAAAAGTTACATTCTCTGCACATGACGTAATAGTAGTGTACACATCCCAGGTCACATGAGACTGACGACTGAAAAGGCTCCACTCCGGATCGCTTGTCGCAGGCAGAAAATACGGACTTTATCAAATGTTCAGTCCACGATTGTGTTTGATCACAAAAGTAAGGAAAATTATGTTTACATCCCTATGTCCTGTTGTTTCAGCGGCTGTTCTGTTGTGCAGCGCCGTGCTTGCTCTCAGTCAGCCACTGAAGACGCAGGAAATAACTCTTCCCACGGTATTGTGCACGCAAAATATGTTCACTGCAATCAAAAGGTTTCCTGCTTTTCTGAATGCATGGTATAAATAGCGACAAGAACAATTCAAGGCATTAAAATTACATAACAGGACTTATGAGGGGATCTGTCCGTGTCGGAAACCATCCTACAGGTAAGCAAACTTTCCGACCTGTTTACAGCTTCCGCAGTGTAAACAAACACTCAGCCCATGCTGCAATGTGGCCATGTGAAAAGTACATTATCGAAATAAGGCGCACGGCCCTTCTACTGTACATTCCTAATTTTGGTCTGAGGTCTCATCCCACATCTGCATTTGGGTTTTATTAACGAGCCACATGGACGGACGCAACCTCCTTCTGGGTCACCATCACCACAACACAATTGCTGGGTGTGACGATGTTCTTACTCCAAGGCGGCTGAAGCAGCTATTTTGGCGAGTTGAGTTTGGAGCGCGCTGCGCGAGGCACAACTCCAAGCAGCATGAAAAGAAACATCGCAGTGGGTGAAGATTAATAAGTGTTTAACCCACGTTTTTTGTGGGATTTACAGTATGATGACCTGATATGAAGTACACAAATGAACATGTCACGATTTCAAATCAAATCTATCTAAAAAAAACGACATATCTATCAAGAATTTTGGATCGTTTTAGATCCAAAATTCAGTGCCCTCTTAGCTTAGCACTGGGGACTGTGGAAAATAAATGGCACCTAACCAGGTGTCAGTGGTGAGATCACAGCACACAGGTCAAGTCTGAACACATGCGACAGCATTTAAAGTCCAGTAAAGTGCCGTCCTGCCCTTTTTGGATCACACGCTCGCACCGTTCAACGAATACAGCAAGTTGACTTCTTTCCCAGCTGTTGCCACCAGCATGCTGTGGGTATCAGCGACCAATAAGCTGTGCAAATATTGCTCTGAACGTTTTACGGGGAGAAATAAGACGGCGTTCCAAAGAGGTGACTTGCTTTCCAGGGACAGCTCCAGTGCTGGAGACGGCCTCTGCAATCAGTCTGTGCCTCTGAGTATGCTTTGAATCGCAGACAAAACCGCTTCTGCATCACCAGCTTCAGGGACACATCGACCAAACGTCTTATTTTCCATGATCTCCATTTGATATGTTGACAAAGTGACCTTTCCAGTAGTTCTCCCTCGCACCTGCAACAGATCAGTTGCAACATGCTAAGCTTTCACTGCACTGTCTCAGATGGTCAAGGTGAGACGGGCTGGGAAGCCGCATACGGTCTTTCCTTTCACGTGAGCCCATCACGAAGCTGTCAGGCACTCGCACGTGACCGGAGCTATATTGAACATATGAGCATGGAACTAGCACAGCGACTACGGTGGCTGCTTGACATTAGTCCATGTATGGTTTCTCAGCTGCGGCCCAGTCTCCAGCTGCAGACGTGGAAAAAAGCAGACGGCGGAGCTCAAAGTGGAACTGCTTTCCTGAAGTGTGCGATGACAAGTCATCCTGTATGCAACCATACATTCTTTATGTGAAGGCACTGCGGTCGAGCATTAAATATCAGACGACTGCATTCGCTCGCCTTTACTGATGATTGTAAATATTCATGACAGATACGTGTGACGTGTCAAAAGCCACTATGTATTCAGAATGTCCCTGAAATGGCTTAGAAGCTGTCTGGCAGCAGCATCGGCGAGCCAAGACAAATGTAAATATTCGGGTTGTCGGTAAAGGCACCAAGCTTCCTGTTGCCATGCTAATAAGGGGCACAGCATTTCTGTCCATGTGAGAGCGGAGTATTTCTGGATTTAGAGCCACTCCCTAATCATCTTTTGTTTCTTGGCAAACAGCAATCGGTGCAAACATAAGGCCCCTTCAGAAGCCTGACGGACTGGGGGCCTGCTGCCGTGAAGTCATATCTGCTGCCCCCCCCCAAGCACATACCACCTCCCTGTGCCTTACAATCCACACAACTCCTGGGATTACAGCACAAGCAAAACATAAATTCAGGCACTGCTGGGACGTGAAGCCAGACTCAGAGCGATGGCCAGGATTCTGTTTTTAACAGGAGCAGTGGAAGGGGGGGGGGGGGGGGGGGGGGGGGGGGGGGGGGGCAGCGGGGAACTGGAGGATAGCAAAGATTCCTCTCTCCCATTGTTTGGCTGCCCCAGTCAATATTTAGTAGGCTGCAGCTCTCATGGCCTCCCGAGTGTGGCAGACACTTGAGCTCCTCCTCCCTGTGTTTGCTTTGCTCAGCTGGTAGAGCACACAGACAGCTGCAACCCCACACCACAGGAAGCCAGAAGTTCACCTCAACAGTTCCCATCAGTGGAGCTGTTTGACAGAGAGAGAGAGAGAGAGAGAGAGACGGAGGCATTCTGCTGAATCACTGCCTTGAGACTGAGCGCCCAAGCAGTGAGTGCAGGAAAATATGCTCTGATTACCTCTGTGGGTCAGACTGTGTGTGTGTGTGTGTGTGTGTGTGTGTGCGTGTGTGTGTGTGTGTGTGTGCGTGCACGTGTGCACAAAACCCACAGGGAGACAAAACTGCCTGAGGTGTCATCACTCACTACAGTCACACACACACACACACACAGTGTGCGCCAAGGCATCCTCATAACCCCGCCCAGCAAACTTTAGAGCAGACATGCAAAGACACACACACACAGAAACACAAACTCTTTGCATAACATAGGTTTTGTTGGATATGTACAGACAAACAGCCTACACCATGCTCTCAGGGGGTGAGAGGTGAACAGTCTAATGATGCCTTCAGCAGCCATGATGAGCCTGGTGCTGGCTGGTTTACAGAACCAGGCCCGTGGCCAGAACCTTTGTGGTTGCCACCTACTTATGTAGTTGTTGACAAGCTGCTAAAACCTCTGAGTGACAGCGGACGTCTCTGCTGCACCATGAAATGTCTTAAATCATTCAGGGCTTCTGGCTTAAGCTCTCCTCCTTCTCTCCCTCTCTCTCTCCCTCTCCCTGCCTCTCTCTCTCTCACGCACAGGCTACAGATTTAGTGGTAATCCGACTCTAAACACCGCCCGAGGACCCAAATCTATCTGAACTGGAAGCAAAGTTTGTGGAGCGACTCCTCGTTTCTTCCCATATAGTCTATAATGCCTTCCCCCTGTGCCTGGATGGCTTTCCCAGCTGTGGTACAGCGAGGTGCAGACGGGACTGGACATTAAGGAGCAGAGGACTAATGCACGCTGCTGCCAGAAGGCGCTTGACAGACACACTGTTTAAGCACTGGATATTAGAGGCTGCAGTTTGCAGGGTGAGCTCCACGTCTCCCCTCTCTCCATACATCTCACATACACATCACTATCCATACACCTCACATACACATCACTATCCATACATCTCATATACACATCACTCTCCATACACCTCACATACACATCACTATCCATACACCTCACATACACATCACTATCCATACACCTCACATACACATCACTATCCATACACCTCACATACACATCACTATCCATACATCTCACATACACATCACTATCCATACACCTCACATACACATCACTCTCCATACACCTCACATACACATCACTATCCATACACCTCACATACACATCACTATTCATACACCTCACATACACATCACTATTCATACATCTCACATACACATCACTCTCCATACACCTCACATACACATCACTCTCCATACACCTCACATACACATCACTATCCATACACCTCACATACACATCACTATTCATACACCTCACATACACATCACTATTCATACACCTCACATATACATCACTATTCATACACCTCACATATACATCACTATCCACACACCTCACATACACACCACTATCCATACACCTCACATACACATCACTATCCATACACCTCACATACACATCACTATCCATACACCTCACATACACATCACTCTCCATACATCTCACATACACATCACTATCCATACACCTCACATACACATCACAGCATTTCTGATCAAGCACTTTATTGCAAAGATCAACACATGAAAAATCATCATTAGAAGAAAAAAATCGTTTATCAACTCGCGCTGCCTGTAAATATTTGATCATGAAGTCGGAGGAGGGGTGTGGATCCCGGCCCCTCGCTTCTGCGTCTAAGCCGCAGCTTGACAGCCACTGCCCCGCGCGCCGTGCGCGTTTGCCGCAGACGCGCGTCAGGCAGCCCGCAGACAACGTTCTCCGGCACCGCGAGCGCAACGTACAAGCAGAGCGTGTGCGCGGTGTGCTACTGGATGAGTGTGGTGTGAAAGCTGGATGGCTGCCTGCCATCAAGGTGCGTTCACCCTGTGTGTCCACACACACACACACACACAGAGAGAGAGAGAGAGAGAGAGAGAGAGAGAGAGAGAGAGAGCCGCAGTAAGCTCCTGCAGCCACATTAATCACAGCAGCGGAGAGGAGTTAATCAGGTGGCACCTCAAACCATCTGTCAGAGCAACGCTCCGTCACAGAGCACGGCCACCGCACGCGCGCGCTCCAACACTGCTGGCTCTACTGGTGGTGGGGTGGGGTGGGGGTGGGGGGGATTAACTATGCAGCCCCTGAGTGTGGGAAGGCAACTAAATGCAATGAATAAGATAATTGGCAGAAAGGTGGCGGATATATCCTGCAATATGTTGTGTTGGGGTTAAAGTTGTTGTGGACCTGACAGCAGCAGCAGCACTCAGCCGATTCCCGCATGGGACCTGATGTTCTGCTCTGAAACCCTGACCCTCAGCCGCACCGCACCGCACCGCACGGTGATATGATACCGCGTTTTAACACCGCAACACTGCTGGCTCTACTGGTGGTGGGGTGGGGTGGGGGGGGGGATTAACTATACAGCCCCTGAGTGTGGGAAGGCAACTAAATGCAATGAATAAGATAATTGGCAGAAAGGTGGCGGATATATCCTGCAAAATGTTGTGTTGGGGTTAAAGTTGTTGTGGACTTGACAGCAGCAGCAGCACTCAGCCGATTCCCGCATGGGACCTGATGTTCTGTTCTGAAACCCTGACCCTCAGCCGCACCGCACCGCACGGTGATATGATACCGCGTTTTAACACCGCATCTCCTCACACATCGTGGCTTTTGGCCGCGGCCACGCGCCCGGCGCGGCTCTTACCTATAGGCGGGTGAGCAGGTTTGTATCCTTTCTCGTTGGTGCACACTCCTCTGCCGTGGAGCAGCGCGTGCAGGGGCTTCTCCTCCCCGCTCCTCGGCAAGCAGCGCAGACCGTGGGTGCAGGTCCCGGTGTAGACGCCGCACGCCTGCCCCTCGGACAGGGCGCACGTTAGGCAGCAGCCGCAGCCCGGCTCCTTCACCAGCTGGCAGCCGACCGGCACCGGAGGACACATGGACAGCGCCTTCTGGTCACACGGCTCGCACGGCACGTATGAGCCCAAGCACCCGGACAGCCCCAAGATACATGTCACCAGGAGGCAAAAATTCAGAATCATGGTTGGTGTTGTTGTCGACAGTTATAGCATAAACGCTGAAATGCAAAGAGGAGGAGGGGGGAAAGTAGACTAGTCTAATCAACACAATGCCCCAGTCAGATAATCCGATTTCTTTTTCAAGCTAAAGCCAAAAGTCTTTATCCAGGAGCGTCACTATCTAATCAAAAAGAACGACCTGTGCACGGTGCACAACAAAGAGGGGAAAAAAAGATAGAAAAGGGGAAAAAAAGCAGTGGAAAGGACAAATGTTAAAAGTGATGTGCTGTTGCCCCCCCTGAGATGCTGTTCCTCTGCAGGCGCAAAACAACAGTTTGCACAAAATCTCAACTTCTCCGCTGCCCCTCCGCGTGGACTCCAGTACTTTCTCCACCAGAGCTTCTCCTCAGCACACTGATCAGCGCGAGGGCTGCCGTGCCTTTTTAAAAACAGCCGAGCCCAAACCCCTAACTATGAATACGCTAAACAGCAGGGAAGGGAGGCGCACTTGTTCCACGGCCTGGCACGCGGCCAAACGGCTTTTTTTCTTCCTTCCTCTACAGCGGCAGCAGGAGGAGACTCGCTCCTTCAGCCGGCATCATCACGAGAAGAGACAGCAGCAGCAGCAGCAGAGAGCAGCAGCCCTCATCAAAACCATCTCATCTTTTATGGTGGCAGAAAAAAAAATGGCACCATCAACAAGTCATCGTCGCCCATACTCTGCAATAAAACATCAGCGTTGGGTCAAACAGCTTCCCCGCCTGTTTTTTTTTTTTTTTTTTTTTTTTATTGCAGCGGGTGAGATAATTCATCTGGAGACTCATAGAAATAGTGATGGAGATATGGAGGCGCCACAGAAAAACAAAGCTCTCGAAACGAGGCGCGTCCTCCCCGGGTCTGACACTTTACTGGACCGCGTCTGAAACCCGCCTCAGTCGAAACTTCCATCCCGCTTTCAATGAAACAAACGCATCCTTTTCTGGCATCGCTGACATGAATACATGATAACAGCATTCACCATGCCTAACGCACCGCACTGCTATAGTCTAACGTGCGTCATGGCAACGGGATGTATTGTCATGTATATATGGAAAAGATGCGGAGATGGGGCTGAGGAGCAGCTCAGTGCGCGCGCGCGCACACACACACACAGAAAGAGATACCTGCTCCGATCTGTCACCTGTTGCACCTGTTGTCTCCACCTGACACCATCTACGTCACAAATGGAGCCAGAAGGGGGAATCCACCACCTACACGCACACACACACACACACACACGCGCGCGGGAGAAAGCGAGAGAGTCCTGCGCAGGGACGAGAGAGAGAGAGAGAAAAAAAGGGGAGACAGGGAGAAGTAGGAGGGAGAGATGTCACGAACTCTGGGATTTGAGGCAACACTCTGACAACTTAAGTGCAACTGGGCTCTATTATTTTATAGCCTGCACGCAGGAATAAGGCCTGATTGTTTCAGCGTGTGCTCGCTGCTTCTTGCGCCACATATGCGCACTAAATCAGCCGCAGTCAGTCAGCGTGTGTGTGTGTGTGTGTGAGTGAGTGAGTGAGCCGGGGCTGTTGTTTCCATCCCCGCAGGTTGGACTCTCCTCCCCTCAGGAGCAGCGCAGTGTCCGGGAGTCAGAGCACAGTCTCCCCTCACCGCAGCCACTCGCCGCTTGATAAACGACAAGACTCACTCCTTCAGCGTCATCTCTATCTCACCCCGCATCTGCAGGCTTGATTTACAGGGGTGATTTACTCGCGCTGGTTCGGCGACTTGACCGCTAGAAGGCGCTGTTAACAATGGTAATCCGCGGTGCGCGCTCGTGTCCTCGGCATGTAAAATAAACAAAATCAGACGAATGACCACATTAATGTCACGGCTAACTGCAGATATAGGCATTCGAGAACGAACGCATATTGCTTGTGTCTAAAAATACATCTGAAGTGTTTGTTTTCATACCGAAGACAAAACATTTTGCATGGAATCACTGACAGGATAATTACATAATCTTATACTTATATGAAATCAAATTCACATGGGCTTTTGTGATTTTCTTTGGAACGGCCCTTTAACGTGTGATTCACCACAACATTCGTATGGCACATGTTTAGTGTTTCCTTGACTTCAGTTCAGCCATGGTTGTTTAAAACTCGGTTTACAGAGGATGTCGAAGGCTTCCATAACCACTGTTTACATATCTGGCCTGTTTTCTTTCCCCATGGCATTTTCCCTCTGGTTTGCCTTACATGCCTTCATCCGTGCTATCACTTCCCATCTTTTGCTCTCAGCCATAAACATGTGGAACACGCTGAAAGATTTGACACACAGGGACAGACTACAAAAAAGAAAAAAACACAAGGTCAGACATTAATTCAGTCGCCACAGAGACTGTACAGGGTGAACAGCGATGGCTAAACATCTCATCGGTCCACTTTCTGCTGTGGTGAGTCAGTCTTCCCTCCAAAACAAACACGAGCAGCAACAGCGGGCTCTGATATACATTTGGGCTACTTTGGCCAAACCAAGGCAGTGATAATGAATGGGATTAAGACAGTAAAGTTGCATGGATTAATGATGCATCGACTAAATCTCAGCTGGGAATGAGGAGATGGATGAAGAGGCAGGATGACAAACGATGAGCAGAGTGTTCTGAGTACGCAAGAATGTACAATATTTAATATGTTGTCTTTGCTATGTCTCAATGGAAAGCACTATTTCAGAAGGCTCTGTTCATTTATGCATAAGAGCCGTGTGTTCCAACCACTGATCAGCCAAAAAGCTGAGGTGTTGTTTACCATGTTGCAAAAACACTTTTACACGACACAAAGTTTTATGTGCAAGGCTTTACATTCCTTGTTGTTGTATTAAGAGCAGGTTGGTGTCTGATGTTGCTAGGCAACATAAATTATTACCTGCAAAATTGCCCAGTTTAAACATAGTCCTATCATATCCAGGTGTTAGATATAACATGGTTTTGGTTAAAAGTCATTTGGTTGCTTTATTTCCATCCATCCATCCATCCATCCATCCATCCATCCATCCATCCTCTAGCACATCTTTCATGGTCACAGGGGGAGCTGGACTCAAATCCCAGCTGATTTTGGGTGAGAGGCACGATACACACTGAGCAGATCAACAGTCTATCACAGGGCAACATACAGAGACAAACAACCAGTTCACACTCATATTCACACCTATAGTCTAATAATTCAGAGTCTTCAGTTAACCTAACCCTAATATGTACAGCATGTCTCTGGAGACCTTGCTTTTTTATGTGCATGTCTTCGGACACATTGGGAGAATGTGCAAACTTCACACAGAAAGACCCCCGGTTGAACCAGGATCCGAGCCAGGAATCTTCTTGCTGTGAGGCACAAGAGCTAACCACTGCCTTACTGTGCCACCCTGCTTTGTTTCCAACAAATTGATAATAATCATAGATGGTTTTCCAAAATTCACCAAATTCAAATCATCTGGTTGCTTTGTTTCCACGGCTGTGGATACGGTTTTTGGAGTAGTTTGCATGTAAACCACAGAGCTAAGGTTAAACACACATTACGTACCACGCACAGAAACTACTGTCAGGATATCTGCCTACAATGCTTAATTGTCATAGTGTACTTGTGTGTATGGTGTATAACCTTGTGTACACGTGCGAAGGTAGAATACCCACTGTTTGCATAAGTATGTGTTTAATTATATGTTTATGTATGTGCGAAACAAATGGCACTTTGTGTTTCAATGTGCTGTAAATGTTTGTGTGTATGTGTAGGTGTGTGAGTCCACGTGTTCAGGTGCATTTGTGTTTTAGGTCATTTTGTTCCCACGCAGATGGAAAATAGCAAATGCCAGAGAATGCAGCTTATAATTTTTCCTGTTCCACTTTGTCAAGTTGTCGCTCGGCATATACACAAGGAGAAGTGTGTGATACACAAACACTCCTGGGCACACAAACTGTCTCATTTCCAAGTCCATTCAGAAAGGTGTTGTTGTGTCGATCTGTTGGGACCAGACAGCTCCGCGAATAAAGCTGTTAGCAGTCTGCATTGTGTCATTTCAACTGTGGATGACAAGGACAAACTACGATATCAGTGATGTCTGCAGACATGTGAGAAAAACATGTGGATCTGCATATGTAGCATGATAAAAAGCAAGGAAGTAGGGAAAGAAAAGAGTGGACCAACGCACTCGGTGCAGAAACAAAAAACAAGGGTGGTTTTATTTTCTGTGAAAGCAGTGGACCTTTGTGCTGCAACAGCCTCCTCCTTAACCTAAAATGATTTCATTTCTCTGGCTTTCGCTGGAGAGCTCCAATATATTATTACGGCAGAAATGCTGTTTTCAGAGTCTTTTGTTTGCGGTCAGGAATAAAAATATTGACTTATAAGTGCATCAATATGGTCACATTTTAATGATCCATATTGGATATCTGTGCAAAATGTGAGCCATTGATAGCTCCAGTGCAAAAACACTGATATCAGTATCAGCCCTGAAACATCTGAAATCCGCAGTACTAGGCTAAATCACATTTTGTAAATGACTGGAAAGAAAAGTTGGTGGTTTTAGCTGTATATGTGCATTGGCTCGCCGAAAGCAATTCCCATCTAACTTCTGAAAGAAATGAATAAATCTCATAAATGTGGTTTATTTTCATAAACACTGGGTCACTTGGAAATGTGCACAAAGCTTTTAACTCACTAAATACTGAGAGGTCTGTAGCTCTGCCTCCCGACACTGTCATAGGGCCTTGTCAACAGCACAGTGAACTTTGTGGCAATGTGCATCCTGTGGGTTTCCATTAACGCTGAATCACCTCAACATGACCATGTGAAGACCAGCATGGCCTTGTAACATGAGATGCTATGAGATGGGGATGGAAGCTCCACAGATCAAGATAAGCTGGCTGTTAAGTGTAAAACCTTACACAAGTGGCAGTCTTTTTATAGTCTCTTAAGGTATGGTTGGCCTAAAGCATTTCCAAAACAAAGCCCATTCAGACATGCATGCAACCAAAGGGAGGCTGAGAGGAGGCGGGGTGTGTGGGCACCATGGGATGGTTCTGCTTTGTGGCCTGGTCTCTGGCCAAACCTTTAGCATGAAATGGCTAACACTGGAGTTTGTTAAAAGGTGATGTATTTGTGGTTGCGCTGATTTTAGTCCAAAAGATGAGTCATTCAAAACTACGTTTCTCCTCACCAACCCCCCAACCCCACCCCCCACCCCGCACGTTTCACTATCTCATTCTTCATGCTTAGAGGTGACAGGCCACCTTGTGCAACCAAAGCAACAAAAGAAATGTCTCTTTTTTTATATGTGTGTGGTTATATGTGTGTGCATGGAGGGCAGTCACTTCAAAAGTGTCTTACAAATAATTTGTAAATATTTGCATTTTCACGTCGAGTGCACCTCAAGTATTCTTGAAACACTTACGAACAAATGTCCTCAATTGGGCAATTCAGTCACTCAGCCAGTGTTCAAGATCCAGGAAGTCTTACTCTAAGATCAACATTATATTCCTATGCTATGAACTAAAGTGAATGCCTTCGCTGTCAACATTTCAAGCAGGAATGAAAAACAGCTCGCACAGTAAACAAACAAAAAAATCGAATTTATCTTCAGTATTAAAGATAAATAATGCAGAGATTGGATAAGAAATGAAAAAGAAAGGAACAAACAAAAGATTAAAAAAGGATAGAAATCGCTATTGGCCAATGTTGTGTTGTACAATGAATGAAGGTAGGCTGTGTGTAAATACATAAAAACAATTAAATCATGCCATCAAGTACCTGTATTTCCATTTTGGGGCAAAAGATAGAGCCTTGTACTTTTATGAACAACATGCCAACAAACCCTTTTCTATGCCAGATGCTGAATGGCACAGTGACAGCTCCAGGCTAAAGCACTCGGATTCTGGGCAGCTCACATACACTATGTGCCAACCTCTGTATATGAATGGTGTTTTGGACAGTAAGAGACAATTTGCTAGCGGCAGAAGCGTAGAGCCAGGACTCTGCTGGAGAGCAGATCAAACACTTAAACAAGCTGGCATGATGTGCCAGGCCCTGTGTGTGAGTTAGAGCCAGGAGACAGTGTGACAGAGGAAAACAAGTTTAAATGATATTAGGGAACAATGATGTACACAAAATGGGTTGTATTTTAAAAACTCTTAGCTCACTGTGTCCAACGGTTGTGCCCAATTTCAAGTCTGCAAATTAAATGTAAGAAAACAGTTGCACTTGCACTTAATTATGGGTATGTTTGGGCACAACATGGAACAAACCATAGTGCCATTTCCTGTTCCGTTTCAACGCCAGGCGCACTTGCACATTGACGGATTAATCATAGATCAGTGGATTTTGCCTGGAAGCAAGAACCTCTCACTGCAGACGACACCGGATCACATTGTGCAGGATCAGAGGTGCCCCTAAAATAACAGTGAAATACTGCACCACTGACTAGGGACCAGGTTTTTGTGGGTCAAAAACACAATTCTTTTCTACTACCTCGAAATTGAATTCTCCCAACAACGTGCCTAACCACACCTGCAACCCACCACACAATATTAAAATCAACAATCACACTGGGTACAAAGGCATTCGCTATTCAAACAGAATCGGCACTAGATGAGGAAATGACAACTGTGTCTGTATGAAACTAGAATAAACATGTTGTGCAACCGCATGGCGACATGCTGCCAATGAGAGGTTAATAATGCTAACAAGTTAATGTTTAGCAGGTCTGAACATGCAATGTTCACCAAATTAGTTTAGTACATTTGCATAATAACATTTGCTGATTAATGCAGAGGTAGAGGACACAAGCATCCATGAAGTGGCAGCTTTTCAAATGACAAAACGTCCATTTCTGCTTACTACACACTTACCGTAAATTCCGGACTTTAAGCCGCTACTTTTTTCCCACACTTTGAACACTGCGGCTTATAATATGGTGCGGCTAATACATGTTTTTTTCATGGGGCGATACACTCATTGTGCATACATTGTGCCACCAGATGTTGCTATAACACCACACTAAACTAGAGTTTATTATGGTGAATTGCCTTTTGTCCCTCTTGTCCCTCTTGACACACCGTAGGGGTTGAGACCCCCCCCCTCCCCCGCCGGCCGGCCGGCCATTTTACATAAGTAAACACAGCGGTGGAGGCGCCGGCAGGCTCTGCAGCGCTGAGAGCGCTTCACAGTCAAACTGATACGTTTGATGAAGCGGTTTACATTTAGTTGTGTCCCATTTCAGGGTTTTACATTCTCTGTCTCTCTGCAGCGCTGAGAGAGAGAGCGAGCGCTCAGCAACTCTTCCAGTGAGACGTCTGTACGTATTTACGGGGCAAACCACTTAATCCGAAACAAGGAAGTTCACGGGAGATGTGTCTTAACTACGAAAACGACGTAATTCGCCACCGACGTAATTAGAGGACCCCCTGTATCTCATACAACGGGGGACACATGCGGCTTAAAATCCGGTGCGGCCTATACAAGTACAAAATTGTTTTTCTTTCTAAAATTGGAGCGTTAGGCGTATAATCAGGTGCGCTCTGTAGTCCGGAATTTACGGTAAATGAGTCATGGCCCTGTTTTGTTTGACGGAACACCAGTCGAGTTATTGTAACTGTGGGAAGGTCTGAGTGTCAATTTTAATTATTATTCACATTATTTTGATTATCAGCTTAATTGATTAGTTATGGAGGGACAGAGATAAAATAGCGCTTATATGTTTTGGGCACTTAACAAGCCACTGTGTTCCTTTTATTTCCCTGTATGTAGCTAATAAGATGGAAAAGCGTTTTATATATAACATCACGCAACAGTATATATTCAGTATCAACTCATTCCAACTATCCAGAGAAGATATGTGTTGTTTACACAAGGGGAATGATTCTTACCCAAGATTCAAGAAGGCTTGGCTGATGGCTGCACCATTTCCTCGAATGAAAATATTCATGTTCTTGTTCTTGTCTGTATTAATCATTTCACACTGCAGTCAAATTCAGCCAGACATATCTGGTATTGTTGAGAACTTTGATATTTTAACCTAGAATTAAAAAAAATAAATAAAGGTTTTTGGGGTTTAAACAATGTTTGGCCGCACAGCATGAGGCTTCTAATGATTCACCCAGCAGCAGGTCAGTGGGTTTGAGAGGTTACAAATGCCCAGTTTTATATAAAACCACAATCAGCAGCCAAAAGCTGAGGTGAATATATAACACAGGCACAGCAATTGTACTGTGTTGTCCAAGCGATCAACGCGGAATCAAGTATTACCTTTGCAAAATGCCGCAGTTTGGTTAATTTTTACATGCACAATCCTTATAGCTTGTGCTTTGACCTGGGAGCTGAGGCCAGGTGCAGCCCGGAAAGTAGCACACGCAGCACATTGTATTAGCTCAATGCTTTGCACTGGAGAGAAACGGGTTGAGGGGTCAGTAGGTTAATTACAACTACATGGTGACCCTTTTGACTACCTGACCTGTGATAAAGAGAGGGAGTATTTCAATTAAAAAGTATTTTAATCAAGTATTTTGACATCCAGCATCTTTTATTACATATCCATAGGGACATTTACTTTTCTGGCAGCTTTAGCACTATTGTGTTCTCAGTTTTTTCAGTCACGTCATGTTTTTCAGTCATAATGAGACATTTAAGGCAGTCGTCAGTGTTGAGATATGGGTTATGTTGCCTCTACAAGACATCCTCTTCCAGACAAGGAGAAAGAAAACAGCCCAAATGGTCTCAAGCCCAATGCTCTAACCTTTAGGCTACCACTCCCCATTGTATTTAAATGTACTTTGTTTGTGTCTGCAGATACGATTTGCAATTCATCTTACAAAATATCTTGAAAGGTCATTTTCTCCAATTTTTTAACCCAAACTTTCTCATTCTATTTTCATCTCTATTCTAAATGGGTCTGTTTATAAATCATCAATAGCCTGATAGCATTGCCTTTAAGCCTGTTGACAGTATTCTCTGATTTATGTAGTGATAGGGAAAGAGACATCCAATATTCCTTTAGTAAAAATGCTTGGCTCTCATATGCACGTTATAAGAAGCAATTCAGTTCTTTTTTTCATTAGATAAAAAATAAACCCGTGCTTCTCATCAACTACAAAATTATTAAAAGTGTCTAATTTACAGTCAAGTTTTATGCATTTAAATGATAACTAATAGGCTTCTAGATACACATTTAATAGCTGTGATTATCAATCACTACTGTTAATGTCAGGAAACAAATGCAGTGGATGTATTGAAATGTTAGGTACTGGCATTGCCTTCTCTTGGATGTACCAGGATTTCAGACTCAGTTAACACAGGTTTACAGAGTTAATTGACAAATCAACCTCACACAACTGAGCAAAACCCCAACCATCTGTTAAATTTAAAAAGTTAATCAACAGCAGCAACACAAGTAAATCAATTCTGATACTGACCCTTAGAATCTGCTCGGGACATGTCTAAATAAGAAAATGCATAAAGAGCATCAGTCTCTGTAGTGTCCCCCGATCTGTAACGTCTTTTTGTCCCTGCCAATGACCATATTTCGGAAAGCAGTATTTCTTGGTATTTCCTATCTCATCAGACGCGTCCCGTTCGCCACAGCGGCGGTGTCCTTGCTGCTGTCTATTGTCATTTTTCTCAGCGAACCCCTGCCAACCTTAATGACGGGACATGTTTTGCACGAGCACAGCAAAGACTTTTCTGCCGAGTGCTGTTTTGCAGTGGCTTGACTGAAGGAAAAGAAAAAAAAACCATTTGGCATAGCTGCAAATCAGAAATTACACCCCATTTGTTGGTGTAAGGGTATTTAGCAAACTGCAGACATAAAACTTTGCCTCTGGATGTGAGTTTTCCAGTTTTTTGATTAGAGAGTGGGTTTGAATTTTGATTTGGTCAAGGCTCTGGTTGTGACTGCAATACTACAGAGAATCCCAAACGGGCCCGAGTGGACACAGAGGCTTTTGCAGAGTATGTAATTACATAGTAAATTATTCAGTGGGTCCAAACCAAAACATAAAGGCATTCATTTTCAAAACCAGCTTACAAGGAAGCCTCTGGCAGCACAGAGCCAAACTGTGCAAAAAAAAAAAAGAGAACCTAGAACCTGGAAGTGGTTTAATGTTTTTGTAAAGAAGGATACAGTTTTGCATTTCTTTTTTTCCCCAAGTGTCCTCAGTGAAGCCTGGTCAGTAAATATGAAATAAATATCTGCTGGAAGGACCAGTGAGTTGTAACTTGCCTCGAAGTATCAGAATGAGTGTGGAAGAAATCAGAATCACACTGGTAGAACCTCAACTTATGTTGTTTCCCCCTAATTTACAAAAAATCCCAATAAGTTTGCATAATAGTGCTTTATACACCATAAACGTGATGTGATGACAAAGAGAGCGAGGAAGAGAGGAAGTAAGTGGGAGATTAGGAAGAGTCGGAAGGGTTTGACCACAATTGTGATTTATTGTAACCAAATCCACCTGAAGTGTTTGTACAGGCAGAAAATATCCAATGGATCTTGTGTCTTACATCCTCTTCCTCATGCAATAATTAAGGCATGATGGAATTACTGGGTTTTGAGGCCCACTGGCGAAACATTATACGAATAATATGAGGATTTTGCTCAAAGTCAGCAAATGAAACTCATCATATCATGTTAATACTTCAGGGTCTGCGGTTATTTTTGTAGTTTCTGACCTCTACTGCTCAATCATGTTGTCTTCCATGCATTATTTAATTTGGCTTGTGGACTTTTCTCTCCTTCAAAGACGGATTACACTTATATTTCATCCTGCGAGCTACAATGGGTTATCTACTGTCTGTGTGAAAAAGCACTGAACTGGAGTTGGGTGGATGCCTAGCTTGGCATAAAGCACTAATATTACAGGGCTGGTTAAATTTAAGGTTAAAATATACACACAGTATCTAAATAATATGCTAATCAATATTATTTCATTTTTACTGTGTTATGTATACACTTTAAAAGTATCTTTAAAGGCTTGGGAATTGAGACTGTTTGTGCCTGTTTGCTCTTGCATGCTACTGTGCAGCTTCTATTAAACATGGTGAGATACTGTGTAGAGCAAGACAATGCACAAACAGAGGAAGATGTTGTGGATGGACAGGATTTTCAGAATGGAGACTGGGGATCAAACCTTGTGTCATTTCTTGACTTAGATCATTTATTTCAATTTTTTCATTTTTACTGGATGTTGGACAACTAGAATTTGACAACAATCAGATGTTTAGGCCAATATTATATTGATATCTCTTGGTGACTTAACATGTTCCTGCCCAGTGACATGGCTATGGCATATGACGCCCTCCTTTCCCTGTGCTGACCTGGTTTTATCATCCCTCCTGAGTTATGCGATCACAGGGGGCCACTCAAAACACATGTGGAGACTAATTCTTCTGGTAGGTGTGAAATGACACTGTCAAGTCTGTTATCATCCTGTCTGTGCAGAGATCAAAAAGGTCTACTTTTCCTCCAGGTATACTGTCTCTTATCCAGTTTTCATTTAGGCTGTCACTGGCTGTGTGAAGCGGCATGTTGGCTGTTTCAAGTAACAGCATACTACATAGTGCATTGCAACAACCCGTACTTGAGTTTGAGTTGATCAAGACCTTAGGTTAAAGACAAATTGAGGTAAAGTTCCTTGTTACAAACTGTGTAAAAATAACACTGTTTCAGACTTTCTAACCCCATTCATTTTCATTAGAATCAAACACAAAGGTTTGAATGATCAGTTAAATGTGGCTACATCATAACCACCCAGTTATTTCTTATACAAAAAGAAATGGTAAAAATGAACAAAGTGAAAAAATAAGAAAGCTTTGTCCATTGAGGACCCTTTAAATAGAGGTGGGTTCCCTCTAGTGCATCCAAAATCCTTTTCCATTTCCACCCTATGTGGACAAGTTTTTACTGACATGAAAGTCTTACTTTTAAAATGCATGATGTCACACTGTCAGTAGCTTAACAACTAACTTGATGCATCAATCCTACCATTGTAAACAACATCAAGTATTGGCAAATATAAACACTGGATGCCTTAATAAAAATGTCCACTTTTTCATAGTTTTTTTTTTCTAAAGGTGCAAAGTAGATTGCTCGTACCATTTTTATTGTGTCTTATTCTTCCCGGTATTTCGCTAACTGCAAATCTAAGCATCTGACAGGCCACCATCGTTATGTCTGGATAAGGAAAGAACCCTGTTGCAGACTTCCAGATCCAAAATGTAAAAGTGTTTATTAACATAGGGCATAAGAAGTAACTAATCTACTTGAATTTACTAACGACAAATATAACCTGCCGACCTGCCCCTCAGGAATATCTACAATGAAAAATCAGGGACGCTAGCAAGGTAAGAACATGACAGAGGCAAACACATGAAAACAAACAATGAACTGGCAACCAGACAAAGGGAGACACAGACAGATATACACAAGGTAATGAGATACAGCTGAAGCACATTAAGGCAATCACACAGGCCGGAAACACAAAAGGCAGGAAAGGTACGTGACCTAAAACAAGAGGAGAGTTACCTTTCAAAATAAAACACAGGAAGTCCAAGACAAGAACACACAGTGAAATTAACTTGACACACCCGTGCGCTACTGAGGACAAGACTGCAGAAATGGCCTGAACATGAATATCTAAACATTAATCTAACATTTAACATGTGACAAAACTAACATTTCTGCAGGAGTTGTAGAACCAGAAAACAAATGTCCTCAGTGGTCCTGAGTCTGTATGATTCAGCGTCTGTAGGTATTAGGAACCAGTTTTGGCCTGTTGTAATAGTTGTTCGCCAGTGCGTGGTCACCTGGGTGGAATATCCTTTTCGCAACCTGAACTTGCTGTTTGAGAAGAACAATGTCTTTGGTTTTGGGCGGGTTCAGAAGATCAAGGTTGGTGTGAAGCTGTCTCTTAATGAGAGGTGCTGCCAGAGCAACCTTTGTCACTGAGTATGTGAAATTCCTGTAGGACAGCAGGAAGCTGTTTAGTCGTGGAGAGCTTTTTATCCCTGTAAAGCATTCACGGCATGTTTCATGCTCTGAACAAATCTCTCTGCTGAGCCATTAGGAGATGGGTGGTACGAGGCAGAATGAATGTTTCCACAGCCCATTAGCCTAGAAAGAAAGAAAGAAAGAAAGAAAGAAAGAAAGAAAGAAAGAAAGAAAGAAAGAAAGAAAGAAAGAAAAATCTTTCACAGTCTCTCACAGTACACTACACATTGGTCTCTACTTTTAGCCCCTCACACACATATGGAGCAGTCGGCTACCATACAAGGCACCCGGGGAGCAATTTGGGGTTAAGGGCCTTACTCAAGGGCCCACAGAGGTACCGACCTATCTGGCCCCTTGGTCCCAAACCTAACATGGATTCCAGGGTTCCTCCAGCAAGTCCTCTTGATGGAGAGGGGTTGGTTGTGGCATGGATATGTTCCTGCTATCTATTCAATCTGCAAAATGAGTTCAGGCTACTAGAAGTGGCTCTTGGATAGCTCCTTCATGCAAACCATGCCACTGCGCTGGAGTCGTTTCAACATTCTGTTGGAATAATCACTCTGCCCTGCCATAAGAGACATCCTGCCTGCACAGGGAGCACGCTCCTTCTTGTCTTTCTTAGATCACTATATCCAACAGCCTAGACAACACAGATCATTTCAGCTGTGCTGTCTCACTTGAGCTTATGTGTAGAGGTAGAAAATTTCAGCGTGCAGTCGGCCCACTGTTGTCCACTGGCAGGGGCAGCGCAGAGAGGACATTTGGTTTGCGTGTAACTCAGTTCTGGAACTTGGGGACAGACACAAATCTTAGTGCTTGTCATTCAGTTTGTGCATATTTGCATATTTGTGCGTTTCTCTGCGGTATTGAGTGTGCAATAATAAACTCTGATGATGATGTGGTGAACTCCAGCACTGCAGTTTTTGTCCAAAGAAATCCCCCCCCTTTTTGTCCAAAGGAATGCCCCCCCCATACATTTTTTGGATGGAGCTATGTTTGAGTGGCCACATGTAGTTTTGCATGTCAATTTTTAAACTTTTATATTAGTATAACTTTTTTATAGATACGTTTGAAAAGTGTTAAATGCCACTGATACCACTGTCAGATGAATGTAGTTGTAGTAAAACACTGCAAAATGTTGCTGTAAAATGTGATGGGGGAATATAAAGTAACATTTACAGGATATACTCCCTTCAGTACTCCAAAAAGTGCATGAGCGGGTAAAGAAATACACTTTAAGTCCTAATGGCCCTAACTTGTTTCCCTTGGTGAAACATACTGTATGAGCCTGGCCTTGATCTTTGTCCTTGCACGTTAAGAGTTATTCTTTCATGTGTTTCCACTCAGAGAAAAGAGACAGGAGGGGAGGGCGGGCTGGGGAGGGTGGGGGTGAGTTGGTCTGGCCTCATATGTTAAAATTTATGCAGTGTCCTCTGATGTTGTTATCATGCATTTATGTGCTTTGTTACGCAGAACACTGTGGCAATTCTGGGTTTCAAATCACTTCATAAATTGCAGCACTGACTGGAACGAGCATCTCTCCTCTCATACTCCTTCCACCATGTGAACGGCTGGAGATAAACTCGAGTAGGTGCAATCAGTCCAACAAATAAAGTGGCTCCATCTGGTTTTGTGAGGGCTCTGGTGTTGACATTATTAAGTCAGAAAAACCTCTAGTGTGTGGTGGGACTATTTTAGACTGTCCACAGTGCATCTGCTTCACTTCAGCTTTAAGCCCAGAGCAAAAGGTTTGTCGCAAGAAGACACCCAAACATTTATCACACGTCATCTCACAGTCCCCAATTAGTGGCGAATGTCATTTATACTTTGATGGACGCAAATGAGAATGGAAGTTTTGTACTGTCACCAAAGAACCAGAGAAATTATAACTGGGGTGATACATTACAAGAATTTGTGTAGGGAGGAAGCCAACGTGAAGTCTAGTAGTCAAAACCTGGAGTAGGTCTGTTATGATGATGTTTGCAGAACAGTGGTTGTTAAGCTCAATTGCTCCTTGGACTCACTACTTGTTAAATGACAGCAATGAAATGCGGTATAATCGGTAAAATATGTATCCCTCCATTATTAACTCAAAGGTGGAACTACTGCAGATCCATTTTCCATCTGACACAAATCAGAGATGACCAGTCCCTGGCTAAAATTAGTCGCCTTACAATCCTCTTTCCAGGTCCCATGCTTGCTCATTAGGTCCCCTAATTACCCAGAAGCCTCAGGGGTTTGTTATCCCAGCAGAGTCCCAGTTGCCACACGTCACGGCTGTGGGGGGGGGCTGGACTAAGGTGGTGGGGTCAGAAGGTCGCCGTCAACATGTGGCCCTCCTTTCAGCATGTGACTGCTGACCCATGCATTGTATCACATTGCACTCATTTCAAAGGTCAAGACTTGTGGACCCTGTTGCCTTTTGCCCAACCTGACCTTTGACCTGGTGTGGACACTTGCTCTGTCTTAATGCCAAACAATAGGACCTATTCAGAGCAGGGCAACCTGTAGAACATCTGTTTTTGTGGCCTGGAGCAGACCGTAGCTCAGCATTGAGGGGGTGAGCTGGCAACTGGGGCTGCTTTTATCCAGAACACTTATCTTTACTTTAAAGGGCAGTCTTTATGCAGACATTGCAGGTCTCATGATTGTCTGACTGAATGTCAAAAACACGAACCTGGTACTGTCCAACGCACAATACGTACCTGCACATGTACGTGGTTTATGGTGTGTACACAATGTTCACAACTTACAGCAATATATATATGTGTGTGTGTGTGTGTGTGTGTATATATATATATATACATATATATATAAGCTGAGGGCACAATGCAATGCATATGATGACATTAGAAATGATTAAATATCACTTTCATTTTCGTTAGTCTCAAAATGCTAATCAATGAAGGCTGATATTATTTATTGCAAATATTTGTATAATATTATATCCATAAAAACTAATAAATATCTTAATGAGGTGATTAACTTATACCTGTCAAGGGCCACAAGTATTTTCTAGCAGCCTTCAAGGGTCAAGCCTAATTATTGAACACATACGTTAAACTACCCTTTTAGCCACAGGATGGAACTGTGTCTGACGCCAGAGGGTAGTGATTATAATACACAGTATGTTTCACCCTAAACAACTTCAACAGAACCTCATTTTGGCAAAACATTCATAGCTTGCAAAGCCAGCAATTGCGTTCTTGCATAAAACATCTAATACCACAAACAAAAATGTCAATGGTGGTGCATCTTTTGTCTGTAGTTTCAGTCCAGGCCAGAGAGAAAGATTTTAAATGTAACTGTAACTGTTGTTTTTTACTATGTTGTATCCCTCTGTTGTGTTCCTCATGAGTAAGGAACAAGAAAGTAGTCATCCAGCACACTTCCATTTACTGTCTTTAACAAACATGTCGCTATTAGTGTCTCCAATTATCAAATCATCATCATGACATGTAAATAATATATATATATATATATATATATATATATATATATATAACTTTCTATAAAAAAAACAGCATTTTTCCGAGTGTTTAGCTGTAATGTGTAAATGCAATATGTACGTGATGCGTTTGCATGTTTTCTATATTTTCTCCCTCTGTTCAATATGTACTGTAATTTAGCAGTACATTATAAGCTGAGGGCACAATGCAATGCATATGATGACATTAGAAATTATTAAATATCACTTTCGTTTTCGTTAGTCTCAATATGCTAATCAGTGAAGGCTGATATTATTTATTGCAAATATTTGTACAATATTATATCCATAAAAACTAATAAATATCTTAATGAGGTGATTAACTTATACCTGTCAAGGGCCACAAGTATTTTCTAACAGCCTTCAAGGGTCATGCCTAATTACTGAACACATACGTTAAACTACCCTTTTAGCCACAGCATGGAACTGTGTCTGACGCCAGAGGGTAGTGATTATAATACACAGTATGTTTCATTTTAAACAAATTCAACAGAACCTCATTTTGGCAAAACATTCATAGCTTGCAAAGCCAGCAATTGCGTTCTTGCATAAAACATCTAATACCACAAACAAAAATGTCAGTGGTGGTGCATCTTTTGTCTGTAGTTTCAGTCCAGGCCAGAGAGAAAGATTTTAAATGTAACTGTAACTGTTGTTTTTTACTATGTTTGTGTATCCCTCTGTTGTGTTCCTCATGAGTAAGGAACAAGAAAGTAGTCATCCAGGACACTTCCATTTACTGTCTTTAACAAACATGTCGCTATTAGTGTCTCCAATTATCAAATCATCATCATGACATGTAAATATATTCTATTTTTAATCCGGTTTCTCTGACAAGATAATGTTTGTATTAATTAAAAAGTAAAAGAGATGAACGTCATGCTCACACTCAAGTATTTTATAATAATGAGAAAAAGATTTGTCATGATAAGACGATGTAATTGATGTTGGCAGCAGTACACCACTCCATAGAGACGTGAGAGGCAAACATCTTAAATAAAGCCCAGATGACATGATAACAACGAGCTGTGTTTAATGAACAGGCAGTATGGTGTCTTATGTAGCAATAATGATGATTTCATTATCTTGTCGATTTTGAGCTTATCTGTTTGAGCTTATCTGTTGCAGTATATCACATTTCTCATATGTTTTTATCATGTCATATGCATAGTTATGAAATATACATCTTTTTTTTAATCTGTTTTTTTTAATTTGATCATCTGTTGTGGGAACCAAGTGTACTTTGTGAACCATTATGTCTGCTAGTTTGACAGTTGCATTTGCCGTGACTTGAATGTGCTTGTGCATCTTACACACACTTATGTGTCTACATACACAGGCACTAATTACACCTCTGCTGAAACTCAATGTGATTGACAGATGACTTGTTCACCCTTTTCCATTGTTTTGGTTACCTCAGACGTTTGTAGCATCATTACTGTTAATCACAAATGTTTCAGTTTGACCAAGTCTGATTGGTCAGAATATTTAAAACCACATATGAAGGCGACATTAAATACACAATCAATATTCAGCACGTTCCTCTGTGACTACGTACCTTCTTCCTTAGTAAAATACGGATGTGATTGATTTTGATTTTGGAAAATAGAAACATTTTTCCTGCTAAATTAGTAGAAACTTAATGACAAAACTACAATTGTCGTTTGTCGATGGAAGAAGCTCTAAACACTAACAATATTCCATTTTTAAATGAGAGAGAGAGAGATATCTTATTACAGTCACAGCCTTATTTGAAGTATGTGGCAAATAAAGATGTAGAGAAAATAATTTATGCCGGTGAGCTGATATAGACAGTAACTGAATGTGATGATTTATCACAGCATCATGCTAAGCACATGGAATGGACCACACACCGACAAAAGCTACCATAGTGTTCTGCAGGTGCTTATCAAGTCTGACAACGCCAGCTCTCTGGGAGCATGTCGGGTTATGGAGTTAAACACCAGTGTTGAACCCTGTGATAACTGAGTTTATATGCCTGTTCTAACGTTTACGTTTAACATACGGTGTAATATACAGCGTGTCAGTGCACCCGGAACATGTTTTCTATTTAGCCTTTAAAGCATATCGAAGCTTTTTATTTATGCCTTGCAGTGACATTTTTATTGGTCCACGGTCAGTGTGATGACCACTTAAATGCTGTCCTATGATGTTTTCTTAACTTTATAAGTCAATGATGAATGCCCTCCATGCACCATAAAACCATTGTTCTGGTTTTGGAATACTGAGATCTGCAGTGATATACAGTAGCTATGTCCTGTAAAGTCACAAAGTTGGCTCCATGTGTCAGCCCACATGCTTCAGTAAAGTAAAAAAAGTTTTTTTTTTCACTAATTTCATTGCTGTGCATTTAAGCAGTGACATTTATGAATTTGCACTTAATGCAATCTTCAAATGTAGAGTTACTATTGGTTTATAGGATCCAGATGTTCCTATGTGGTATGTCTAAGCAGATACAGAGCTCGAGTCCACAAATCTTAGGTGTTGTCATAATATTTTAACAGATATTGACATATATTTGGTTGGTGCTGTGTATGAAGTCAACAGTTGCACCCCTCGCACACAGCAAACAGATGTTAAATCAATGCAGCATTTTTACAATAGGTAAGAGTCGTTTCATATTTTATCGTTTGACTTGACCTGCTGAACCCGTTGAAACTTAAATTATTAATAAAACATGTCCTTTGGGGAGGCAAAGAAAAAAAAAGCCATTATTTGATCATTCTTATCATGCGTGCTGCTGCAGATGCATGTTTTCACCCAGCAGCAACAGTATTATGCAGATATAGTGCCCTGCATATCTAGTTACTCATGGGAGCCACTATCTGCACCTCTCGTGACAGGCTCATGGCTCCGCAGGCGCTGCGATGTTGGCAAGCCACAACAAGAAGTGATGAGCCACTCTCACAAAAAGTGCTGACACGCTTACTTGTCTTTGCCTCCGTAAGTCAAGACAAAACTGCCTCTCTGTACAAACAACTTGTGTTGGGTTGTAATTTCTGTTGGTTTTCGATATTTTATTGTTATTGATGCTTTTTTGGAAGGATTTATTGTTTTGAATTTTCTTCAGCTTCTGTTGAAGGGGTTGGTTGCATTATTGGTGCAAGAGACAGTGTATTTTCCATCAACAAATTCTTTCCATGTTTTTAAACACTGAGTTCCCCTTCAAACTTTATGGCCATTTTATATTTTCAAGCATCTATATCAATTTATAAATCTATACCTCTATATCTTTCTTGCTTCATTGGGTCTTACTCAATAGTAATCCAAAAAAGCAATATACTTTAATGGGTCAATGTAAAATAATATTGTAAATACTGTAAATGTATTGTTTTGAAAAGCAGGGGTAAAATTACTGTATAATTGGTGCTTGTAAAATACTGTATGTGCGTGTGTGTGAGGGAATGTGCGTGTGTAGCATATGCTCTGTTTCTGTGTTTGAAAGCCAACATGAGGTAATGCTAGTATCATATGCCTGCAGAGTATCAGCATATTACATTGTCTGATATAGGCATCTGTACACTAAGACGTTCCATGTGTTAGGAGTTTCATAGAGCATTTCATCAAGTGAAATGATGCACTGGTAATGACAATTTGATTCTACTCTGATTATCCACAATAATGTCAACAAAATGGAAAGTATCATACAACCATTTCAAAATGGGTATAAATTATGGAGTGTTTTCTGTTGTCGATTAACAGTAATCAAAAACCCTGTTTTGCCTGGTAGCTTTTGGGCGATGTAAGGGAATGCAGTAATGAAAAAAAAAATGTATTCGCATGTATTCGACATATTTCCTAACTATATACAATGATATGATTATGGACTTTCACACTAAGTTAGTTTAATCCTAAAATAGCCAGCGTTAGTCAACTTACATGAGACCGTTTGACCTATCATGATCCGGTTTACAGCATCCATTTCAACAGCGCTTAAATCCAGGATCTAGGATTATCTTCAATGTCAACATTGTGTTACGTCTCTGCAGAAAAGTGAATACACATTTACCATTTGTGGCTAAAACAGCATGATTATTCTAATCACTGTCATCACTGTGGCCTCCAAGCAGGCGAGTAACGTTTTCAGGTGACTTGACGGGAATTGACTTTGAGACTGAATCATGCATTGTAAAAATGGACCACGTTCCCTTTGTATAAATCTAAATAGGAATTCTGTGGTTTTATAACCTACTCACTTAGCAAAGGTTCTACTTTATGCAAATGCAAAGTCAGCAGTATCTGTGCTGCTGAATGATTTGACTGGTTAACTCACAGGATTTGAAGAAGAAAGAAAAGCAATATGTTGAAACACATAGGACATCAACTCATTTACTATGTGCTAATATGATGCACTATTTGATTAATACCATACTGGACAAATTAACGTGAGTATGCATATGGAAACGTGCTTTGCAGTAGAATTTATATCTGATTTACGAGACCTGGAATTTTTACATAGATAAATCAGTTGTGAAAAGATGCACCGTGAGATACACACCCGCTGTAGCACAATGGTAGTCACAGTTAGCCAGAGAATTCTGCATTCTGAAGCCTCCTCTGTTAGATGAAAAACCAGACCAGAGAAAAAAAGCATCAACAACGAGCCAATAGCGTATAGGTGTAAAACAGCCTCTGTGGGCAAATGTACAGGTACATTTCATAAGGTACAGGCCAAAACACGCTCTGGATCCAGTCTTTAATAAGCTGAATACACTGCCTCTCTGCTTTGCAGTTCAGGCACAGAACAGAATGGAATGGGATGGTTGGCGGCAGTGAAGTTGATAGTAAGAGGGATGCGGGGGCCAGTGTCAAATGGAACAGTTGGAGGTGGATGTTAATCTCAATCTGATAATGCTCATACACCGCGCAAGTGAGTATGGAGAGGGAAAAGATGAAGCCACAGACTCCACTCCCTTTGTCCCTATCTGGTTTTCATTGACTTCCCACACATTGTATGTTTCACTGACACGCAGAGGATAGTTATACAAACACACACCCTGGATAAAAGTTCATATTGTCACATTATTGGTAATATAGACCAACCGGCGAAAATCTTTTGCTGCAGAGAGATTATTAGGAGAGCCTGAAGTTTAATACATTTTTGTCTGTAGCTCCTTTCTCCTGGTCAGACATTCCAGGATTATATTTCTGTGTCTGAGGGCAAATCTGTCTGCGCAAGCCAGCCTCTCATTGTGTGGTGCTAGATGTCACAATCATGCAAGAACATGATACATATTGTATTCAGAGAATGGGAACACAACGTTGCAAAATGTTAAGACAAAGCTTTCCTTTTCTTTCTTTCTGTTTTTTCCTCATTATCATTTTTGTTGAACATACATGCGGGAGTGTGTGTGTGTGTGTGTGTGTGAGTGTGTGTGTGTGTGTACACACACTATTTATTGCACGATTAAATGCAATACTTCCCAGATCATCACTGACATGATGAGATGTGATTCAAATAAACCTTCAGGTAAATGTAATTCAAAGTCATTAGATAGACTTCACTACTATATTTACAGTCTATTTTTATACAGTATTTAAACTCATCTACAGTGTTAAACAGCAGATTACCTGGTACCTACACTGGTAACTGGTTTTTATGTGGTAGTTAATCAATGTGTGCCACAATCACAAAGGGAAATCAGAGAGATCGGGGTTTGATTCCTCGACAGGGAGAAATTATTTCCAATTTATTTGGAGAGTGGTGGCCAAGAGCGCAGAGAGGTCGCTGTTTCTGACCCCCAGACCAGCACAGTTTGGGTGAAGCTCCATCGCCTGTCCCCACCTCTCATTGGAACTAGTGTGGATCCTTGAGCAAGGCCATTAGGCCCCAATTGCTGCTCGCTACTCCACATGAAAACCTGTCAACATGTGTGTGGTGGGTTAAAGGCAGAGAGCTAATTTCGTTGTGCACTGTGCAACTGAGTAATGACAAAGATTTCTTCTTTAACGGTGAGTGTGTAGCCGGTTCCTACACAGCCTAGCATTATGGCCTTAGTGTTGCTCAGTTAGCATCAAGTGCGTTTATCATGTGACCTTTAGATTGAATCTGCCCTAGTGTTTTGATGGCCCGTTGTAACCTACAGTATTTTTGTAGAAATCTATCTTTGGTTGTGAAGGGCATAAATTTACAATGAGTCAAAGTCCCCAGTGTCGTCTGATACCTTCACTGCAAAAACAATATATCTGTCAACATGATGAGATGCTCAAGACAATAGATGATGCTAACTGCCAGAAACTATAGTTAACAACTCCTTCCAAGAGTTTGAGAATATGTGCGTATGTGACTTGCAGACACGCTCCATTAATGACTGATGTTTTACTTATCCTATGTATTTCATGTATCACCCATACAATAATAATAAAAGGCTTCACGTAGGAAGAACTTTGCCAAACGTAAATGTGGAAAATGTTAATGTCATATGATTTAATTCGTGGTTTTCTTATACTCAGGCCAATACTGAAATTCTTCATTTTAATGGGACTATAGGTTCCTTCTGATTTACGTTGCATTTCGGACAAAATGTAAAAAAGAGAGTGCTGAGTTTTTGTTTGGTCTACATCCAAATCTACTTTATTCCACCAGAAACTTACAAACTAACAGTAGCTTTAAGCAGCACCAACAAAATACTATTTTAATTAAAAAACAATTTTCTAGAGTATGGCCATCTGGACTTGCTTTTCCTGTCAGCAAAATCTACATAGACCTGAGGATACCATGACCATAAATAACTGAGAACATTTATAGACATACAAAAAAAAAACAATATTAGCTTTTTCTGCTTTTTTTAAATATAAAAGAAACCTTTTTAATGCATCTACCTTCGAATGTGGTTGAAAGTGTAGAGTGAAAAAAAATGCAGTTTTCCGTCCATGTTTTCCTAGGCATGTCACATAAAACTTGGGATTAGACAAATCCTATAACTCTCCAACTGTCTGTGTACTTGAAAAGAAAGGCCAACTAAAAGCTTGAATTGCCGTTCAGACACTACTCGCTGCCCACATGAGGGCCTTTACTGCGGAGCAAGAAATTTCAAATTTATGTCACACATGTCATAAACTATTCTACAACAATCTGTGAAAACTCTTCAAGAAACAAGCGCAAAACACTGTGATCCTATAAAAGTAAACCAGCTCCGCTCCTAACATGTTCCCCTTTGATGTGTAATACATTGAAACCAGATTCAAACTGATAATCAAACACCGACTCCATATCTGTTTTCAGGGAGTAATTCTACTATGAAAACGTACCAAGTACTTTAAACACCCACAGTTGGTTTTCGTTTTGGCACATTCTCCACCTCCAGACTCTTCAGGAAAGTATTGTGTTGCAGTGGAGCATCACAGCCTGAGGCTTTGCTGTCCCACTAATGTTAAATGACATTATGGCGATACTCTAGACTTTTGTTATTGTCAGCAAATCCCATGGAGAGACACAAAACCATTGTTTAGACAACTCAAAACCAAATGTGTTTGCCTGTCTCACAGTAGCCTACTTTCTATCTTCCTGACCTTTGCTGTACAACTCAGCAGCAAAAGCCCACAGACTCATACGTAGGCCACTAATCTTTCAAAACTGGTTACAAATATGTAAAATGACATTTGAAAAAAAGGCTCAGTATTTTCATTAGAGAGCACACAATGTGTCTCACTGACATATTCTGTAAATGTTTTCAGAGGATTCAGATATATACAGACTTTTCAGGTAGGATCATTAGTATTTCTTCATAATAAGGAGGGGAAAAAAACAGAATAACACCAAATGGCTTCTTTACTTTTGGAAAATAAAGGGAAAAGAAACATTTTAATAATTAGTGTTCCACAACATTTAAAGCCCTGGCTTCTATTTTATTCTTCTATCCTATATTTTATCCATTTAAATAGTCCTGGTAACAACAGCCCTTCACGATAGAGTGTAAAAAGCATTACTATGTCTTCACGACAAACCACATGTTCACATGAGTGGATTTGGAACATGGTTAGAGAGTGATTACGTTAACAAGGCAGATATGGATGAAACAAAAGACTGTAATTGTAATGTGACAAATTAGGGATTTCTAAATCGAATAAAGAGAATTCAAAGCTCTGATGATGGTCGTGTTTTCTGGGTTCTTGCTTGTGGGGAAAACAGTCCTGTCGACGAATTCTATCATGATGTAAGGCAAGGGTGGGGAACCTTTTTCCTATCACGGCCCATTTCAGTTTATAATATCCTTCGAGGGCCCTACTAAATTATTGAACACATCACGCTAACCTCTCTGATTTGATGTCAGCAACTGGTGAGGTGGCAGACGTCAGATGGGAGTGACCATGATGATGATGATGATGATGATGATGATGATGCTACTCAGACCTACTTATTGATAAAACCATACTAAATGAACTTGTGTAACCTTATATCTGTCAGAATGGGCCGAGTGTAAAACGCTTGTTGGTGGAGTGTTTGTCCAAGAGCCTTTGACAGTGTAAGTCATCCAGTTTCGCTGCACTTTTCCAGCGCACTATTGTTTGAAATTGGCCTATTTCATCACTGCACGCACAGCCCAGGAAAGTAGGCACAATAGCTTGTCTTTGAAAAGAACAAAACAATATGTTGTTTTGCCCATTTCTCAGTTGTAGACTGTCAACTGTTTTTTTTTTTCCATATTGCTGAGTTCCTTTTTTGTACTTATGAATATTCAGGCTGGCGCAAACTGTCCTGCAAGGCGTCCACTGCCTGGAGGCTGATCATTCCCCACCCCTGATCTAACAGCTCATTCCTAATGGCTCTCTTATTTATGACTCTAACACGTTTGCTTCCTACTGACAGACTCAGGGTGATCCTGGTTCAGGGAGAAGTTACACCTCAATGAGGTTAGAAGCCTGATACTCCCTGTGGGTATGACGGCGAGCAGAAACACTTCATAGGAGACGAGGAAGGCGGGAGGCACACAGGAAAATACCCTGAGAGTGAAAAACAGAAAGATGTAAGGAGACAGGAATGGATTTTAGGACAACGGAGGAGACAAAGTCATGCGGCGATAAAGCCCAGTTTTTGTCAGCTCCAAGCAGATGACAGCACCGACACCCTTGAACCACTGTTAGTCATTAGAACTCGTAATGGAAATACTGAGTGGAAACATCTACTACCACATTCTCTGAAAACTGCTCACCCACCATAGCTCAACAGAAAAAGCGCTGTTTTTCTTTATCACGGTAAATGAAGCTGACTGGCCCTCAGTATTGTTTTAGGAGAGCACGCGTGTGCATCTCGTCGAAGCGGGGCGAGAAACCATGTTGTCTTTCCTTGAAGTCAAGTTGGGCGTTCTCACATCTCCTCCCGGGGGGAAACTGCTTTAAATCATATCATACAACCATGGTTTCCCTTTCGGGAGTCAGCAAATGGTATTTAGTTCAGTCTATAGCAATGAAAAAAACAAAACAAACAAGATTATATATATTAGAACCAAAAGATTAATGAATCCTGGCAATAAACAAAAGACCTGTCATGCGGTGTAATTGACGTGCTGGCAGGTGCTTGACATAACTTTAGTGTCTGTATAGATTTTTGTTTGAACTCACACCGACCGTGCGCAAGCACAAATATGAAAATGTGTGAGTGGATTTGATGAGAATTGCAGTGTGTGTACTTTAATCAATGAAGTATTATATACTAGCTAAAAGATTTGAAACAAAGAAGCTGCAAAGGGCTTGATGTGATTCCAGGCCACAACATGGGCCACAAGTGTAGTTCTACTTAGTTCTGTGGCTGAGGGCGCAGTGCGTTGCTACAGCTCACTCTGACCACGGCTACGGGTGTTCTCTTCAGCAGACATCTGGTCACAAGCCTATTTTGCAGACACTTAGGTCGGACCACTAAGTCAGTTTGAGAGACGGCCTCTGTGTTGTATAATCGTGTATTTTTGGTTAGATGCAGCTTCAGTTGAGCCAAATATGAATTAGTTATGAGTTAGTGGGAGATTTATATGTTGGCTGCAACTTGACCATCTCTGTTGCACTCAGCCTTGAGCACACTGGTATCTACTGAAAAACTGAGTCTGAAAAATAGGTCACAAATATACTGTATGTGGAGCATCATTAAAAAGTCATTACTTAAAGCCAGTGGGCACTGTGCCTTTTTTTTAAACAGGACCTATATTGCTATAGTTCACTGATTGAGTGTTTTTGCAGAACAGTACATTGGTGACTGTTGTCCATTTATTTCCACTTATCTTTCTGAGTGAGATGCAGTGTCATCACTCAGTCACAGGGCTGACATAAACAAGCACCATTCACCTGCCTAGAAGTTTTATAAAGGTTACCCAACCAGTCAACTGGTTTCATGTCACCACACAACCAACAGGAAACCACAGCACCGGAGGAAGACCAATGCTGGAATCGAAGAACATGCAAACTCACACAGAAAGGGCCTGGTCCTGGTCAGCTGGCAGGTCCAAACCCAGGTGGAGCAACAGTGCTGCACTTCATGTCCATCACAGAACTCACATGGGGCTTATTAACGGAGCTCTGCTGTAATCAGTCATATCAGACTTGACCTACACACACACACGCACACACACAGGACCTGACAGTGGCTTCTGCACAGTTATTTGGTATGACGCCATTGTACTTTTGGCAAGATGCAACTCCTCTTGATCCAAGCACATGAACATTTAATATGAATGTTGTATCAGTTCGGAGAATTTATTTGCACATAAAAGTGTGTATGCTCAAGTCACTCCATCATTTCTGAGTGGACTGTATATACATACGGCAAGTCCTTGAAAAGAAGCCAAAACGCCATGGGCATGTGTCATAAGAATAACAAGCAGTAAATAACATTTAGAGCTGACATCTTTGTGTGGAAATTTGTCTTGGCATCAGCCGGATAGAAGCTGTGTCCTGATTGCCTGGCTTGCCGTGTGCACAAGGATGCATTGTGCATACGAGACGAAGAACAAATCATGTGATGGAGCAAAGATAAACAGGTGGAGACAGGATCATCATTACCGAACACTGACAAAGGTCTGGGTGTGCGTTAGAATGAAGGGGAGCACTGTGACAAGCAGGAATGGTAATGCAGACCCAAACTGAAGTGTCAGCTTTTGTTAAAAGAGAAGAAGAAAACAGGCGCTGCCAAGGCTTGAATTCCTTGTACCCGAATGACGCCTTGAAGGACAAGAAAAAGCCACAGTGATTCATAGGTTTACAATTCTGGGGATGTGATTCAAAAAGAGCTATTGTTAGACATTTATTCTCACCACAATGTGGCAATGGAGCCGAACAAAGCAACTGGCAAACACCATGGTTACAGTTTGGTCATTAAGGCAACGTCATGGCATTGACTTTCTTTAGAAGCTACAGCACAAAAGATTAATGAACACAATGACGACTGGTTATAAAAAGTTGCACGTGGTTTGCAAATGGTAGAGAGAGAGCAGTGCACTGAGATATCGAATCAGCCCACACACAGGCTTCCCTCAGAGTGAACAAACTGACTTTTTGTGTTGGACCGACGGTGTGGTAATGTGGAACCAGCCTGCAAGAATTAACAAGCGCTCACTGTGGGAGAGGTTGGAGGCCACAAAGATTCAGGAACTGCAGGGAAGTGTCAAAGTCAAATATCCTTCAGACGTCGCTGTTGACTGGGAACAATATGAAGAGTCATTCTCTTACAGCTCCTCTAGACTTCAGTGTAAACGATGTGTTGTCACAGTTAAACGTCTGAATTGTTGTGTGGTGAGGACATGGCTATGCAGGCCTTCTGATCCACCCTTCTGTTTAATATAGAGCGAGCCACTCATTTGGAATTGGGCTTAGGCACACATGGGAAAAGTTTGGACATTGCCAGCTTAAGAAAAAGTAGGAAACATTCCTCAAATTCCAGCAAATGAGACATCCCTGCATAGCACAGGGCAACCATGGAACACCTATTCTTTATAATGGCAGTTACAAAAAGGCAAACCTGAACCAGAGGTGCCGCTTTATGAAACCACCATTACTGTACGGAGTAGTGTATAATTTCCACATAAACATTGTTTACATGAACATTTATTTGTTGTTTTCTGGTTGGTAACCTCACTCACTAATACTGTTGTCAAATGTTCCAGTGAAATTTTTACTGAAAAGACTAAATCTGATTTCATCTGTTGAGTTGCTGTTTTTTTTTTTCCTTCGCCCCCCGCAGCTGTTAATGTAACACTATTCTGTCATAACAAAAAATACAGATGTGGCTCAGTTAATTGTGTGTTCTTTTCTTTTCTTGGAACGAAGAACCCAAATGATATATCCCAGGCCACTTGTAAAATGTAATCTGTGTAGCATCAACCTACACTGCGATCGCTGCCAATTCCTGCATACGTGCTAACCTGTCAGCTTTCGGAGCACAGGCCACATCCGTCCATAGGTGTAACACGAATGATTTCTGTTTTTGTTGAGGATTCTCTGGACACAACATCAGTGGTATACGAGAGGATGTGCTCATAAAACTTTTAGTAGAAACAGACTGCAGCGTGACGAGCTCTGTCCGTTTCTGCTATTAGCTCCCATCCATCATCGGATCCCTCAGAAAGGCCTGATGAATGTGACAGAACGCCGACACTGCAAAAGACAGATCACTGGCAGCAGATAACAACATGTGATTTTTGGCCTGCTAAAGCTTTTGTCCTACGTGGATAAGAAATGAGAGTAATACGGAGTAAATGAGACAGTAAATCTATCTCCCTTTAAGCTCTATAAACCCTCCTCATATAGATAAAAAAAGCAAGTGGAACAGAAATTTATTGCCCAATTAAACATCTTATCTTTCTGAGAAATAGGCCAGTACATCAGTGTTCCAACAGGCTCGTAGTGCAGTTATTTCCATTCTGATATACTGTCGAAACAGCAGTGTAGAATACAGCTAGCTAGCTAGATAGATAGCTAGATAGATAGATAGATAGATAGATAGATAGATAGATAGATAGATAGATAGATAGATAGATAGATAGATAGATAGATAGATAGATAGATGACCACTGACAGGTGGAGGCCCCCACCTCATAACGTACAGGTCTAAAAGGATCTGCTAATGACAACCTGGTGCCAGATACCACAACATACTTTCAGAGGTCTAGCGAAGTCCATGACCCAATGTGTCAGAGTTGTTCGCAGCCTAAGGGTACTAAGTGATTTTTTTTTTCTGTTTCATCTAAGGGGAGTCATGAGACCAAAATGAAAGAAATTTTTTATATTATAAAGTAATCGAAAGTTGCAATATGTTAACCTCCTCTCCAATTTGTTATTTACAATGTCACATATCCGTATCTGGCCTGATAATTAGACTGAATTGTCATTTTTCTTTTGAGTATATACAGCTAAATACTAAGCTACAGACAAGAAATCTTTATTTTACTTTTCTTAGTATTTTGAATGTTATTTTCAAAAAACCTGATTTGTGATGTTAGAGCAATCGTTTATCTGGCTGAATATGGACAAGAAGAAAAGCGTATTTGTTTTTGACAGCAGAATTTTTGCAGAGTGCTCGGTTCAGTTTTTCCACAGGCCTCGTGAGCTTTTAGCTTCATGTATGAGCATCATTATTTGATATGTCAAAAAAATATTGCAAGATTGCTTACATATTTTCTGGAAGGGACTCCAGTGCTATTCTTGGGTAGCACCTGCTGCACACACCTCTGTTAAGAGTAAATGTTTTTTCTATATGTCCTCAGTTGTGATATAATAATTCCTTATTTGTGTCATATACTCTGTTGTATACGAGCGGTATAAGGTGCATTCACTTGTCAATCTGTATAGGAGATAAAAAATTGGAATAAACTGGGAGTGTTCTGTGTTGCCAATGCAATAAATAAGCCACGGGCTAAAGAGAACAACTAACCCTTCCGGATGCAATGCAAGAGGAGCTGCATTCCCTAATGCAACAACCTCCTGAAACATAATGTTTACAGAGTTATAGATCTGGGTGTGGATATGAGTCCCACTTGGTGGAGGCAGCAATGAAGACAGGCCTTGGACTCCAGACACAGTCGTTCCCACATGAAACACTTATCAAGGTTGTCTAAAGGTTATTTAGACGATTACATCGGAGAGACAAGGTCATGAAACTTTAGTGCAAACACATGAGGAGTCTTCTGCACTCACTTATGCTCTCATCAGAGACTCATTTTATAGCAAGGCGATTGTTGCACAAGCAGACAGTTAATTCCCCTTTGCAGAGGCTCAGGGAGTATCTGAATGTGTGTCATATTTATTGGACCGATCTCCAGATATGAATATGGCATGGCAGACAAAAACAATAGAAGTGCCCTAGAACAGTTAAAGTCAGCCAGTTCACGTTGTTAAGGATTAGTTTGCAGTGTGTGCAAACTCCACTTGAAAAATGACCAGGCAGACCTCAACAGTAACCCAAAGTGGCCAAATCATTTATTAAAAAAAAAAAATCACTATTCATGTCTGTTTAGCACTCAGTTGAGCACACAATGCAGAGGGTTGCTTGGATCCTGCTATGACCCCATGTTGACCGCACTATACCAGGAATCAGACTTGGTGTGTGGACAGTCAGACACAGATTTTTCCAAGAAGTTCTCATTTGGAGGTTCAAATTGGTTTTAAAAAACAAACACAAAGGAATTACATGCTGTGTTATGTGCAGGTTTTCATGCAGTGGTAAGAAACTGAATAAGTCAAAAAAAAGCTCAGATTGTTATTTCATCAGTGGTCTTGAAGGGGATTTCTATTGGTGGCTCAGGAGACGATTGCTGAGTTCAGCATTCAGCTGCCTGCACTGATTTCCGTCAGTCAGTAGCATGGCTGTCGATCCTGCTTATTAGCTCTGGTCCGTGGAAACAGGGACGTAATTTGGGGGGGTGGGCACAGGAGACATGTCGCCCTTTTTCAAAGGGCCGTTTTGGTACGCTGCAGTTTTTACCGTCCAAAAACAATGTTACGCTACAGTAAACAGACACATCAAGCACTAGGACCAAGCAGGAAATGACACTCTTAGTGAAGGTTTGTTTTAGTACTGTACACCTGTACCTAAAGTGTCAATTACATATAAACTTGAAAAGTTTAAAGTTTTCTGCTAGTAATGTCTATACAGCTGTATTGATGGCTATGCATCTCAGAAATAGTGAGAGTGTACTGAGAGAATACTGCAGGTTACTGTTAATGCTGCTTTAACTTGAGTTTCAGTTCTGTGTTTAAACACACATCATGTTAATCTAACATGCAGGTGGTTGGCCTTACTCAACATTAACCCAAACAAGCACGCAATTTTGGTGGACAGATACGAACCTTCTTTCCAGAACTGATTTATTATTAGCATATTTAAAATGTCAAAATGAAACTCGGCCGTCCTTGACATCTGCAATATTTCTAAAATTGTGGCCATGGTTAAATCTGTTGGTCAAATCAGTTTTAATTTTTTTCTTTTCTTTTCTTTAAATGACACTCTTAGTGAAGGTTTGTTTTAGTACTGTACACCTGTACCTAAAGTGTCAATTACATATAAACTTGAAAAGTTTAAAGTTTTCTGCTAGTAATGTCTATACAGCTGTATTGATGGCTATGCATCTCAGAAATAGTGAGAGTGTACTGAGAGAATACTGCAGGTTACTGTTAATGCTGCTTTAACTTGAGTTTCAGTTCTGTGTTTAAACACACATCATGTTAATCTAACATGCAGGTGGTTGGCTTTACTCAACATTAACCCAAACAAGCACGCAATTTTGGTGGACAGATACGAACCTTCCTTCCAGAACTGATTTATTATTAGAATATTTAAAATGTCCAAATGAAACCTGGCCGTCCTTGACATCTGCAATATTTCTAAAATTGTGGCCATGGTTAAATCTGTTGGTCAAATCAGTTTTAATTTTTTTCTTTTCTTTTCTTTTTTTTTACCCACACTTCCAACTGTGGAATGGATTTTTGCATTTCAAATGTACCTCTTTATTGCAAATAATTTTACACAAGTAAGTTTTATTTATTATTCAAAATGGAGTGAAACATTTTAAAAACAGCTCCTCTTTATGTAAGTTCACAGCACAAGGCCTTTTTTCATGCAGTTAGTGGTCCTTTATCTCTTCTCTGGTGTTTAGACTTTCTTTTAAATGCTGCTCTGTTTTCAGAAGGCCCTGAGTCATCAGCGTAGTAATGATAATCACCCGTTTTCTCCACATAGCTTCAAGATGCCTTATGGAAACTTTTCTCTGAGATAAAACCCTCTACCCGAGATCTGAGAAACATGGCCCACTTGGTTCAAACAGCCATGAAATTGTACAAGAGCCAGATAAGGCCTGATTAGACTTGTCAGGTTTGTTGCTTACTAGCACATTCAGCAGCAACACCTGCATCTCCTAACTCCGCGAGTGTCTAACCACTCATCTCAACCCCCTTCCTGGGAAATGTTGAATGTGCATTTTCTCTTCTTTGCATCTGTGACCTCTTGTGCCTCGGTGAATCCTGTCAGCTCTTCTTGTCTCCATCTTATTCATACGCACGTGCAGGCACAAACGTGCACACGTGCATAGACACATTCCCTTTTTTTTCACCTGTAGGCTCAAATCCTACCTGTTACATACAAGTCTCCTGGGCCTCAGTTACCAGCTCAGGAGCCATTTGTCAAAGCCATGGAATTAAACTCAGTTCGATTTGGATGTGAAGTACCCTGTCTGCTGCGTGTTAGGCTTCAATTTAAAATTGATGTGTTTGATGTGTTTGGTCAGGCACAGCATACATGAAATTACAAATCCAGAATCCCTCTCCACTGTCTGAATGAAGTTCAGCGTCTCCCAGAGTTTAATCCAGAAGTTGCCAAATATAAGTCTTTAAATATACTGTAGTATGTCAAATAAAAGATTATAAATAGCAGATGTTTCAAACACAAGCCTTGTGGTTTGCCTTAGCTGTTCTTAATATGGCAGCACTGCACTTTAAGTCAGACACCTAATATTAAACTTTAATTTCCCCAAGTTCCTTTTGATTTCTGTCCTTTTGACAGCACTTATATATTTATTCCTTTAACATATGCTCTATTCAACATTACAGCTGTTGGGACTTGTGTACTCACCAGGATCTGCATAATAAAATGAAATTGAATTTTAAGTATATGGGTCGGATTTCAGACTGATGTCCATGAGCCAAATGTCATGTCAACAAGGACTCACAGCACAACCAGAGAGACTACAGGGAGACCTGCAGCAGACATTTTCAACAATACAACAAAAAGAAGCACGTTGCATGGAGCTAACAAAAAGATTACGCTACTGAAATCAGGTCAGGATCTTTACCACTGAGCTAACGTGGTGTGGTGCTACATCTCGATCCTTCTACCAGAAGTTGCTGCTGAGTGTTATCAGGTGGTGTGCAATATCATTATGCCGGCTACATCCAGGAACTCAGCGTAGCAGGGAATGTCCTTGATTATTACGCCGGAGTTGTTATAGTTCCAGGTTCAGAAAATTGTGTCTGGATATCTGCTGGGCTTTATGCGTGTTGTAACTACACACATCCCAACTTATAAATAGGAAAGAGATTCGATAGTTTTGCCACTTCTGGGAGAAGTGCTAACGGACAGGTTAGAATCCATTCATTATGAACGATTTTAATCACTTGTTTAACTGCTGACGAGTTGGAATAGGAGCAAAAGGGGCAAAAGTCCAAAAATGGTGGTGTGTTCCTTTAAGACTTATCTAGATAAAACATTACGTCACATTACTGATAATTGTAATGCATGCAATGAATGAGATTATCGAGAATGATCAAAATGTCAACAATTACATCATTCTGTGCTGGTATGTTCTTGTTCTATGTGGGTATATCACCCAGAAATGACAAGATGGTAGGATTAGAGACAGTATAACCTTTAAAAAAACTATAATAGGAAGCACAGGCCTGGACACTGACTTTATCTTCTGCTTACGCAGACCAAAACCCCCTGTCTTCCATCTTGGTCAAAGCCACTCCTTAATAATAGAGGAAACAACTCTATTAAATTATATTATTATCTATTAAAAAATTAGTAGTGAAGATGAAAAGTTTACAAAACTGTGAACACTGGTTGGCTTGTTAAGCTGCCTCTGCTTAATGGGATCAAGTGATTCATGAAAAACAGCTTGGAATTAGCTTCATTTAGTAAATGATCTGTCACCGATTAGAGTTTCAGAAACATATATGAAAAGTGAAAAGTGCATATTAGTTAAAAAATATATGCTTGAACGCATTTTGCAGAAGTGGCACCATTCAAACCCAATAATGAACAATGATGTCATCGATCGGAGGCTCAAACTTAAGTCTAACTCACGCTTCAGTACCATGTGCGGGTTGAAAGTTAATTTCACAGGGGAGCGTTATCTCATTAGTGACTTCTTGCTACACTAACAGTGAGAAACACGGAGCTCTGGCCAACTGGATTTCACTAACGGCTTAAAACTAATCCTGCAATTGCAGATATCCTGATTTTGCTCTTCCGCTGCCGAAATCCATGAGCTCCCTGAAGTGAGAAACCAGAAGTCAGTAGATCCCTTGGTCTGTTTCGGAAAATGAGTCGTTTGCACAGGCATCTCACAGGTGCCACGTTGAAACTAGTTACTGGTTACACTTTCTCTCTCATGTACACACACACACACACATACACACACACACACAATATACCTTTGGCTTTTGTTCTTTCAGTTCTTGATTGAGAGTTGTTTACACATTCTTCCTGGCAGAAGGCTTCTCGTTCTGTGAATGCTTCCTGTTTTCAAAAATGCATCAGGTTCCCTCTGTAAACATGCGATGCTAAACTTTGGTTTTCTGGCTGATGACTCTTCCATGATGTTCATGTTTGTGCAGGTGCTGGTGCACAGTCCGACAGCACACTACCTGTCCAGAGTCTGATAAATCGTCCTGAGGGTTTTTGCCTTTGCCTTTCTAGGAATCCTCCCATTCACTTTTCTCTGAAGGTCTTAAAGTCTTCCAGACCTTAGATTGACCTCCACTGTCCCTGTTTCCTGCCATTTCTGGATTTCATTGCAAATGGAGAAAATGGTAACCTGAAATGCTTTGTTAGCTTGAGAGCATTCACCTGCGTGAGGTGCAATAGTATAATTTGCCAGACAGCTGATCCCATGGAATGTATTGTTTTTTGTTTGTTTGTTTTAGATCGTCTTAACGTCTTAGACACTTTGAGATTTGCATCACTGTTTCTTTCTCAACGGTGAGGAGTAATTTGCCTTTCAGATAATCAATGCACTTTTCTGTTCACTGTAACAGAAACTCCAACCAGCGGCACATCTGACACCTGCTCATTTCATTGATGATCATCTCAAAGCCCTGTACAGTAAACACAACACTTACACTGGAACTAATCCTCTGGTGACCATGCATAACTAAACTATCATTATGATTAATGGCGATATAGTGATGATATAGAATAAATCAAAACACCAGGAAATGCTTTTGGATTTTAGAAAAAAAAAGTAATTTGAAGAAAATTAATATGCTTTAACAAACTGTTGGCTAGTTCCCTTTTTGTTGTGCACCCAAAGGAAAATCTGAAAGGTGGCACTCTCTCTTCTAGACTGATATTGTTGGTGAACTGCATGTGTCCCTGCCAGAGCTACCCCTTATTCAGGGGCAGCACAATACTATATAACAGGGCAAAGCCCCAGAAAATGATGTCATCCACTTTGAAGCTAATCCATGACCAGGATGCTGAAGGATCTTCTCCTCCTCTTTCCTTTGCAATAGAATAAAACGATCAAGAGCCATCACTGAAACTAGCTTGAAGAAAAAGAGAGATTAAGATTTCTTCTGAACAGAATGAACTTAAATGAACCGCTCTAAGAATCCCCAACTAAAACAAGGGTACTTCAGAGGGGAAGTAAGAGCTGCGTTCCATTTGCTCATACTAACAGACCCATATACCACCAAGTACTTTTTTTGTTTAAGTAATCCCTTTGTTTGTTTAAACAATACAAGCTTATTGCTGGCAAAGTATTCTCTCCATATTTGCTGGCCTAAGAAGTAGTAGTCAGTAGTGGTGATTGGGTTTTTTTAAAGAATTGAAAAGATGAAGGCAAAGCACAGACATGATCCACATACTTTTTTTATTTTAAAGTGATAGTTGATCGTTCACTATAATCGTGCCACCAAGTGATCACCCCCACGCACATCTAAACTTACTGACTGAAACCTTTTCTCTTTATTAGGACACTGTGACCTTCATTCGCTTTAGATTATTGATAGCTAATGCAGCTTTTGACCCCATCTTGAACCGGAACCCATAGCTGCTGCCTGGCTCCCTCTGGACACACGTTAATGTTAAATTCAGACGCTTTGTATGCAGTGATGGGGTTTTCCAGCAGTTTCCTGTCTCACAGGGAGAGGACTAAGAAAACAGGAAGGTGAGACTAAGATGACAAAGCATTTAGGAAATGATTAATGATGGGATGCGTATGTGGGGAGTCTCAGGATAAATCTACACCTCATATGTGAATGCGATGCCAGACTGGGAGCCATTTCTGACAGTTCTATAGTGAATATAGGTCATTTGCTTAATGTATGTATGTATATAGACAACAACTCTTCCCTGGAGTTATGTAGTTTGACATGACATGTTTGATAGATGTCTCTGTGTACTGACGTTCACATCTAAGGCTCATAGGACACATGACGTCTGCTTACGGGACTTGTTTGCCCACAATCATTTTAAAAGTACTAGTCTGCGTCTGCTAGGCTTTACTGTCTCAATCTGTTTGTGTGTGTCTGCGTGTGTGTGTTTGTGCATGTAAAGCGAGAAGGTACGTAAATTAGAGATTATGCACAAGTTTTGTGGGGTTGTGGGGTTAACCTCTGATTAATTGCACAGCTCCAGTCGGTTGCGGTAAGGGCAGGCTACTGTAATTTTGCAGCTGCTTGATTTCACCATATGATACATGCAGTCCAATTGGCCTTCTGACCGCATACCAAAGCACTTAAAATAGTATTCGCTTCTCAGGGCTCTCTGCTGTCAACAAAACTATAAGGGGAGTTATTAATAATCTGTTTTTCTCTCTATTGGAAGCATGTACTAACAATAAGAAGAACTCTCTGCCCTGGAGGTTGTTAGTGTTTTGCTTTTTGTCTCCCCGTTGTGTCCTTTCAAATAAAATTCCCTCTTGCATGTTAAGACTTGGTTTTAAGCTCATCACTTTACAGTAAAGAGTGAGTGTGTGTGTGTGTGTTTGCGTGCGCCTGTTTGTATGTCTAGGATTGAGAAGAGAGAAATATTTACCAATGGCACGACAAAGTGTCTTACCCAGTAAGTAGAGTGGATTTATCCTCAGTCATTTCTTAGTCGTATTATATCAGTATTTTTAGCCGACTGGACAAAACACTGTCTCTCCTCTCTTGCCTCATGTTTCGTGCGGCATGTTAGATTTTTTTATTAAAGCTACGTACAATGAAAACACAAATATTGCTTCAGCGTAGCCGCATATGGTTTGCTCAAAGTCTGAGTTGATTGCCCTAATTTAAAATGCTTTTAACCATCTGCAGATTCTTCAAAGTTGAATCTTGCAATTACATAAAACACTGCAGAGGCTGTTGTGTGTTTGACGCAGTTTGATAGCAGACAGACACAGAGCAGTGTTGCAAGCCCCACTGACTGAGCTGAATTTGTTGCTTAATGACCATGGCAGTAGCACAATGGTAAAAATGTCAAGTTTCATATCACCTTATAAATCAACGTTAAACTTTTACTCCAGCATTCTTCGTTCAGAGCCACGCAATGTCCGTCCAACTAGCAACAACTTGGACAAGGCGAGGATGAAATGTGGTGCAAAATATAAGCGTAATCCTGAACTTCACACATGGCAGGGTCTCATTGCAATATTTTTGTGCGACATGGCCGAAGCGGCCAAGAGGGAATGCGTTGAGGGACAAAACCATCACAAGGTCTGAGTCCTGTGCTCCTGGATATCCTCAGAGTGTGTTTGACTTGAGAGATAATTAAAAATGAAGTGGTGGGCAGGGAGCCAGTGCAGACCTGGCGACTGGCTGTCAGGAGGCTGGAGTCAGACCAGGGATCAGGAGCCGCTGCACGACAACAGCCCTGTGACGTGGCACGGCCACTCTGTGCTACGACATGCACAATTATAGCAACCTTATGCTGGTCTCCTTATCTCTTTATCCAATTTTCTCCTATATACAAAGTCAGACAGATGTAGACCCAGTCTAACCTGAATCCAATCAGACAGACAGACAATCAGACAGACAGACAATCAGACAGAAGGAAGGAATCAGAATTGAGCTGCTATAAAATTAGTTTGTAAAAACTGTTTTTAAAAATAGTAAAGTTTTAGAATTGAATAATGCTAAATTTAAGCACAGTGTTAAGTATCATTTATATTCTTATATTTGATCCTGCTTTGAATAGTAGGAATGTTAATTACATTGAAAGCAGCACACAGCCAAACAAAAAATTTAGACAGACGAAACTGAAAGGCATGCAGTCATCCCTTTTTGTTTTCAACTGATGTGGTTTTGCTCGCAAAGGCTTAGCCTTGATCTGCTGCAGCTTTGATTGCACCTCATATTTATGTCACTTTGGATTTGAGTGCCAGTCTGATGAATAAATTCAGAGGTTAAAAAAAAGGGAAAATAAATCTGTTCATGTTGATGAGTTAAAAGCATTTATAATAAAGAAGTATTTATAATGACACACAATCACACACCCTTCAATGTGAAAAAATGAAACTGGTTCTTATGTTGTATGACGTAAGTAACATTTTGAGGATGACTAAATGTTGCTCATAGTTGCATTTTATGTATATGTCTATGTGTATCTCCTACAGACATTAAAAAGAGTACTGTACCATGTGGCTCTGTCCAGACCCTCTGTTTTCTTAAAAAACTTCTCTGATACTAAATACTCAAGCATGTGTTTGCAGCTGTGGCCATGACACTTGTAGGACATGTGTGTTTACTATCTTGGGAGACTGTAATGGAATATGCCATTAATACAGTATATAAGCATATATCTGTTGATATTTTTAGAGGATGCTCTATACTGGAATAAAAAAAACGGTATATCTTGTTCTGCTAAATTAGTCTAGTCTAGTCTACTTTCTCTGTGTTTTCTCAATACCTCCATGTTTCTTAGCGTCTTTGTACTTGCTGGATTACTTTTTTTTCCACAAATGTCTATAAACAGCTCTTGGCAGGTGGGAACTGAGCAGCTTTTGTTCCCTGACATTAGAATTTAAAAATATGCATGTCGCTAAGTGTTTGGTTCAAGAAAGTGTCCCATTCAATATGGTTGATATCTATATCTACATAAAAACATGCAATACATTTTACAGTGTGATGAGTGAATTAACTCTGCTCTGGGAATTTTATTATTTATTTTATGCTTTTTGTCATGACACTTGAATAGCAATTAGAGGTCACAGGTGAAGGAATTGATTTCATGGTATCTCATGTGATGGTAACAACCATTCAGGGATCAACACATCTGAAAGGCGGCAATGCCACAGCTTGTCTGCAGCATGACATCATGGATCTGTTGGACAAATTCATCAAGGGCATTAAAAGGAACAGGTCTCTGTTTTGCAGTGGTCACCCTCTTCTCTCATTCCCAGTTTGGTATTCCCCTGTGGAGAGTCTCGCCACCCACGGCTTGAAGAAACGAGGTTCTCCGTCGCATTGCAGAAAGTATCAGGGTGTGCCGAATGGTAGTGGCATGCAAAGTGAGTCTAAAGCGGTGGCTGAACTTTTGAACCTGTCACCTCGCCTTTCTTCCTTGCAAGTGCATGTGAACTCTGTCTGCCTTTGTGTTACAAGCTGAAGATGGAATCAGGGAGGTTGGACTTTGTGTGAACTTTTCTCATTAACCTAATTCCCCCCTTAATACACACACACACACATGCATACAGTACATTTTATACCTCCCTTGCCAAACACATGCAACTAATCCCAATGGAATGGCTTATATATGAATTAGTAATTCATGCTGTGGGATTACTTAACTTGTCTGCATGAATTCATTTTTTTTTTTTTTGCATTAATCAGTTCAGAGATGGGTGCAGTGTTGGCAGTTGGTAGTGTATGGGCACACACACATTATTATGGTGCTATATCGCAAGCATATAGCATATATCCCCTCTGTCCTCGTCCCCACTGACTCTCCCTGCCAGAATAATGGAGTTTTTTTGGTCTGATTTAAACCAAGAGTTTAATAAAGTCCTTTAAAAACATGTTAGTGAAATTTTATCGTCCTTCATTTCACTTTTGTTTTCTTGAGTTAAGCATTTCTAACAGATCATAATAGGAAAGGCAGGAGTGTTACTGATTACATTCCTGATGTCTTGGTGATGGCTGTGTTCTATTGAACTGCACAAGACCTTGAAACTTGAGCAGCTAAACTGAATTCAGCCGTCTCTCAATCTATTATTTACACCTTTGCCTTTTCTCTAACGTGACCTGTCAAAGCGTTACCATTCTTTTATGTGCTCATACATTCATTCGTTCTCTCTGTCTGTCAAGTGACTAACTCTTTTCATTTCAGATCTCGCCTCTCGTCCACTTCCTCACCTGTTCCCTATTCAGTTCCTGATGGATCCTGGCCCACTCTCTGCCACACTGTCTGTGATGGATTCCACAGAAAAGCTGTGTTTCCAAACCTGTTTTTGACAACCTGTGTGTTATTGGAGTTGGCCTTGCTGCACCCCCCCCCCCCCCCCCCCCCTATCTCCCCCCCCCCCCCCCCCCACCAACTCAGTTAACTACTTATTGATTAAAATCCTTGCTTGTCATACGCTTCAGTAGCGATCGGATCTGAAATTGCTTCAAAACCTTTTTACTGTGAGTGTGAATGTCAGCCAGATGTGTGAACAGTGACTATTGTTTCCTGACTTGGCCTAAAAAAAAATACAGTGAAGCACTGCAGTGCGCTCTGGCAGCACTACACCTGTGTTTACAACTATTGTTATAATGTACTTAGAACTGCACCACACCTATTAGACATATGTGTCAATGCTCTAAAAAGTGCAATAGTAAAAATTACGGGCACTATAATAAAAATAATGTGCACAGTATTGACATATAGAAGAGATATATGTAGCTCAATCACGACTTTGTTAGACAAAAAAATGAGCTCTGGGGTTAGGAGCATTGTAAACAGAGTGCTATGGGATTGGGGATTGTGGAACAGCTAAACTGCTGGGCTTGGGTTTCAAATCTTGCCTGAACACCTGGGTCTGCATATTGCTTGGTGTAAGCAGCTGGGGAAAATTTTGGCCTGAAGTCCAAAACCTGGCTCTCAGTTGGCTGTGCTTCCAGCTTGCTCCCATCCTGCTGGAAATGGCTTTTCAGCTGGTGGAAACTGAGAGGTCTCCTAGAGCCCCAGAGGCCTCAATAAATAGTCTCAAATGCCCTCGCATGCAGAGTGGGGGATGTCTCAATTAGGCAGTTGCCCTATGTAGTGTGTCGCTCCGCTGGGTTTGTCAGAACCTGGTAAGAGGAAACATGAGCAAGGTAATCGAAGAGTTTTGATTTAATTTTGACTCCCATCAGTCTTTTCAGGAAAACGGATCACAAAAACAAGACAATGCAATTCTATGCAAATGGAATTAGCTAGTTTTCTATTGAAAGCTGACTGATCGTAAGATCTTGCAAAACAAATCCAGTCTTTGGCTCTGTTATCGAAGTGGCAGATTCATACAAGCCTTAAATGTAACTTTTCAATCACTGTTTTGCGCCTTGGTTAATGATAATCTAATTAAGGAATATGTTCCCAGTCCCAAAGACTTGTAGCCAGGAGTGACTGGGATGCTTGGCTTTGACAGATGGGATGACGGGGCGAGCCAGAGGAAGCAGGACCAGCTCAGTGCGCTGCTGCTGCCGCTGCTGCTGCTGAAGCCATCTGGAAAAGTGGAGCAGGACTCCAAGGCCTGACGATGAGGTGAAGAAAAGTGCTTTCCCCTCTGCGCCTGCAGGGCTTAGCAGTGATTTGTACCACAGCATATAGGAGTTTGGTGAGGGAGCTACTCTCTCTTTCCGGGCAGTTGTCCTGAGATTCCTTTAGGATTCATCTCTTTCTTCACTCTGCACCATCCATCCCCTTCTTTCATTCCTACCTGGCTTCCTCTCTGAGGTGCCTTTACTCTGCAGCTCTGTCTGCTCCCATCTCTTTGTCGCCTAGATTCTCTCCTCCCAGCTGCCAAACTCAATGCACTGACATGGTAGAAGTCTAATTATTCTCTTTAAAAAGTTTTTATCTTGTCTTCGCATGACTGGCCTGGAATCAGTAATTAAAATTAGGATCTGTAACAGTACGTACTATATAGGGGGGATGCTAACCCAGGTTGGTGTGATGACATTACTTGGTGCGTTAAAAGATTTAGTGTGTACTGCAGCCTCTGACAGGAGAGCACACAGTGTGCGAGAGTGTAAAATGTTTTGGTTGTGTAACCGTAACGTGGGTTGAATTACAGTCATCTCTGCGACGTTGATATGGGTGCAGCTGATTGAATTAGATTGCAGTTTTGATCATGTTGATCCATTTGATGTATTCTGATATCTCACAGCGGCCTTACCCCTGTCGTAACAGGAACCCTCTACATACGTTGTCTAATCCCATCATATCAGGTCTCACATGAGTCATGTAGTAACTTTGTCTGGTTTACCCCTAATGGTAAAAACTGTAAGATGAGCAGGATTGCCACATAGAACTGCACACTGTTACTGTTGAAGTACTCCTAACAAAATGAACAGTGAATACTAGCAAATTACAGAGTACGCAAAGTGTCAGATACTTTATTTAAAATATTAGGTATTTTGGGGGAAACCGCTCTATGGACACTCATATTTCGAATGAGGGATCTCTCATTGGGTACATCACTATCACATTACACCTAATGACATAAGTAGGAGGAGAATGGTGTCTGTGCCTGTGTGTGTGTGTGTGTGTGTATGTTTGTGTGCACAGAGACAAGAGGTTTGCAGGGTGGAGGATGGGGGGGGGGTCATTTGGGAACAAAATGTACTGAGCTTGTCTTGGACTTATGCAAAGCACCTAAAGGCTTTTTAATGGCCAGAAGCACCAATATCCCTTTTCACATGCAGTAGTCCAGCAGAGCTTCAGCTTGTTGCGGTTGTCTTCAGCTGTTTGGGGGCCATAATGTGAGAGCTCTGGGCTCCTATCAGCCTCCCTTTGTCCCATCCCACAGAGAGGCTCCTGTTGATGACTTATTTTGGAAACCAGAAGCACGGGCCTCTCAGCACTCAGGGCAAGATGGCGAGTGATGGGGCCTGGCTGGCTGGGGCTTAAGTGTGTGAAAACCATGAGCCTGATAACAGTTTTTGGGATCATATCCAAAAAAGTGACTTGTTATTGTGACAGTTTTTTGTGTGTGCGTTGTTTTTGTCTTCTTTTACTTTGAATTGTTTTGTTACTCTCGGTAGAACATGTTATCCTGCCCAGCAGAGAATTTCCGGTGATAAAATCAATAAACTTGGTTTACTATTTGGTGCAACCAATCACAGCCCTTCCTTTTAGAAAATTGTTACTGTTGATTAAGTGCTTTTGTGTTCCTGAATTAGTCTCACTTGGCTGCATTCAGCTTACAATCAGTGCAGTATAGAAATGAAATGTATTGTGTTTTGTGTGTGTGTGTGTGTGTGTGTGTGTGTGTGTGTGTGTGTGTGTGTGTGTGTGTGTGTGTGTGTGTGTGTGTGTGTGTGAGTAAGAGGCTGCAAACATGTCATGTTCAAGGCACATATTAGTCATAAACTATATCAGATTAAAAAAAAAAGAGCTCACAGTCAATTTGCACAGTAGTTGTCACATAACAAATTTTAGTGTTTTCTATAATTGATTCAAAACTACAACTATTACAATTTCATTTTGAATGACAGGCATCTTTATCAGATAAAGGAGGAATACATCTTTTTATTCATAATTTATGTCAATACAATTAAATCCACTTAACATATTTTATATTGCTAATCAAACATGTTGATGCACATTATTGCTGCATTAACACCTGTTCTGGGTTTGTGGTTGTTGGTGCCTTCTAAACAAAGTGGGAGTAGATTGGAGTTTGTATCACAGAGAGAAATGGAAGATAAAGAAATGCATACTAATTATCCACAGTCCTTGCCAACAAAGTTTAGATTCCACACTTTTAAATCCATTTGAATCCAACCAAAGACTTCTTCACCGCATAATGCTTTCATGATGTAAGACTGGCAATCCTGGCACGGGCTTTGTTCTAATCAGGCAATTCTGACTCCCTCTAATTAAGCTGGAGCAGGAATAAAGGTTTGTGTTGCTAAACTGCCGCGTAGCACTGCCAGTTTCAGCACTGTGAATATTGTGTTCAGTGGTTCATTAATCTAGCTGGGGAGCGATGAGACTGAGCAGTGAGAGCAGAGGTTTGATCGTGTTGGTAAGCGAAGCTCCTAATTAGGTCTGTTTGTGAAACTGTGATACTGCTCAAATTGAAGTACGCCGAACCCCAGACTCTGACTTGTCTAAGTCAGAGCCACATAGGGATACTTTTTTTTTTGCATGAACTAAAAGCGGGGGTGTTGGTATTATGTGAGTTTTATGTTCCAGTGATATATTTTAGGTTCCTGCAAAATCTGCATTTTTTTCCTAATATGACAAAGAGTAGTAAGCAGATCACATTTACATGAACTGAAATCAGTGGCCTATGTATGTAAAAGGAAGGTCCCGGTTTGTTCTAATCTGTCCTTTTAATACAGTCTCATGCCCATATGTACATCAAAAGAGTTCTTTTTTAATGTAATCATTCATCTTATCTTAACAAAGATGCATTATCACCATGTACCCTTACGCTACAACACATGACTGGTTTACAACATATCACAGTAAATTACATTATAATGCATAACAACATATATTCCACCCAATTTGTCTACCCTGAAAATCAGCCAGGGAATGCTGGGTACCTTTCTTTTTAGTCGTTCATTGTGTTTGCTTTCATTGTGTTTTCTCTCAAATGAAGTCCACTTATCTTTACTCAGCCTTATCCTGACATAACCTAAGACCTAACCGTATTACTAGAGGAAATACACGAGGAAACATTATTCAAGTAGGGTACTGCCTTTGACATAAGACCATCAATAAGGAGGTACAAAAGGATTCATTCACACACAGCATAGACAGGAGAAATATTTACATCCATGCACAACTCAGCTTAAAACATGTATACATGTATGTGAGTTCTGTAAAGTAAGAACAATTATTACATCAAGTCTAGTTCTGAAGAATGTGTGACATATTTTTTTCTGAAAATCATCTTCATGTTTCTGTCCTAAATGTCCTTTTGAATTTCTTTTTTCATTCATTCATTTTCTACCGCTTAATCCTGTTAAGGGTCGCGGGGGGAGCTGGAGCTGATCCCAGCTGACATCGGGCGGAAGGCAGGGTACACAGGTCCCCAGCCTATAGCAGGGCCAACACAGAATATATACACAGACGAACAACCATTCACACTCACATTCACACCTATGGACAATTTAGAGTGGCCAATCAACCTAACCCCCATAGTGCATGTTTTACCCGGAGAGAACCCACACAGACACGGGGAGAACATGCAAACTCCACACAGAAAGACACCCCCCCCCGAACCGAGATTCGAACCGGAGACCTTCATGCTGTGAGGCACGAGCGCTAACCACTGCGCCACAGTGTTGCCCTGAATTTCTTTTTTTTAAAATTAATTTATTGTGCACAAATGTTCTTCCACTATTGGCTCCTTTAATGAACTGAGCAGGACTTCAGCAGGGATAAGTCCCATAATATTAGCCAGAAAGGTTAATATCAGGATCAAGGCTCCAGCTGAGGGAAGCACTCCTGAACGACTATACTGTTGTGGCCATATCACCGGTATTTTCTTAACCGCATCATTATTCGATAAGAATGTCACTAACAATCACCCATGGTATGGAACGTGTTATTATACGAATGAGGAACCTTGTGAAAAACCCCGGCACAGTCTACTAAGTGACATGTGTGTTGATTTATAACACACGACTTTAACTTAAGCATGTTGACTCAAAGCATCATGGGAGGCATTACATGTAAAGCTCCACAGGATGGATGCTCTCTCAGACCAGAAAATATCTGACCCACATTGCACATAACCATCAGGGTCAAGTGTGGTACGTAGCACCCATCAAGTTTTTGGACACTATGCGCTGCTTGCATTAAACACATTAAACAACAAGCTTTTATACGGGATCCAGAAACAAGAACAGCATTCACGCATCCTGTTTTCATCCTGCATCTTTAAAGAAAGAGCCTCCTCCATCTGTTCCACTGGGAAAGATGTTGAACTGGAGGTTGAGAGAAACTCACAGGATGTTCCAGGAAAGGGCTTATCCTTTCGTTCTGTCCCTTATAAAGTCTGTAAGATGGATGATGGTCAGCTGAAGTAAACATCACACATATCCACTTTTTTTGTAGTGAAGCACAAATGGCTATGAAGACACATGCAGAGACACTGGAGGTTTTTCAATTATGGGCTTCTTAGTTCCTTATACAAAAATTAAATAGAGAACTTATAATATATAATTTTAAAGAACATTCAATTACTAATACCAACCCCTGTACCACTAACACAAAGATGAGGTTTAACAATAGCTTAATCAAGGAGCAACACATACGTTGTCAAAAACCTATTAATACAGCCCATGGTCTCATCTAAATACCTACTGATAATATTTTATCCTTCAGCATAACAATCTACCATATTCCCAATACAAAGAAACAATATAACAAACAATCATTTTGTATGTGCAGACTCTTCAAGTTCCCTTGTTTCCATTCAGAGGAGCAAATGACTAGGAAATCAGCACGGTCACAAGTCCTCCTACAGGAAAAGGCCAAAGCATCAGGTGGTAATCTGGCTGCACATCTGCTGTTGCAGTTTATCTCCTCTAATGACCATGTGGGCTTCAGATCATCAGAGAAACAAGCAGACCTGTACGAACATGTGTCTCTTTAAGAACGTGCCTGAATGCAAATACTAATATGCAAGAAAGATTATCGAAAGGATCAATTGTTTCAGGAGACTTGCTTCTTATTTTGTCTCAACATTGTCAACAATCAATCAGTGACCAATTCAGGCATTTGCCTTAATAGAGCCATTTAAATAAAGGACTAAACCTCACAATGCAAACCACCTTCACAGTAACTTCTCACTCATCTTGAATGGGGGGTGAAAAGCCCAGTGGGACGAAACAAGTTTCCACCACTGAATTTTTGATTAACTCCACTCATTCTCAGATAGGTCAAAATGACCCAGTCTAAAAATCCCAAAAAGTGTGGCGGTGTTTACAGCTTCTTTTAAAAAGCTGATGAAAATAGTTCATTTATCATCCGTACATGCTGCTCTAATATATTGCCTGACTTCAGGGACTGTATCATAGGGTCATTTTTGTAAATTAAGCAAAAGAGCAACTTCCCCAAAAATCTGAATATGGAAATCCACTTAAATAAGGCATGTGTTTGAAGTTCATGGAGAAATAAAAAATAAATTTTGAACCAGGGGACTTGTGCACGTCAGACTTAGCCACAGTGAGTATAACAACACACTCCTGAAATTCCGCACATTTTTCATTTTCTTATAATGAGTTTTTTTGGTATGTTTTCCCTCAGGACTTCCGTTGTTTTTTTATTGCCAGTCACATATGCATATTATAAAATATATGTGTGAACGTATATGGCCCGTCACACGGATTCAGACCAATTGTATTATCACCAATCTGCTCGCTTCATCACAAGAGCACTACGGCTCTTCACACAGGAGATGTGGCTTTAATCAACCAATGTTCCACTCCTCATTCTGATACATTCCTCTGCCAGAGAAAAGTCAAACCCAGTGCTATGTGACTCTTTGGAGACTTGTTCATTTTATGTTTTAACGGGAAGGAACCAGGTTGTTGTCAGGACATTGCAGCTTCTGCAAAAGTCATTCACAGGCTGCAAATGGCAGAGATCCCTTGCAACACTTGAATATACTGTGGAAAAGGGCTATACAACAGGAAAGTTTCTCGTGGGGGACTGATGTTTACCATGTTATGATTAGCTTAACAATTATCTACACAAACAGCCTGTGAGCCTCCAGCCTCCTGTATGTGTGTTCATGGCACCAGGGTCTCCTCCTTAGTGGAGGCAGCTTCCTCTGCTTCTATAGCAACCAGTAAGCAAAGCTATCTCTTGTTTCAGAGCGCCATTGTTTTGTTTCCATTTTTACGCGAGAGACCTTGTGTGCCCTTCTCAGGATAAATTAAAATAACACAGTGAATGCCGGGTGAACTGTAAAGCAGTTTTTATCACACCCTTCTGCATTGTTAATTAGAACACTGAACTTTCGCAAGTAAAGTTCAA